>OZ024740.1:384538414-384580914 GCA_964016885.1 Eledone cirrhosa | reverse complement strand
TTGAATAGAACTGTTATGCAATGTTACCTGAAGAGTAACCCCAAGGAGAAAGGCTATAGGAAACAGATGCATAACATCTGGAACGAGATTGGTCTATTTAAATTAAATGAACAAAAATTGGCCGGGAAGGCTCCGGTAATAAGAACTAATGGGTGGATAAGCGAGCTGGAACTGGAGGAACTGAGCAGAGAGATTAGGCTGGAAATGGAGAGTTGAGTATGCCAGGCAAACGAGCCAGTGGGAAATGAAGGTGAAGAGGTTGAGAGGACGGAGGAACCATCCAAAGCAGACAATGATCTGAATGCTGAAATAAATAATACCTGGAACAAAGATACGGCCATTGAGGAGATGAATGCTGACGGGCTAGGACAAGATTTGGTTGATATCCTAAACTTAGTGGTAGATGAATTGAACAATGATAGTGGGAAACCTATGAACCTAAGATTTATGGACAGGAAAAAGTTAAAAGAAACAACAGCTAAGGTAAACAATGTCATCCCATACCTTGAGGCGAGGAGCCTTCACCAGTGCAAAAATATCCTTAAAGCAACAGCAAATGCGGTGAGGAAATTACTTGGCATAAAAGCGAGAGGAAACAGCAAACAAGAAAGATCAGAACCTTGGTGGAAGAAACGACTGAATGGTCAAATCAGGGAAATGAGAAATGGCATTGAAAGCTTGAGTCCCTACTGAATGGGACACTAAAAAACATAAACACTAAAAATAGACTGGAAATAAAGAACAAAACTAGGAGGAAAAAGCTAAATATTATCATAGAGGAACTGAAGCAACGCATTGTAGCAAAGAGTGCAAACATTAGCGATACGAGAGCAGAGTCAGTCAGTATAGATAGAACCGCATGTTTGACAACAACCAGAAGATGCTGTTTGGACAGCTTGAAGGGAAAGAAAGAGGCAACGACTTGATCCCTGAGGCGGAACAAACTAAGACATTCTGGAGAGGAATATGGGAGCAGGATGTTAAACATAATGACCAGGCAGTGTGGATTGAGACAGTACAAAAGGAGATTAGTGAACAGGCACACCAACAACTGATTTGAGTATCACAGTTGAAACTCTTAAGGGGCAGGCCAAAAAACTAACTAACTGGAAATCACCAGGCCCAGATGGTGTTCGGGGGTTTTGGATTAAAAATATAACATCCCTCCACCCGAAACTGACAACCATGTTCAATGACTGGTGAGGTACCAGAGTGATGACAAGAGGTACCACAGTTCTGGTAATGAAAGACCGAATACAGGGTAATGATGTTACCAACTATAGCCCTATCACATGTGTGTCCGTAATGTGGAAACTGTTGACAAACATTATGTCCGAGGAAATCTACCATCACCTCCACACAAACAACTTGTTACCGGACGAACAGAAAGGATGCCGAAAGATGTCCCGTGGTACAAAGGACCAGTTACTTATTGATAAGATGGTAATGAGGAATTGCAAGAGGAGACACACTGGTCTGGCCATGGGATGGATAGACTACAAAAAGGCATTTGACATGGTGCCTCATTCCTGGATCACCAAAAGCCTAGAGATCTTCAAGGTGGCAGATAACATCAGACAATTGTTGGGCTGGAAAACAGAGTTAACATCAGCTGGAGAATCCTTGGGTGACGTGAAGATCAAGAGAGGTATCTTCCAGGGAGATAGTCTGTCCCCTCTGTTGTTTGTCCTTGCCCTGATGCCCCTGACCATTATACTGCGAAAAGTGAGAGCAGGATACAAGTTGGGAAAGGGAGAGCTTACCAACAATCACCTCCTCTTCATGGACGATCTTAAGCTCTTCGGGAAGAGTGATAAGGAGTTGGATGTGCTTGTTGACACTGTCCGTATTTTCAGCAATGATATATGTATGCAATTTGGTATTAGTAAGTGTGGAGTCCTTGTGATGAACAGGGGTACATTGAGCAGAAGCAACGGAATCCAGGTACCAACAGGTGAGATAATAAAGGAAATTGACACTGAAGAAGGATACAAGTATTTGGGTGTTCTGGAGGCTGATGACATCAAGAACAAAAAAATGAAGGAATTGATAAGATCTGAATACATTCGGAGAGTAAGGAGCGTATTAAAGTCACATCTGAAGAGTAGGAATGCCATAAGTGCAGTAAATTCCCGAGCTGTGTCTATTATTAGGTACAGTGCGGGAATTCTGAGATGGAATGTTGCTGAACAAAAAGAAATGGATAGGAAGACTAGGAAGCTATTGACTATCTACAACATGTTCCACAAGAGGAGTGATGTCGATAGACTCTACTTAAGGAGATCTGAAGGTTGAAGAGGTCTTATCAGCATAGAGGACTGTGTTCAGATGGAGATAACAACCTACACAAAAACGTGACTGATAGGAAGGAGCCAATGCTCAGAACTGTACTGAAGGAGAGGATAATAGACCAGGGGATGTCCAAGGAGGAAATAACAACAAGGAGTAAGAGCAGCCTTCATGAAAAATCCCTTCATAGTACCTTCTTTGAGAAAACTGAATTCAGAGATCCACAGACATGGAACTGGTTGAAAAGAGGAGACCTTAAAAAGGCTACAGAAGGAATGTTAATGGCTGCGCAAGAGCAGGCCCTCAAAACGAAGTGGTTGAAACACCATATTTATAAGAAGGAGGCTAGCCCACTGTGCAGGATCTGTGGAGAGAGAGAGAGGAGACTGTAGCTCACATTGTATCCGAGTGTAAACACCTAGCCCAGACTCACTATAAGGGCTGGAGACATGATGTGATGGGCAGGGTGATCCACTGGCACCTATGCAAAGTAAACAATTTACCACATTCTGAGAAGTGGTATGAGCATAAGCCAGAGTCGGTGATAGAAAACGATCAGGTGAAGGTGCTGTGGGATTTTAGGATACAGACAGACAAGAAACTGGAACACAATAGACCTGACCAGGTGGTTTTGGACAAGGAAAAAAGATCGTGCCTGAGAGTGCAAGAGGAGGAGAGGGAGAAAATTAACCGATACCAGGACTTAAAGTCGGAGGTAAAAAGGATTTGGAATTGCAATGAATTCAAAGTGGTCCCGATTGTCATAGGCGCACAAGGTACTATCTCAAAAGGTTTCCATGGATGGTTAAAAAAATTGGCCCCGCCACGCTTTTTGGAACGCTTCAAATGGCATGCTTGCTAGGAACAGCAAGAACCCTCCGATACGTCCTGAATATCTGAGGCTGCAGGTAGTGGCTTGATATTCATTTCAACAAACTTCCCAGTTAACTGACATCAATGACTGAGACTCAAAGAACAATAATATTAATAATAATTGTTTCTACTTTTGGCACAGGGCCAGAAATTATCCCAGTGTATTATTAGTACTTTATTTTATCGACCCCGTGAGGATGAAAGGCAAAATTAACCTCGGCGGGATTTGAACTCAAAATTTCAAGCGCCGTAACTCTATGCGTCAAAGCATAATAATAATAATAATAATAATTGTTTCTACCATTGGCACAAGGCCAGCAATTACGCAGTACATTACTGGTACCTTATTTTATCGACTCCGTAAGGATGAAAGGCAAAGTTAACCTCGGCGGGATTTGAACTCAGAATGGCAAGGGCTGTAACTCTATGCGTCAAAGCATGGTGCTAGACACTCTACCGATACTGCCAATTCACCGCCCTTATAATTATAATTGTTTCTACTTTTGGCACAAGGCCAGCAATTATTCCAGTGCATTACTGGTACTTTATTTTATCGACCCCGTAAGGATGAAAGGCAAAGTTAACCTCGGCGGGATTTGAACTCAGATCATAAAGGGAGGTAACTCTATGTTTCAAGGCATGGCGTCCGACCTTTACCGATACTGCCAATCCACCGCCCTTATAATAATAATTGTTTCTACTTTAGGCACAAGGCCAGCAAATACCCAGTGCATTACTGGTACTTTATTTTATCGACCCCGTAAGGATGAAAGGCAAAGTCAACCTCGGCGGGATTTGAACTCAGATCGTTAAGGGATGTAACTATGCTGGAAAGCATGGCGTCCGACCCTATACCGATACTGCCAATCCACCGCCCTTATAATAATAATAATAAGGTATAAGTATCGTAGGAGAGAAGGATACAGTGAGATACAGAGAAGTACGATACAGATTACTAAATGCCAATAACCGAATCAGACTGTGCTCAATGCTTGGGTTAGCAGAGTTAAATATTAGAGAAGATTTAATATTTAGTATATTGTACAAGCAGAGAAGGATTAAGCAAATGAATGAATGAAGGAGTTACCAGCCGTTAAAACAAGTTCTTTATATAACTCTTACACATGTTTCGCCCACACGGATTCCTCAGAGAATTAATTGATTATATAATGTCACCAATAACTATTAATACCGTTGAGAATAATTCCCTCAATGTTACGTCCCCTTTGCATGGTAGGCGGAAAAAATAACAACAATGGCGCCGGTGAAAGGGGCATAATCCACTAGAGGAGTAACTGCACGATGTTAGGCAGTAAATTACCCTAAACATTTTTTAGTATATCCCAGTATATATATAATAAACAACACAATATAATTGTTCCATTACCGATGTTTCCGAGAAACTAGACGATCCAAGTAAAATCTGGAAGAGTACTTTGATTTGAGAAGAAAAACTATGTTTAAAAGCAAATTTTATTTTCCACAACCAATGTCAAATGATTTTACAAAGAATTAAGGAAAGAGTAAAGAATTTTGAATACCAAACTTCCATAGAAGAAGTTGAAAACCTTTGAAGAAAGAGTTGATGTGAGGATGACATACGCTTAAAATGTAAATTGCATTAGACACACAGAAGAATCATACACATTTGCCAGAACAAGCATAGACAGATATCTCAATAGCAGACCTAAGGATGGCACTTACAAAGGGTCATGAGTGTAAATATCCTTATAAATATAGAGTGCCTAATTTCTGGATTTCAACACTCTCATGTACACAGAATAAAGTAAATCCAGGTGTTCAATGAAATTATGAAACATCCTGAAAAAAAAAAATGACTGAATAGTAACTGGTATTACTTACATACTCCCACAGAGTAATGAAGCCAAAGATCCAAAATCTATTGGCACATAACTGTTTATACACAAATTTCAATATTACAACAGCTATTCTCTGGAGGTGAACAATAGTTTCTCTACGAAGGTTCATATGGATGTAAAGATCAACTTTAAATTAAACGTGTGATCATTGAGAACCGTCATAACAAGCGCAGAAATCTCAGTTCAGCATGGATTGTTGATAACAGAAATACTTTTGACCGCATATCGCATTCGTGAATTCTGAAATTACTGGACATCGTCAAAATTCCTCCTGTAATTTCAGACCTTCTGAAACGTCATATGTCACACGAAACTCAAATTAAATCATTGCAGTAGAGTTTTTAAGTTCAAACACTATTAGCATCAACTGTGACATTTTTCAAAGTGACCTCTATGTTTTTTTTGCATAGCTCAAATACCACTTACAATCGAACTTAACAGAATATGTTACGATTGTTAAATTGATAAAGTTCGTTTATAAAACTATATGGCAAAGACAATGATGAGCTCGAATGCCTTTTTCGTACTGTAAAAACATTCAGTAATGACATCCGGATGGGGTTTGAAAGCCACATCAATTGGACTGGTCAAGTATCTCAAAACAACAAACGACTGGATGCTGAAGCTGGCTGAAAAATGTGAGCGGAGTAAGAAGCTTCTTTTTATCTTAAAGGGAGCAAAACAAGGTAGAGTAAACTAAGCACATAATTAGGAAAAATAAATGTATATTTAATGTATGGCAATTCTGAATTACCCTAATCCTCTGGATTTTCTAATATAGTTTAGAAAAGCTCGGGAAATACTAATTCTGTCAGATAAAATGGATACGGGTCGAGATGAATAATTCGAACGTGCCTCCAGTAACTATATATATCGCCTTCCAACAATTCCATCCAGTAGTGCAATTCGAGCCGTCGACTTTGAGAAAACTAGTTCAAATTCCTTTTAAAGTTTGGAAGAAAATTCGACATTGATGAATATTTGAAGTTGATTGAGAGAGTTCCAAATCAATTGAATGTGTTTAACAATGTACAAATATGAAGTTCAAACAAAGAATCTCCTTTATTCTTACTTGTACTCCATTAAAATGCCCAGCCATCCCGCTCATACGCTTTTGCGATAAATATTTAGCCACTGTCAGTAATGTAGTTTTTCTATCTTTGATGACATCGACGTTTCTCCAAAATAATTTATGAGGCTTTGCATTTTCATCAACAAATGGTAAAGCGCGTGACAATGGAGATTTCATTCGAAAATCCGTAGACTCATCAAACATTACAACACATTGTGCTTCTTCGATCATTGCCTTAATTTCATCTTTTTAATATCACTTGAAAGTCAAGAAAATGTGTTAGCATTTATCTTCATGAATTCCAAATGCGATCGTAAACAATAATCGTATTCCGCTACTGCTTCAAATATAGCCAGAAGATTACCCTTACTGTTCGATCCTGCTGTTACATTGTGTCTTCGAAATGATAATTCTTGACAGGCAAAACTTTCAATACAATGAATTAACCTTTTCAATATATCACGATTTTTATCGTCTGATCTATTATGCAATAAGTAGCGTTGTATATCTTCTTATGTTGACAAAATAATAAACATGAGAAAAAGAACAATTTGTTCAGAATAGGGCATTCCGTCATTCACTAATACTGTTCATAATGCTTGGAATCAAAATACCGATAACGTCCCTTTCTGCCCTCTTTGGTTTTGATTTTCAGTTCAAGCTTTGCTTTCTTTCTTTCAATAATGATATTATTATTATCTTCAAAGCTTCTTGTTGCAAACAATCGCGAAAGTAGAGAAGAAACTGACCTAATTCGCTCTTTTGCTATCATGTGGGTGAATAAAAATGTGAAAAATATTACTGGGGTATAATTTATTTAATGAATCGACGTTTTATTCGAATGAACAAATTAGGTGTTAGTTTACTTATTTACGTAGTATTGAAATAATTTTAAATATCTAAAATTAAATTTTTAAGAATTGGAATTGATAAATAGATAAAAATTTTACAATTTTAATCAGAAAAAAATATACTTTTCCGGCTACTTCTTTTCACTCTAAGTTTGAACTGGTCAACAAAATATTCTGGGTAGTGGTCACAGGAGTGAATCCGGATTTTAAAAGCAGTAAAAAGGGAACATTTGATGTGACATTAGGATCGCCAAACGTTCTGTATATACTATATGGTAATGAATAATTGTACCAGATAAACTAGAATCAGCAGTAAAGCAAATTGCAAATTGACTAAATACACTTTTCTCGTCTAAATCTATCTGAAAATGTAAGTCTTTGAACTCAGCCAAACGGGATAATAACAAAAATCATTACCTCGATTCAGCTGGTAGGCAAGCGAAAAATTCTGCTTTTCTTTGCCTATATCTATTTTACTTCCCACTAAATTATTTTATATTCCATGCTCCCGGCTCAATAGGAAAAAAAAAAAAGGACTAACATAGTAAAGAATTTAACATAAATGCCTTTTCTCATTATAACTGGAAAGTAAGAAAAAACAAGTTGCTTTTCTATTACTATCCCTCTCTTACCTCCTAATCAATTGTTTCAGATTGAATAGAAAGGGAAAGCAATAAATTCGTTGCTTTTTATTCTTTTCTCGTTAAGACAACACGAGCGTTCTCTACTTACACTTCTTAAATATTATCGCTTGTTTACAATTTATCTTAAGGAATGGGAAATACGAATATATATATATATATATATATATATATATATGAAAATGTATGACCCCGGCGGCAGAGCTCAAGCCGTTTCGACGGCTATAGTCTTCGGGGTCATACTTTTTCCTATTACCAACTCTACTACCCTAAGTATTGAGTACTCTGGTGCGTTATGATCCATCTGGTCCCTTACCGCAACTCCTTCGTTATATATATATATATATTTATACCAGATTAGATTCAATCGGGGATACCCACAGTAAGTAAGGTGCTTATTACATAGCAGAGCAAAACTATTTAATGTAGAAATGGCATCTGCAGGACTAAAAGTACTTAATTCGGAAGAGATCATCAGGAAAGCCCATATATATGTGTGTGTGTATATATATATATATATATATATATATATATATATATATATATATATATATATATAGGAACGAGTAGGACCCTGATGGCTGAGCTCAAGCCGTTTCGACGGCTAATTCTGGACTCGCGTCCAGAATTAGCCGTCGAAACGGTTTGAGCTCAGCCGTCGGGGTCCTACTCGTTCCTATTACCCACTCTACTACCTTAAGTATTGAGTACTTTGGTGCGTTATGGTCCACCTGGTTCCTTACCACATTTCCTTCGTTATATATATATATATATATATATATATATATATATATATATATATATATATATATATATATATATATATATATATATATATATATATATATATATATATATAATTGAATATAGAAGAGAGATAAACACAAATATAAACATATGTGTTCGAACTGTAAGGGACCAGGTTCACTAGGGTGAAAAAAATACTAACTATAACAATACGGTTGCCCGACTCAATTTAAAGTAATACATCAAGAAAAAGAAGAAAAAAACCTATATTGGGCAACTGCCTGAAACACCCAGGCAGCTTTGGTAGCTGTTTCGCAATTTATTTAGCGAAGGAAATTACCAAGGTCCTGCTCTTCAGTGGGTGTAAAAATTAGTAATCCTCCCCACTTCTAAGTATATCAGGGTACTGAATAGTGTGCGAATATGAAATAACCTACATGGCATCAGAACCTAGCGTGTCTCATAAACATACGTTGCTAAAAATGGCAGCCGGGTTTATTTAATTGATTGAGACTATTTTGAGTTTCTAACTCAATATCTGATATTGTCGGCTCCTTCTTGCCGAGCTAATTTAAATGTCATATAAACCCGGCTGCTATTTTTAGGGTATGTTTACACGCTAGGTTCTGATGCCATGTGCGTTATTTTATATTCGCACACTATTCAGTCTTCTGATATACTTAGAAGCGGAGGGATTACTAATTTTTACACGCACTGAAGAGCAGAAACTTGGTAATTTCCCTCGCTGAATAAATTTCGAAACAGCTACCAAAGCTGTCTGGGTGTTTCAGGCAGTTGCCCAATATAGGTTTGTTCTTCTTTTTCTTGATTTATTACTTTAAATTGAGACTGGCAAACCATATTGTTATAGTTAGTATTTTTTCACCCTAGTGAACTTGCTCTCTTACAATTCGAACACATGTATGTTTATATTTGTATTTATCTCTCTTGTATATTCAATTATAATACAGGGCTTAGAAAAACTTCTTTCTTTGAGATATTTAATTGTATGAGACTATTTTGAGTTTCTAACTCAATATCTGATATATATATATTTATGTTTGAGTCCTGAAGAATATATATATTGAGGACTCGAGGTTTCAATATATATATTGTCGAAACGGCTGGAGCTCAGCCGTTCGGTTCCTGACTCTTTCCCTATATATATATAATAATAATTTCTATACTTTTCATTCATTAATGTATATATATATATATATATATATATATATATATATAAGGAAAGAAGATGAAATCGAAAATGCAACTGGAGTCTTTTTAAGAATATTTATTTAGCTCCTTTACCGGTTTCGCAGTTCTTGAGCTTTTCAAAAGTAGAATTGAGGTGGAGGTTTTGTGGTTTTCTCGCATCTCTCTATTAATAAATATTTGCTCTATGATTTTTATCGAGACCTTTTCGGATTTTAGTCTTCACATTTATTATTATTATATATATAATAATAATAATAAGGTTAACTATATACATATATAATGGATAAAGGAAGAAGTTCAATGAGCATTCAGTACAGAACCTTATACAAATCAACAAGATAAACAAAATAATTCTCTTTCAAATATCTAGTTGAGAATCAAAAGTATAATGTATATATAATGATAATAATAGAAAGAATCAACTCAACATTAAGACAATCATGAGTTGCTTCCACATTGTTTGCATTTACTCAATTTAATCAGCAAGGTTTGCATCATTAGGAGACTTTGGTAAAGACACATGCCTAAGATGACGCAGTGAAATTGAATCCAAAACCAAAAGATTGCGAAGCAAAATCCTTACCCATTCATCCATGCCTGTAGTAAAGAAATAACAACACGCCATCAGCAACCTGAAAATTACAAATTCAATACTAATTGGGGATTAGATATCACACCCAATGAAGCCCAAGTCCTACTCTCCGCCATATCCGCGTTTAACACCTGAAGTCAATCTGGTTAGATTCGGTCAATGGCGATTAACAGGAAACATAACACGGATATTCCCGCAGCTTTAGAAATATTAAATTAAATTTCTGCACGTGTCTGTCATATGTGATGATGGAGGTTGTGTGGTTTGTATTGATGTTGTTGATAATGATGTTGGACGTCATAATGACCATAATACCGTTGCTAATGGTGTTGAACATGATGTTGCTGATAGAGTTGATTTTGTAGGTGCTTGTTACTACAAGCTAACTATTATTCGTAAGTTGGTGTTTAGTCAAGGGTTAGCTCTGTCTATTCTAATCTGCGGTAAAAAACAAAGCAAAATACAAAACAACAATATTAATCGGAACCATCACACCTTTAACTAGCTACAGTTTGCCTAAAACATCCATTCTCCAGTAAGTCTTTCATTCTTTTAAGTATTGTTGTTTTTTAGCTTGAAATCAATATTGATCTAGTTTGTTGTTGTACAGACTACCCCAGTTTAGCATTATATCCAGGCAGTCGATTTGCAAACTTACTAGAATTTTGTGTTGTATGTCCTGGGTCTCTCAACTCAGAGTTTCAATTCAGTGGAGGTCAACTTTGACTTTCGTCCTTTCGGGATTGCTAAAATAAGTAGCTGTCAAGTGAGATGGATTGGGGGAATTGTTTGACTGTCAGTCAAGATACCTCACGGCACTTATTCCTTCTCTTTACCTTTTCATCTCTAATCGGGCTATAATCTTCCAGATACATTTTAATCCATCAGCCAGGTTAACATCACCATCTGCCATGTAGATGGCTTTAGCAGCGTCCAGGTCTCCGGCTGCATCGTAAGGACATTGGATAAAATACCTTCCGGTATTTGTTTCAATGTCTTACGTTCTCAGTTCAAATCTCACTATGGTCAACTTTGTCGTACCTCCTTCAAATGTTGATAACAATAATTATCATTCAAATACTGGGATTGATATATTCTTATCTTAAAATCTGTCGTTGAGATCGAGTTTAGGTATGACATCAATATTTGTATTGGTAATCGTTTACTTGTAGATAGTGATGATTGTACTGGTAGTCGTGAAATTGATTATTATTTCTGTTTAGCCTTAAGTCAGCCTTGATTGAACAGATCTATGATTACAGGTACTTCAGTTGGGATCAACTTCTCTTAACTATGAGCACTTTATCCGATGTGTCCTTTTCTAAAATATAAGATTGTGTTTTTCAGAGAGATTTGGCTGCTATTCCTAGCAGGTCAAACATAAACGCAGATGTTCTATTCATGGATCCTAAAGTTGGTAGATATGCTACGATGATGCTACCAGATTCGTTGGTGGTGTTGGTTGGATACAAAGTAGTGATGGCTTTACTGGAGTCAAACCTCGTATAAATTACTGCAACGACATTTAGAGTGATAACGTCACAGATATTTATGTCATGAACGGAACTGCACTGCTGACAAGAAGGAAATGAAAAGAGGAGATTCATGAGGGCGGGATAAATGGTCTCTGTTAGAATATATATGGACTAAGTGAGCAAGAACGAATATGGGAACAGTAAGATTTATGTATCCATTGAAGTTAAGGAGATAGGAAAAAATAGGAGTGGACTAAATATACAAAAATAGTAAAATATTTCCAAACACTCAAAAAGCCTACATTTCTCTCCCCCCCTCTCCCTCTCTCGCTGTCTTTCTTTCTCTTTATGTGGTCAGTATCATTTAGTCTAGCTGTTTATATATCTCTCTGTATGTCCCCGTGTATGGGTGTTTGCGAACAGAGATATTTCTAAATGTTTCTATACAGATACTGGCTTGAAATTGCAATAAATTCTAGTCTCCCCGCGCTCTAAAGTCAAAACATACGGAGGTCCATCCTGAGATCCAGTTCTTCTTCTTCTTCTTCTTCTTCTTCTTCTTCTTCTTCTTCTTCTTCTTCTTCTTCTTCTTCTTCTTCTTCTTCTCCTTCTTCTTCTTCTTGCCCAATTAATCCTGAGAAGCCCGCGTGTGAGAAGTCCTCAATCACTCCTCCCAGCAGTTCATGTCAGAAGCAACCGTTTCCAAGTGATCCAGCTGAATACCAAATTGTGACCAGCCGAGCTCATGGATGTTATACAATCATTTTGCTGGGGTCTCCCCCTGGGACTCCTGCCAGTTAGTGTTGCCCCTCAAATCTGTCTAACGATTCTTTCCTGAGACATTCTACACACATGCCCATAGTATAGGAACTGTGATCGCTCTATTCGGATAAGTGGTGTCTCTATCTGGAGCGACTCTCCTCTCTCCGAGCCTCGCCCTTTATTGAGTAAAGTAATTCCAAAGACCCTTCGAAAGAACCCTACTTTCGCCTCTTGTATTCGCGATGGTTTTCTTTCGGTGATTACCCAAGATTTATGAACATAGGTAAGAGTTAATGCTAACATAGAATTGAAGACAGCAAGTTGGACTTTTACACCTACATCTCTTCGGATTGCCAAATGCTGAATTTAGCGCATTACTGCATTAGATCCCGCAATTCTTGCACTTAATTCAGCCCCTGTCTTAGATTACTCGCCAACATGGCCCCATGATACATCAATATCTCCACCTGTTTCAGTGGAAGACCATCCACATGTAGAGCGCACTCCGCAGGTTTCTTTGATCGGGTGAGTGTCTCAGTCTTCGCAGCACTGATTTTCATTCTTGCCATTCAGTACTCGGCATTAAACCTATCAAGTGCAATTCGATGATGAAAATACAGGTCTTGGCTGTGATTTCAGATTTCAAATTCAAAATCCAGTTACTGGAAAAATAATGAGAAAAGAAACCTGATAACCCTGTTATTAAAGTACGCAAGGAAGCCCATGAAAAGCAGTCTCATGGGAGACCGGCTACACGTGCACATTATAACCCTTACACACAGAAATATGCGTAGACACACACGCATAGACACACACCCACTCACTGAAAATATCAATGAAAATGTATCCGTCAATATTACATCGAGATTTGATATTTTGCCAAAATCATAGTTAGAAAATCCGTTACACGTAACACTATTCAATTGCCAGAACACATAATGTTTTCATATATTTACAGACGACAACACATAATGTCTTCGCGTTTGCATTAACATGTGTAAAATATGGGCGATGCATTTCGTAGAGAAATTAGTGCATCGGAAAAATGCTTTGCAGAATATCATCGAGTTTTGTAAACATCGAGTTTTATAAAATAGAATAGCAGTAAAGTACTGGATTTATATACGAATTTCTTTTCATCACAATTGTTGGCCTTGCGCCTAAATTAGATATCATCATCCTGTGCAAAACGTATATACAGGGTGTCCCCCAAAAATGTATACATTTTTGGGTGACACTCTGTATGTCTGGAAAACAGTTAATATTAATAATTGTTTCTACTTTAGGCACAAGGCCAGCAATTACCCAGTTCATTACTGGTACTTTATTTTATCGACTCCGTAAGGATGAAAGGCAAAGTCAACCTCGGCGGGATTTGAACTCAGATCGTAAAGGGACGTAACTATGCTCGAAAGCATGGCGTCCGACCCTCTACCGATACTGCCAATCTTTAATAATGTTTTCATGTAGATGAGCTTTTGTTGATTCACTTTTTGTTTGTTTTGTAATTTTATAATCATCTCCCTTAGAAATGCAAACCATGATTATATCTTCTGCAATGAATGTCTAGACGCTATTAAAATATATATTAAGTGACTAATCGAAAACTGCGTGGATTTAATCAATAGAATATGATGGAATACATATTTTTTGGATAATCTATTGTTTTTGTTCTGTGTACATATGGAAAATTATCTTCAGATGAGGAGACAATAATCTTTTGGAAAATATTTCTTTCCTTCCACAACCAAGCTTCCAATTAAAAAAAAGACTGCACTTATGTCCTCAATGAATTATTTTATACCATTTGACATATGTCGAGTTCTACAAAAATATATATTATGTAATTTATTACGTTGGTCATGCAAATTGGATTATACCCAGTTTGACATGACTAGAAAGGTTATCAAGGTCCTTTATTTTTATGAACCATGATAAGGAGACACACATCTCTGAAACGCGTAAAGACAATCTTTTCTTTCTGTTTAGTGTACGAATGTGGAGGGGGGAGTGTTGCCTCCTTCTTTTCACAACGAGGCTTCCTATTCAAAATGTTATATATATATATATATACATATATATATAAAAGAAAATTTCGCTCTACATGGCTGAATACAATAAATGTAGTCTGAGATTTTCGAATATTAAAAATAATACTCGATTCGTTCGCAATTATGCAAACAAGCCTCAATTTTATAGCCATGTCAGTAGAGTGAACACTTCATTCTATCGCTCGTATACGGGAAACTGACTGGCCAGTCTGCTGATATGCAAATCTGGCTGATCAGTGGAACTGCTAATATGCAGATCTGACTGATCAGCCAGTTTGCTAATATGCAAATCAGACCGATCAGTCACTGTGTATTTTTGAAAATAGCACATATTTTCCCTAGCTCTGACAGTTTGGCACGTTAACAGTGAGGTGTACTGATGAAGGGTGATACCCAGAAACATAAGTGTCTGCAGTTCTGTTCGCATGCCAACATAACAGCAATAATGAAGTGTTCATTCTACAGACATGGCTATAACATTAAGGGTAGTTTGCATAATTGCAAACGAATCGAATGTTATTATTAATATTCGAAAAAAACTCAGATTACATTTATTATATATATACATATAAATATATATATATATATATATATATATATATATATATATATATATATATATATATATATATATATATATATATATATGATAAGTGTAATATATACACATATCTTATCGGAAGAATAATATGCCATGAATGTTCACAAATATTAAGTTAGATAACGAAATATTAACTCGAAACAAAATCTTAACATTCCCGAAAACAGATATACCTTTCATTACAAAATACATTTCATTACAAAAAAAAAAATCTGTTTAGAGGCTACAGGCACTTCGCAATTCTAAAACAAAAGTATATTAATATATCACATTGAGTGAAATGTCACTTTTGAAATAAGGTCTTATTCTCATGTGAAATACAAGTACAGCTTCAATGATGCTAAATGTTAAAGGATGATATTTAATTCAATCACTACATTTTTTTAGCTAGTAAAATGTACTAACAAACATGAAGGCTGTTATTATCTTTAAATTTTACCGCTTACCACAAACCAAATTTTCTTCAAACAAAACAGAAATAGTTTCTATGTTTGTAAATTCGAGAAATAGCAGATACATCTTGGATAAATTACAGCCAACATTTTTTAGGGGAGTAATACATATATTCATGAAAGTCCTAAACACATGGGGTATTCATTGTAGAATACTTTTGATTATAGGTTTATTCTATCAGCAAAACGTAGGTGTCGAAACATTTAGCGAGATATTGCTGTGGTTTGGATCCAGGTTAGTCCCGCCGTGTAAGAACTATGCTCAAAGCCATCTATGAAAGTCTTATTGGTTTGTAGACACAAGGCACCAAAGATCACAGCATTGAATTTATTTCTAAGATGCTAAGCTGATAATTGATTGAATTATATGGCTACAAAAGGCAATACATATCAAGCAATGCATTATAGTAGTTTACCTGAATAGTATTAGTTTCTAGCTTTGGTACAAGTACATGTCTTGTGAGAATGGCATACTTGTTTCAATCGAATTGATTATAGTATTTTTTGTAACATGTTTAGGAAAAAAGAAGATATCAACTACTACATTACTTGACGTTAGAAATCCAGGGGACGAAACAAATACCGGAAGGTCATTTGGTGTAGCTTTCTAACGTTTCAACCACTTCACTGCCTTCGAATCCCAAATATTACTAAAACTAAGTTCATAGACATCGGTTCAATGCTGATCAGAATTGAACTGAGAATCACGAGACAAATAATTGATATTGTACATCACGTAGTCTGTTTAGCATCCCAATGCACTAGCTTCATTGCTACATAATAAAATTATAAAGCGAATTTAAATAGTAGCCTTCGGCACTTGTGAAGTTCGTAACTAGAATGTTAATTTATTTTTGTATTCAGTCAATATATATGAAAGAATAAAGCAATCATCACCCTGTGTAGGGAAATGCAGTGCAGCACCTGCTCATTGTAATGCAGAAAAACTGAAAATTATTTCCAAAATTCCATTGCAGATATCGTATGCGTTTCATCAAAAGAATTGCTGCAAAATGAAAGAATTCAATTGAATCACCTTAGTAAATAAAGGTCCTAGCTTATCTATTTCTTCAAATTTATTTCCTTTCTTGGCGATTAACTCAATATAAACTTTTTCTAAAGCAAATTGTAGTACAAATATACAAAAAACTTCATTTGTATTTCCAGCTTTGAACTAAATCCGATTCATAACTTCTCTGATTTGATTCTTAAGCTATGATAGTCATCTGCTGCCTAACCTGTCACCAGTTTGTTTTTTCACACGCCAATTTAGCTTTAAATAATTCCACTTCGCTTTATATATTTGTGAGTTTAATTATCGTTCCTTTGATTTGAAACATTCATTCAAGTTAAACATACAAAAAAGCAATACGCCAATGCTCTCTACTACTATATCTATATAGGTTGTTCGTGTATATCCGTGTATATTTTGGCTTGTTGCCGTCATACAACAAACAGGCCTTACCGGACATAATTTAATAATGTATGTTATATTAAATCTTTTAAAATTTCTCTTAACTAATCACAAAAACACTAGAATGAAATATATACAAATGTGTGCACTAAGCTGCTGAAGTATGTTAAAAATACGTATATGTCAACAAGACTGCAAGATTTAACCGAAACTGCAACAAATGTGTATGTAAACACATTTATATATGTAAACATATAACCATATCATATTTACGATGAAATCCATACATAAGACATGTATATATATATTTGCGTATATAAATGTGTATGATTACACCCCCTCCCCCCTGTTTCAGTTAAATCAGTAGAATTCCTGTACAGATAAGAATTTATAGTAGCATTGATATATCGATTCCTCTAAAAATCTGCTACTTGTTTTACCAACATCTTGATAAAAACACAATAAAAACAGAAATAAAGAATGAGCAGATTTATTATTCCATTAGGACATCTCCATCATCATTCTTTTTGAAATAATGTTTTCTAAAATAGGCTCTTTGAAAAGAGTGTAGATTTAATCAAATCCGAAAAGGTCAAAAAAGTACCGCAATTATTTAGCTTACTACATTACAGATTTTAATAAATGCACAAACATGTGTGTGTGTCCGTGAGTGAGTGAGAGAGAGTGTGTGTGTGTGTGTGATGGGGAGTGTAACCTATTAGATCGACTCAAGTGTTTGGCTGGTTAATACTCGTTTTAAAGACCACTAAAGGATGAAAGGCACGTATGACATATGAGATATTAGAAAGGAGATGCAACAAAATTAGAAAAGTGATGCAATTAAATATCACAATGAATAATACTCGCTGCTGTACAGATTTTACTTGAATCCAATACATGTCTGACTGGTATCTACTTGATTTGATCTCGACTGAATTGAAGACAAATGTTATCCTCAATAGGTTATAAATAAATACCACGAGTATAATATTGCTGTTCTTGATGACGAAGATGTTGATGATGAAGATGAAGATGCTGATGATAATGATGTTGATGATGATGATGATGATGATGATGATGATGATGGTAATAATAATAATGTTTTCTTATTTAGGCACAAGGCCAGCAATTTTTTTTGCGGGGGGAAAGTAGGTTAAATCTACCCTAGTGCGTGACTGGTACTTTGTTTTGTCGACCCCGTAAAGATGAAAGGCAAAGCTAACCTCGGAAGGATTTGAACTCAGAACGTAAACGGCCATAACTCTATGCTGCGAATTATGTTGTCCGACACTTTACCGATACTACAAAAAAACAAGGGATATATTACAACAACACATTACAAAAACGTCGGTATGGCTGTGTAGAACTGCTTATGAAAAAGAAAATATAGGAGGTAACTACCTAGAATAAATAAATAAAAAAAACCCATAGAGCCAGCATTACTCTGAAAACTGAGAGTGGGTGCTTTGTGCAAGCGGTGGCCTCTGGCCTATAAGTATCACCTTGTCCACTTTTCTCAATCCCCCTTCTCTTTCAACAAATTCACTAATAGGCTACATATCCTTTTGCTTTTGAACCTTCGTCTTGGAAATAGCAAACTTAATATAAATAAAATCTATCAGCAGTAACAATAGGGAATGTCTGTAATTGTCAATCACCATATGCATTTAATATATTTCAATTATAAATAGCAACAGTAACAATTGTTTCAACTACAGCTGTTTTCTGGATAATTGTTTACATACAACATATATAATTCAAGTTCTCATTAACTAAAATGTTCTTCCCACGCCCAAAATAAAAAAAAATAAAAAATAAATTAGCCCTTGTGACCAGGTCCAAATGAAAACAGGACATACATTGAGGTATTTAAGAATTGATTTCACAAAATAAAAAAAAGATTCTGTCATTTTTAGGAGAGGAAGGAAGTGCTACGGACTTGTTTTGATATTAACCTCATCAGAAAAGTATAGTTTTCTCCAGTATGTTCGGTCTGTGAATTTCCTAAACTCTGGTTGGTAGGAGGGAATCAAAATCCCATCTTCAGAAAGAATGAAAAGAAAATACCGCAAATTTAACCAGATAATAAGGATACTTACCAGAATGATCCATTTAACATTTCGATAAAAAACACGTCAATTATAAAACAACATTATGCACTACGTATGGCCACGAGTTAAGGAAGGTCAACCATCCCTTGTGGCGAAATGCCTTATATTACTCAAATCAAACTACAATTTTAAACGAAATGACGAGAAAAAATACTGGCCCAACAGCTAAATTTAAGAAACCCAAATGTCTATTCTTTGATGGATGACAGCCTCTTTGTTTCTACCGAATAATTCTAATGCAGCAGAGTGAGTTGTATCCCCAGCCAGTAATTGGAATGGATGGCTTCACTTGATATGACCTGAACATCATCATTTATATAATAGCTGAGGTAGATGCTGAGAGTTGACTCCATATAATGCCTGCCATCATTGTTAGTCCCTTGAAGATTTGGATAATACTGCAAAACCTAGCCTTACGCCTACTACGTATTACATATCCGGTAAGGACATTAATTTAAAGCTCCCCCGTAAGGATATTGAAGCACTCAACAACTAATGCAATATATCTATCGAAGTCGAGAAACAAGTTTAGCCGACTTACAAAATATTCTACGGCAACGTCGTATTACCCACCGTAGATGGAAATCACATGAAAATGAGAAGAAAGGGAGAACGATGAACAGAAAGACACAGAGAGCGCGAGAAAAGAGGGAAGGGAAAAAAAAAATATATATATATATATATATATATATATATATATATATATATATATATATATATAGAGAGAGAGAGAGAGAGAGAGAGCACCAGGAGGCAAGCTACGTATGTTGTCATTCCCTTTGGATTTATAGCACGTTTACTTTGAGCCAAGCGTTGAGGCCATCGCATGTGGTTAATAGATGAGATTAATACATAATTTCATAGTTAGATAATATTGTAATGACATCTTTTGACCGCTGATGTTGATTTGGGTGACATCCTCAATGATTATTCTGCAAACATTTGTTTGTTTTATGCCATCTTGTTTGTTCAGATAAGAGAACAGGAGCTCAAATCTAACAAAGCTATCACCAGCCCAGCTCCACAGTCCCCAAACAACAGACTTATTTCCGAGAAAACCAAATGGGGAAGGATTTGAAAAAATCATTTAATCATCGCAATCAGACTCAGATCAAGGCCCAAGTACCGTAATTTCCGTAGTGTACAAGCTCCACTCAGAGATCCTCAGACGTATAAAAGATATATAATGAAGTTGATATAGTTAAGAGTGAGAGAAAGCAGGTGAAAAGGAATAGAAATAGGGTGAGAGCAATTTACTGACCAAGTTATATACGCTGAAGTAGTTTGGATCTCCAAAGAGAAAAACTCAAAAACAATAATATCTAGCCATTTCAATGAATATTTCAGCTGAGCTTTGAAGAGGTTTTCGTTGAGAAAACATCTGACGAATACTTATCTGGAACAATAGTTGAAATAATAAAAGCTTTGTCAACTTCAACAATAACATATCTAATCTAGTGGAAAAATAATGAACTTTTCACTTTGTAGATACTACAAGTATTTGCAATATAACATATCTATATAATATTTAAGCTTTTTGTCAGAAATAGATTTATTAATAAAATCTACATCCTAAATTGTGTATGATATTTCTCATTTATTTACAAACGGTAACGCATGCATATATATATATATACGCAGAGTGCTGAAAAGTTCCTGGCTTTGAGTATCAAAGAAAATGCAGGAAAATCAGTAAATTATGATTTTATTCAACATATTCCTATCTCCGATTCACACACTTATTGCAGCGGTTCTTCATTTTCTTCTAAGCCCTGTCAAATGAACTCGGAATGTTGGGCCTCTAATCAGGCTTCTGTAACAGCGATTACATCTGAATCAGAGAGAAATATCGTTCCCTTGAACTATTTCTTCAGTTGTGGAAAGAGGTGGTAGTTCGAGGGTGCCTAGCCGGGAGATTAAGATGGGTGATCTACCAATTCGAAGCTAAAGTCTCGTATTTTCCGCCGAATTACATGTCCTGTGTGTGCTGGTGTCTTGTCCTGAAAAACAAGATACCATGGCTCAGCTTTCCACGACGTTTAGACTTCAAAGTTTCACGCAGTTCGTCCAACAGAAACATGTAGTATTTTGCATTTCCGATGTGACATTTTGGCAAGTATTTTATGCAGAGTATTCCGTCTTTGTCCCAGAACACTGAAACCTGAATCTTTCCAACTCAATTCTCAGAGTAAAACTTAGGATATGTTGAACCACGCTACCCTAAAAGCCAGGATCTTGTTAGCACCCCACCGCCGGATAAATATATATATATTCATTTTATTAAACTAAACATTGTGTCTTGTTTCTCTGGAATTTCGCCTATTTATCAGGGTCATCTATATATATATATATATATATATATATATATATATATATATATATATATATATATATATATGTGTGTGTGTGTGTGTGTGTGTGTGTGTGCGTGTGTGTGAGTGTGTATGCGTGTGCATGTGTGTGAGTGTGCGTGTGTGTGTGTACAAACATACATATACACATGCAGCAATAAATGTCACTACGTCCCCATACCAGAAAGGCAGATTCCATCTGGAGAAAAATGTGACCTGGATACAACATCCTCGAAATATACAGCAATTGAGTTTGGCTGGGATCCTCTGATTTCATTGCACTTCATGAAGCTCCAATGGCAGTTCTCCAAAGTGAAGTTGTCCAGGATCCTAGTCACAGTCTTTATTTTCTCAATGTCTTCATAAACACTGTCCCTGAGCTTTACCTTCAGCTTGGGGGGGGGGGGGGGTCAAAAGCCACAAGGAACAATGTCTAGACTGTAATGAATGTGAGGGACAGTTTTGATGCCCATCTATGTGTTACTTTCTCCTCCTCACTGAGCACAATGTAAACAAATTTTCCAAACATTTTGCGCCGGTTCAACACTTCATGAAGAGTTCTGTGTACTTTGAAAACGGTTAGTATTCGGTAATTCTTTCAAATTAATAAATGTATTTCTTGAAGAAGTTTCAAAACATCCTGAATCCATCTTGGACATGCATATATACCTAATTGTCTTTAGGAATCAGCTCTCTCTTTCACCTTCTCTGTTGGCAAAAATATATAAAATAATTGTTTCTACTTTAGGCACAATGCCAGCAATTACCCAGTGTATTACTGGTACTTTATTTTATTGACCCCGTAAGGATGGAAGGCAAAGTTAACCTCGGCGGAATTTGAACTCAGACCATAAAGGGCCGTAACTCTTTGCTGCAAAGCATGGCGTCCGACTCTCTACCGATACTGCCAATCCACCGCCCTTAATATATAAAATAATAAAACCAGAACATACATGCCTGCATACATACCTATCTACCTATATACTTACATACATCATGCATACATGTATACTAAAAAAACAATCGGCTATATAATTATCGCAAGCTAGGGCCAAGGCTTGATTGTCTTCACAGCAAAGTTTCAATTCACAAAAACAAACAAATAGATAAAATTGATCGACTCATTTTACTAACTATGACCAACATATGAAGGACGTCTCAGAGAGACAAGTAATGCTGATGAAGTTCTTAAAACTATCATTAACGAATAAGATTCAAATTTCATATTGCAAAGCCGATGATTTATAATACTCAAATCACCTGCAATTTGTGTGTAGGCCTGTGTGTGTAATTCTGATTTTGTTAACATATGTGTATAGATGTATATGTGTGTCTGGGTTAGCTGATTGAGTCAATACGTATTTCAGCGAGCGAATGTGTGAATGCGTCTGGAAGCAAGAGTATACACGTGTGTCAGTGAGTGTTTGTGGGCGTACGTCTGAATGATGATACATGTACATATACCATCCATATAGTATATGTGTGTATGTATGTATGCGTGTATGTATGCGTGTATATATACATATACGTATGTTTATATATATGTATGTATACAAACAAATATACACTTACGTGAATACAACAGACATATCTGTGCGTGTGTGTGTATGTGTGAGAGAGAGATAGTAATAATTGTTTCTACTTTAGGCACAAGGCCAGCAATTACCCAGTGCATTACTGGTAATAATGTATTTATGTGTGTATCGTAATAATGTATTTATGTGTGTATCGTAATAATGTATTTATGTGTGTATCGCGTACATTTGGGCTTTGATTTATCTCTGCGTGCAGTTTTGTATGCGTACGTATATTTGGGTGTGTATTATTCGTGTATGGAAACATTTTAACATATATGCGTTATATTTCTGTTTGGATTGAATTCTAGTTACTTATGTTTACATATTGTTGTTTATGTGTACTAGGTAAGAACGCACGTACACCCACACGTATACACATACACTTACACATACACACAAGCACACACACACGCAACAATCCATTATAAAAGGTACTCAATATTACGAAGTAAGTGCATACCGTTTTCTTAGCTTATATAAAATTGACAGACATCTTATTAGACAATAAATTTCTCTGGTGAGACGAGATTTGTAACACCTGATCATGATGTACAAACAAAATACTTCCACATACATGTATAGATACATACATACACAGACACACATATACGATTTTCTTTTATACATATATGCGTGTGCGTGCGTGTTTGTGTGTGCGTGTGTGCTTGTGTGCCTGCGCGTGTACGTGTGATTGTGTGCGTGCGTGTATATATATATGTGTGTGTGTGTGTGCGTGTGTGCTTGTGTGCGTGCGTATGTATATATATATGTGTGTGCGCGTACGTGTGTGCTTGTGTGCGAGTGTATATATAAGTGTGTGTGTGTGTATCATGCTATGAACGACTTCAAAAACAGATATAATATGATTTTAAACACATGAGTATATAAATACAAATATCTGCAAACTCTCAACATGTATGTAATTTTAAACACATACACGCTCACAAACGTATATATATA
This sequence comes from Eledone cirrhosa, assembly GCA_964016885.1. Taxonomy (NCBI): domain Eukaryota; kingdom Metazoa; phylum Mollusca; class Cephalopoda; order Octopoda; family Eledonidae; genus Eledone; species Eledone cirrhosa. The sequence goes on along the minus strand of OZ024740.1, from coordinate 384,557,003 downwards.
CATCAGTGTGAGTTTGTTTATATATATATATATATATATATATATATATATAATCAATGTAAAGCCCTCAGGCAATATGGGTATATAGAAGTTTGAGATGCTCAAACGCAGAAATAACTGTAAAACAGCGCTTCACATCGATAATTCGATACATATATTTATTTACATCCGCACGAGCTATGAATCGGTTTAGAAATAGACGGATATCAGTCCAAGGATTTTAACTTAACATACAGTTCCCTTCCTCCTCTCCTCTTTCTTGCCCTTCATTTGGCCCTACGACAGATCGCTGCTCTTTCTACTTCCGCATCCTCGGTAGCTGCTGCTACTACTTTCGGAACTAGATATCTAAACCATTTTAGAATGGAACATAGCTTCGAATAGACATGTTTCTCTCTCTCCCTCTCTCCATCTCAGTCCGTCTCGCTCTCTTGTTCTCACTCTCACGCGTCATGCTAGCAGATATACTTATGTTCTGCTGTAAGGGTTACCCTAAAATTAATTTCCCGTCCAATGACGTACAAAGCCGTTCGGATGGATGGAAGCTGATAAGGTATCAATGCATTTCCTATCTGTCTGCTTTCCCCTTTCTCCTTCTTATTCTCTCACGACAGATCGCTGATGTTTCTAGGCGGCTTTGACAGTTATAAATTGCTGGACTGTAGCAGTAGTGAGATACAGAGCGACGGTCCTCAATTGGACCAAGCAGAAACTAGACATTGACAGAAAGACTAGAGTGATGTTGGCAGAGACGGCGGCAATCTGTAAATGGGTAAACTCTTTGAGTCTGTATGAGTCAAAAAAGAATCGTGGAAGAGTATTGATTGGAATAGAAGAATGCGTCGCTGCAGTGAGAAGAGGCTTAGACTTTTACGTTGCAAACAGCAAAGATACTACTCAAATACGTTATCATGTCAAATAAATTCGTTAAAGAAAACATAAGAAAAGAGTAGAGAAAGAAAAGCCTTACTGTCTCTCCGGGGCAAAATTCGAAGGACAGACGAGACACCTGCCAATTGGAATATCATGGGATTGGTTGAGGAGGGTAGATATGAAGAAAGAGAGGGAGGGTTTTCTTTTAGCCGCCCAGGATAAATCTATGAGCACCAACTCAATGAAGAAGTTAAATGGACAAAGAGATAAGGAATGTAGGCTGTCTGGTATCGCCATGAACCGGAGAGTGTAATTGAGAATGACAAAGCAAAGAGAATGTGGGATCTGACTGTGTAAACATATAGAGTTATTGAGCACCGAAGAACTGACATTGTTGTGATTGAAAAATAGGAGAGAAAGTGCTGGATAAGTTACCTCTAAATCCCTAGGGATACGAAAATCAACTGTAGTCCGGCTTTAAGAATTTCGAGGACTCACAATGGTCGGGATTCAACTCGTGAACTATAGACCATTTCACTGAACACTGTATTCTATCCAGCATGAGCTTCCAGATCAGTTCAAAAAGGGCCGTGATTTTACGCTGCTCCTCTTTGTTAAAGATGTGGCAGTTGTTATACCAGCGGTGCTTAAGGTTGGTCAATGTTGCCCCGACACAGTTATAATATCGAGTTGTGGGTGGTAACCTTACTTTGGTATACCATATTCTTAAGCAGGAATTCGTTATCCAGTGGGCATGAAGTAGGGCTCTTGCATTTCCATTGCCTTCTCCGTTCTTCATCAACTGTATACACACACATGATGGCTGCAAACTCTGCTAAAAGTACTGCAATCGCTTGTCAGAATATAGAGTTTGGTGCACTTTTAGGCTACGGTCAGTCACACAAACCTGTAACATATCCTGAACAAGCAATGTCTGTGCTTTGACCGTTTTTTTATGTAGGGAAAGGCCTTGTACTTGACCAATCCCACTCTCTGAGCATTGAAAACACTACCCGAAAAGTAGAACTGGTCAACAACATCGGATGCTTCCGAAGACGCAGGTTTTTTTTTCAGAGTTTCCATCTCCTAGAAAGGTGTTGTGATAACAACTGGGGGCCTTTTACTTCCAGGTAAAAAAAAAAGGTACTATTTGGATGGCCGTTGACTCTGCTGAGTTCCTCCGCCCTTTGCGGGGTCTTGTATTTTATCCCGTGGGGTGTCCAAATATCATCCTCGAAACCAAGTAACTTGGTGGAGTTGCAGCTTCAGTCGCTGAAGACATGCATACATACTTACATATATTCATACAGGCACACATATATATATATATATATACATTTAGTATACATGTGCATGTGCGTGTTGTATGCTCATATATGTATATACATTTATAAATATAGACATATATCCATGCAAGCATATACAAACATATTTATAATATAAATATTATGTATAATAATCCTGCATGTAATCTCGCTGTGATCATATCCCACCCACCTCAGAATCCGTGTAAAAGCGATCTTACAAGAATGCTACGATATGTCAACAACTTAAAATGTGCACAAACATATTATATGCATATTTACATAAACGTATTATTGTACATATTTCTATCCCCCCTCCCACCCCCACACACACACACATATATATATATATATATATATATATATATATTATATATATATATATAAATCAGGATGGATTCAGTTTGAAACTGGATTAGACTATTACTAATGAGAATACTCGATACTTGGCGTAGTAGAGACGGGACCGCGACGGCTGAGCTCTTGACGTTTCAACAGCTAGTTCCAGACTAATTGCTGAAGGTCTCAGTGTTTAACTGACTGTAACATCAGCGGTGAGATTTATCCAAATAAAGGCCTACGTTATTTATCCAATTTTAAATTCTCTTCGTATAAGTGTTATTTTTTTTATATGTTTAAGTGGGCAAGTGTGAAATATGTATATATCTGTATTATAGTACGAAATTCAGAGAATATATTATGTATCATTTGTTTCTGGATATGCCTAAATTATTCCTCTGTATGTAATAGTGTGTTACTGTGCCATCAACTATTATAACTGGGTGTGTTTATAGAACTATTCCACATCGAGATTAAAAATCGAGACCTGGAAATATAGATGTAGACACGTATACGAGTTAATGTATCGTAAATATATCGTATATCACACATACATCGCACACACACAGGATCACACATATATCTATATGTGCATATATACGTATATATATATATATATATATATATATATATATATATATATATATATATATATATATATATATATATATATATATATATATATAAATATATATATATATATATATATACATATATATATATATACTTAGGTTAATAGGAGTTAGGTATTGCATACCCGTGTCCCATTAAGGTATTGGCAGCATAATAATTAGCTCTATACTTTGGAGCAGAGCCGTATATATATGTTAAACAACACATGAGCGTCTACAACATCAAGCAATTTTTATTGGCTTACAATGTTTCTTCCTTACGTAACCGTAGACTTCTTCAAAGCTATAAAAGGGGTTTGGTTGGTGTTATGGACTCTACCAACCAAACATTCAAGAACAAAGAGCAAAGAGAGTAAAGTGCAAAAGCAGGGGACAATAAGTCTAATTTTGGTGTGGGTCCTTGTTTACTAGCTGTGTCATATTCATTCCCGGGAGTCGAGTGGTTAGTGGAGCCATAGATGGGGTGGCGTCGATAGTAGGGTACAGAGGGTGTGCAGAGGCTACACACGCGCAAAGGGCATACAATATATATATAACGGAGGAGAAAGTACATGAGGTAATTAGAAATGGAATAAGAGTAATAATAATAATCTATAGTTAATAATGTACAATAAGGCATGGGGAAGATTACACTATAATAAGGTATAAAAGTAAGAATAAGGTAAAATATAAAGGAGGATACAAATGAAAATAAGAATAAAGATTAAAAAATATATATAAAAAATATATAGAGAATATATAAAAAATATAAGCAAGTATTAGAAAGGGAAAAGCACAATGTAAAAAAACAGATTTTGTCAAATAAAAATATTATAAATAGGGGGGGAGAAAACGGGAGAGAGAAATATAAACAAATGTGATTAGTTGAGAGAATATAAGATGATAATTGTTATGTCAAGTTTATACATCTTAATAATAAATAATATGTATATCAGAGTTACACATCCTTCAATTCACTTCCAAGTTCAACCCACATGGCATAGTCCATCGCTCATCTTTGCAGTCGTGTGCGTTTGTGTTTGACCCCACAGCAGATGCACAAGTTCGTAAATTTCAATGCGGATAGAAATCTATTTGTGCTTACCCGGACATTGACGGAGGATCCAATATTCCTAGTTCATTGCCGACCCAATATGTGTGTGGTGTTATTTTGGTTGCACAAATCAATCACTTGGTTCAATATTATGGAGTATGGTTTTCTGGTCTTCGTAACAGTGTCAGTGGTTGTATATCTCGAAATCACAAGGATCACAGTACTCCGATTTGGTGTGATTATCGGTCATCCAACTATGTTGTCGGTGGTTGGATTCAATTCTATTGCACAGAACGTAGAACTTTGGTGTCGATTGAACATTAACGTGGCAGAGTGAGATCGCATCTGTGGTACCAAACGGTACGCAAGGAAATTCTTCATCTTCGTTCCATCCGGGTCTAGCAGTCACGTGCAAGAACCGCTACGTAGTAATTGTGAGGGTAAGCGGTCAAGATAGTAACTGACCGAAAATTCTCCTGGGAATTCAGACAGGCATGACAGATACATTTAGGTCAGCAGTTTCTTCATGTGTACGTGTGTCATATACACACAGACACATATTTATATGTATTTCAACTCAAAAAATTCAATTGATTCGCTTATTGATATTATATCTCTGTTGCTCCGATGTGCATGTTATGATGTTCTGGTCGTGTTTACCATTCACTGTGTTTTACCATTACCTTGGAATGTTATGTTTTGGTCATCAATATTCCGGCAAGCGCATTCCTCTCTTATATTGTGGAGAATGGTGTTCCGGTCCTCAGTAAACATTTGGGTCAGCAGGAGGGGTGGTGGTTCTCAGTTTCAACTACGACAATACATATGTGTTACTCTACATATCGTGCTCCTCTCAAAGAAGAGTATTATAGGAGGAATTCATGCCAAACACCACATATAGAGAAGACTTCTACAGAAAAAATTCTCTCTCCGAGAGTTCCTTCCGGATAACCTTTCGGCGACACATAGCGAAGTACACGATATAACGAAGTACACGACCAAAATAACACCACACACATATTGGGTCGGCAATGAACTAGGAATATTGGATCCTCCGTCAATGTCCGGGTAAGCACAAATAGATTTCTATCTGCATTGAAATTTACGAACTTGTGCATCTGCTGTGGGGTCAAACACAAACGCACACGACCGCAAAGATGAGCGATGGACTATGCCATGTGGGTTGAACTTGGAAGTGAATTGAAGGATGTGTAACTCTGATATACAGATTATTTATTATTAAGATGTATAAACTTGACATAACTATTATCATCCTATATTCTCTCAACTAATCACATTTGTTTATATTTCTCTCTCCCGTTTTCTCCCCCCATATTTATAATATTTTTATTTGACAAAATCTGTTTTTTTACATTGTGTTTTTCCCTTTCTAATACTTGCTTATATTTTTTATTTATTCTCTATATATTTTTTATATATATTTTTTTATCTTTATTCTTACTTTCATTTTTATCCTGCTTTATATTTTACCTTATTCCTACTTTTATACCTTATTATAGTGTAATCATCCCCATGCCTTATTATACATTATTAACTATAGATTATTATTATTACTCTTATTCCATTTCTAATTACCTCATGTACTTTCTCCTCCGTTATATATATATTGTATGCCCTTTGCGTGTGTGTAGCCTCTGCACACCCTCTGCACCCTACTATCGACGCCACCCCATCTATGGCTCCACTAACCACTCGACTCCCGGGAATGAATATGACACAGCTAGTAAACAAGGACCCACACCTCACCCTCCCGCACCAAAATTAGACTTATTGTCCCCTGCTTTTGCACTTTACTCTCTTTACTCTTTGTTCTTGAATGTTTGGTTGGTAGAGTCCATAACACCAATCAAACCCCTTTTATAGCTCTGAAGAAGTCTACGGTTACGTAAGGAAGAAACATTGTAAGCCAATAAAAATTGTTTGATGTTGTAAACGTTCTTGTGTTCTTTATCATATATATATATATATATATATATATATATATATATAATATTTCAGGTTATGAATAATGTAGTGATAATATATCGTTACGTTAGAGATGAACAGCGTACGTGTAGGTTTGCTCAACGAGTATTAATTATATTCCGGAGAAAATGTAGAAAAGATGAATATAAAATGAAAGTGCTTTTTTTAAAAAAAAGGAATTTATTAGGTATTGACATATGTTTCTGTAACAGACGGAATACCTATGTATCGCTGCTTGCGTAATCATATAATGTTAGCAAGTATACATTTGCTATCGAATACTTGCTAACATTATATGATTACGCAAGCAGTGATACATAGGTATTCCATCTGTTACAGAAACATATGTCAATACCTAATAAATTCCTTTTTTTAAAAAAAAGCACTTTCATTTTATATTCATCTTTTATATATATATATATATATATATATATATATATATATATATATATATATAATTCTAATCTGCTAACATGCAAGTCAGGCCGATCAGTCACTGTATATTTTTGAAAATAGCATATATTTTCACTAGCTCTGACAGTTTAGCAGGTTAACAGTGAGCTGTACTGATGAAGGGTGATACCCAGAAACATAAGTCTCTGCAGTTCTGTTCGCATGCCAATATAAAAGCAAGAATGGAGTGTTCTCTCTACTGACATGACTATAAAATTGAGGCTTGTTTGCATAATTGCAAACGAATCGAATGTTATTATTAATATATCCAGCCGAGGTTAACTTTGCCTTTCATCCTTACGGGGTCGATAAAATAAAGTACCAGTAATGAACTGGGTAATTTCTGGCCCTGTGCCTAAAGCAGAAACAATTATTAATATTCGAAAACCTCAGATTACATTTATTGTATTCAGCCATGTAGAGCGAAATTTTCTCATATATATATATATATATATATATATATATATATATATATATATATATATATGTATAAGAAAATATATAATGAATATTTATGTGAAAACTGTTTTACATTTAAGGTAAATGTAATATAGATATTATTACAGTTTATGAATTTGAAGTCCTGCAGTGAAATATATGAAGTATATATCAAGCCACACATGCACATACATAGAGTATTCTTGAAACTTTCAAACACACTCACTCACACAAATGCACGTCACCCCATATTATATATATATATATATATATATATATATATATATATATATATATATATATATATATATATATATATATATATACAGATCAGAGCAAACAACACGGACACTCTATCTCAAAATTATTTTTGAAAAGCATTTAGAAATGCGCAACCGGTAAAACTTAAAAACTTAAAACCACAACTGAATACTAACCCATACAATCACTAATACTCTTTTATTCCTAATTAAACCATTTTTCAACTGTGAACAATTTGTCAGCATTTTCTATTCCGTTTACCAATATATAATAACTTGTGTGTTACACCTCTATTCTTTTAACTATATATATATATATATATATAACATATGAATTGTGTTAAGGAACCAGATGGACCATAACGCACCAGAGTATTCAATACTTAGGGTAATAGAGTGGGAAATATGAAAAGTATGACCCCCGACGACAGAGCTCAAGCCGTTTCGACGGCTATTTCTGGACTAAATTAGAATTTTTAGCTTGGTGAATAAAGAGCCGAATTTGTCAAGGGGGTACTTCTTTATATGGGAAGAATGTAGTTGTCAAGAGGATTGGTTAAAATTTGTTGTAAACACAAATAAGTATATCATGGCATTTGGTGGGAGGTAGGGTTAGCTGAACTTGCCTGTAGAACAATAGGGGTGTGAGTGGAGCGGTCAAGCGTTGAAAGTGATATTGTTAAGCAGATTCTAAGGATAGTGTATGAATTGGACGAGGGAGGTTATAGAATAGTTATAAATAGAGTAGGAGACAATAAAAGATAATAGAAACAAATAATACAGCACCACACCTAACTTCGCACAAAATTTCGTCTCCTCAAATAACAAAAAACTCAACCCCTATGGCAGAAATAACCTATTCATCAGTGGAGAGCCGACCAGGAGGTGTAATTTCCCTGATAGATCTACGTGCCCCCTCAACAAAAAATGCCGAGAACGTGCCGTGATCTACCAGTGCAACGTGAGGATGGACACCTCCAACGAAGCTTAATATAGGATTAACCGCGTGTGACTTCAAGACCCGCCTCTACCGACACCGACACACTTTCCGAAACCCGGTCCGGCGACATGCCACTACACTTTCGGGCCAGATCTGGGACCTCCAAGTTAATAATTTAATCTATAATCTCACTTGGAGCTTTCTGTCCAGAGCTAACTCTTACACGGGAGGACGCCGTCCGTGTAACATATGCTCGGAGGAAACTTTCAAATGCGTTTTTTGAAGGACCAACTCCTAAACAAGAAAGACGAACTGGTAACCGCATACAAACAAAAATTGCGTAGGACTTACCTCGCCCTCATACCACATAACGACCCGGGCGGGTAGACAAGGGCTGATAACCCCCCCCCCCCCACACACACACACACTTACCAAATAAGTTAGGGGAAACCCCAGCTTACTTAGGTAGGTGTATCTCATTTCTTTTCTTTTCTTCTTTGTCTTCTTCTTCCCTCTGTCTCTTTCTATCACTTCCTTCCACCCCCTATTTTCTTCCTCGTCTGCTTTTCCCTTTTCGCCTACCCCGATGCAGCCCATCGGGCCTCTGTACCAGCAGTTCCCACACCCCCGTAATTCTAAGATAGAACTGGCCGAATAGGTTTTACTAACTACTTATAGCATACGTGTTAAACCCCTTTAATTTTGTATCAGTTCTCGTACTACTCAATTTCTACAAGTTTTTTCTATTCTCAACCTATTAACCTGATAGCATTGTCATTTTTTTTTATTCATTTCTCACTATATATTTTTTAATTTTTTTTTCTATTAACTTTTATTGTCTCCTACTCTCATTCGATTTACCTATTCTATAACCTCCCTTCTCCAATTCATACACTATCCTTAGAATCTGCTGTATGCATATCACTTCCAACGCTTGTCCGCTCCACTCACACCCCTATTGTTCTACAGGCAAGTTCAACCCCCCCCCCCCACCAAATGCCATGATATACTTATTTGTGTTTACAACAAATTTTAACCAATCCTCTTGACAACTACAATCTTCCCATATAAGGAAGTACCCCGTTGACAAGTTCGGCTATCTATTCACCAGGCTACAAATTCTAATTTAGTCCAGAAATAGCCGTCGAAACGGCTTGAGCTCTGCCGTCGGGGACATACTTTTTCCTATTTCCCACTCTACTGACCTAAGTATTGAGTACTCTAGTGCGTTATTGTCCATCTGGTTCCTTACCACAATTCTTTGTTATTTAGCTCCTATCTCTTTAGTAGAACACTTTCCAACTGTACCACGCCATATCCCGACTTTTCCACCCAGCTCAAGTTTCTTCACCCGCACGATGCGAAAACACAACATCGATATCTCCACCAAGAACATCCCAGTTCCACCGAGAAAACTTTACCTTCGGATGCTGACGCAAAAAATCGACCTTTTTGCGAAAAGACTAAGATAGAGAACTTTTTTCTACGGTAGATACCGTGACAATCAGGACTTCCACACCAAGGAGAGATTCGGATTCAATACCTACAAATCTCCCCCTCCGAACCCTATGCTCTCACCCTTCGAGAACGACCTTTTCCACCTGGTCAAGAGCATTAAATTCAAACGCAGACACAACAGATTCCTACAACAACTCCGTAGAAAAATAACACAGTATGAAAACATCAACGATATCATGGTGCACTCGGTCAAAACTGGAAACCTCTACTTCGTCAACCCCGACAGATACCACCCACTGATCAGGAGCAGCCTAAACTCCACCTATAAAAAGGCTAACCATTCAATTATCGAGGACATAAATCGAGATGGACACCAAATTACCTCCAGCCTCGGGTTCGCCGACCTCACTGACCCCTAGACCCACGGACTCCCTACTTCAAACTGAAGGACCACAAATCCGACTTCGACCGCAAACCATCCATTAGGTTTATAAACCCAACGAAGTCGGACATAGGGAGAATCAATAAAAAGATCCTAGACCGAGTTATACCAAAAGTTTAGCAAAACGTGAGACTTAGCCTATGGGTCAGCACCCAGCAAGTAATTTCATGGTTCAAGAATATGGGGGACAAACGAGACACAAAATTCATCCAGTTTGACATAGAGAGTTACTATGCTCCTTATGGCCGTCTTGGACTCTGCCGAAACACTCACACCCATCACTGACCAGGAAAGAAATATCATTCTCCACGCCAGGAAGACAGTCCTACTTTTCGACAACTCCAAGTGGATAAAGAGATCTCCCGATTCCCCCTTCGACGTCAGTATGGGCGCGACGGATTCGGCCTAGGTCACATATCTTATAGGATTATTCCTACGATTTAAACTCACAGACATGTTTCCTGCATCCGGCGGTGGATTGTACCGGGATGATGGGCTCATCACCCTCAAAGGGTACAACCCCAGTAGTACATACCGGGTCCGTAAACAACTAATCAACTTCTTCCGGGACTGGGGATTTAAAATCACCCTACAAACGTCCCTAACCCGAGTCAATTTCCTGGACATTACCCTTATCCTCGGAAATGATCTGTACTACCCATACAGGAAACCAAACGACAACCTGCACTACATCCACCGACGCTCTAACCATCCTAGAAACATCACCAATAACCTGGTTAAAAACATCTCCCTCCGCATATCTTGTTTGTCCGCTAATGAGCAGATTTTCGACGAACACGCGCCTCATTACAACCAGGCCCTCAAGCGGAGTAGCTTCCGGGAGGAAATATCCATTTATCCAGCTTCCCTTAGCGGTACTAACAGGCGATACCGCCGCTCACGCACTGTAGCGTGGTTCAATCCTCCCCATAATCCCGAGGTGGCAACACCTATCGGGAAAATCTACTTTAGACTCCTCGAAAAACACTTCCCACTACAACACCGCTACCACAACATAATCAACAAAAACACCATCAAACTCTCCTACAGCACCACAACTAACTTCGCACAGAACCTCGTCTCCTCAAACAACAAAAACTCAACCACTATGGAAGAAATAACCTAGACATCAGTGGAGAGCCGACCATGAGGTGTAACTGCCCTGATTGATCTACGTGCCTCCTCAACACAAAATGCTGAGAACGTAACGTGATCTACCAGTGCAACGTGAGGACGGACATCCCTAACAAAGCTTATATAGGATTAACCGCGTGTGACTTCAAGCCCGGCTCTACCAACACCGACATACTTTCCGAAACCCGGTCCGGCGACATTCCACTACACTTTCGGACCACATCTGGGACCTCCAAGATAATAATATAACCTACAATCTCACTTGGAGCTTACTTTCCAGAGCTAACTCATACACGGGAGGACGCCGCCCGTGTAACTTGTGCTCGGAGGAAACATTACAAATGCTGTTTTCGAAGGACCAACTCCTAAACAAGAAAGACGAACTGGTAACCGCATGCAAACACAGATTGCGTAGGACTTACCTCGCCTTCAAACCCCATTACAACCCGGGTGGTTGGACAAGGGCTGATCCCCGCCCTCACTTGGCAAATAAGTTAGGGCAAACCCCAGCTTACTTAGGTAGATGTATCTCTTTTCTTTTTCCTCTTTGTTTTGTTCTTCCCCGTGTCTCTTCCTATCACTTCCTTCCACCCTCTATTTTCTTCCTCGTCTGATTTTCCTCTTTCGCCTACCCGATGCAGCCCATCGGGCCTCTGTAGCATAAGTTCTCCCACCCCCGTAATTTTAAGATATAATTGGTCGAATACGTTTTACTAACTTCTTATAGCATACGTGTGAAACCCCTTTAATTCTGTATCAGTTCTGGTACTAGTCAATTTCTACAAGTTTTTTCTATTCTCAACTTATTTACCTGTAATTGTATGATAGCATTGTTTTTTTCTTATTCATTTCTCACTATATATTTTTTAATTTTTTTTCTATTATCTTTTATTGTCTCCTACTCTCATTCGATTTACCTATTCTATAATCTCCCTCATCCAATTCATACACTATCCTTAGAACCTGCTGTATACATATCACTTTCAACGCTTGCCCGCTCCACTCACACCCCTATTGTTCTACAGGCAAGTTCAGCCACCCCTACCTCCCACCAAATGCCATGATATACTTATTTGTGTTTACAACACATTTTAACCAATCCTCTTCACAACTACAATCTTCCCATATAAGGAAGTACCCCGTTGACAAGTTCGGCTATTAATTCACCAGGCTAAAAATTCTAAATTAGTCCAGAAATAGCCGTCGAAACGGCTTGAGCGCTGCCGTCCGGGTCATACTTTTTCCTATATATATATATATATATATATATATATATATGGGATAACAAGTTATCGTTATAGGTAATCCAGTTTGAGGTTATGAGTACTCTGCGTCGTGCATAGTTTTAACGTACGGCCTTGTTTGACTCAACAAGATGTTTTCATAGTTATGCAGCGAGTTCGCGGTAATTTCTATGCCGGTTATACTTGGAGTAATAATAGTTAAAGAATGAAGAGCAACATGGTTGGCTGTACAATAAGGGCTTTATTTAAACTACTGACAATTGTTTCGTTGATCAGGTGAGTTTAGAGTTCGCTAATCGCTTGAGGTTGTGTCATTCTATCACCAATACATTATTTACCTCTGGTCAACACATTTACCATATATGTTTTATTATTGATGTTATTGTTTTGATTATACATTATATTTTTCTATAGAAGACTTGCCTCGAGTGAATCACTTTCATATCTACGTACTCTGATGTGTTGATCAGAGGTAAATAATGTATTGGAGATCGAATGACGCAACCTCAAGCGATTGGCGAACTCTAGACTCACCTAATCGACGAACAATTGTCAGTACTTTAATTAAAGACCTTATTGTACAGCCAACCATGTTACTCTTCATTCTTTAACTATATATATATATTACTCTTTTACTCTTTTGCCTGTTCCAGCCACCCGGGTGAGGCCATGCTGGGGCACCGCCCTTGTTGCTACACATTTTATCTCCAGCCTGTATTAGTTGGCCACTGGTGCAAGAGGGAGTTCGTTGCTACTTCTCTTAGGTTTCCCGCGTTCCTTGCTGTGGGCTCATCCGAGATCCTGGAGAGCAAGGTATGGAGATGTTTCTTGAAAACATCCACGTCCACACCATGCATATCTCGCAGATCCCTCGGCCGATTGTAGAAGAGTTGAGGGCCCTTGAACCCCTGGCTATTGCAAAATTTGCTCCTTATCGTAGATGTGGAAGATGGGACCTTTGGCACCACACAGTGACGTCCTCTTTAGGGGTTGGTCCAGCTCCCAATGTCAAAGTTTCGTGCTAGTTCCTCCAGATTTTCCACGTGTATATCACTGCGTATCTCTCCCGTCCTCGTTCCAAGGATTAGATGTTTAGTTCTTTTAGCCTCTCCCAGTAGATTACCTCCTTCATATATATATATATATTTGGTGGGGAATATATCGCTATTAGAAACATTTATGTACATAAGAGTAGGCACAATAATTTTAAAAGAGCTTATCTATTCGAGTAGAGATCTTCAATTGAAGACCTCTGTTGATCCTTAAGTCAGGCATCGATAATGATCTAGGTGACTGTTGCGGAACCTATAAGGGGTGGGGCATAAGGGAATAGTAAAATTACACTAGCTGTACGAGCCATCTCAGTATATATATATATATATATATATATATAAATGTAATCTGAGTTTTTCGAATATTAATAATAACATTCGATTCGTTTGCAATTATGTAAACACGCCTCATTTTTAAAGCCATGTCTGTAGAATGAGCCCCCCCATTCTTGCACTTGTGTTGGCATGTAAACAGAACTGCAAACACTAATGTTTCTGGATATTTTTCTTTCATTATACATATCTATATATATATAGATATGTACAATGTGTTCTACCTTTCTTGGTAGCTTCTAAACCGAAGTTAGAACTTAATGTAATCCGTTAGCAAGTAGTTCAGTGAGATCCAGAGATTGGTCCCGTGTTTCGCTAAGTCAATCCTTCAGATACAGCGTCTGATATATTGTTTTCGAAGAAGACGGCATGATCGAACGCATATATTATGTCTGATAGTACTATAAATCAGTGCTATAAATCAGTCAATATATCAATATGATCAACCCTCTGAAACGATCGTAAAACAGTGAAAGAAATATGTAAAATAACTTGCCTTTGTTATTATTGTCATTGTCAAATCAATATCTTATATATATATATATATCCACTTAGCAAGAAATGTCATATGCAAAATGTGAGACTTTAATTATATACACACATATATAAATACATATCTGTTACCGACTTTGGGATTATAGAGGCACTCCGACTTGGTATATCCGATGCACCATAATCAGAGCCGTAAATAACGAACCTATCTTCATCTTGGGCTACTATGCGAAAGTTAAAAACAGAAGAGGACTGTATTAGAATATCGCAGGGCTAGGGATATATTCCAAGAAGACACATGCACTCCCTCTGTTACTATTTATATTGCCATTAAGCCCCTCCTCCTTTATGCTTAATAAATAAGAAGGATACATAATGGTTCACGGGAGGATAGGAACACAAACTTAACACATACCTTCTTTGTAGATAAACTCAAACTCTATACTTAGAACAGAAATGGTATAAAGAGAAATATTGACTTGGTCACGAACTTCTTAAAGGATATAGGAATGGGGTTTGGTTAGGAAAAAAGTTCTTATATGATTGTAAAACGGGGAAAATCTGCAATTCAATCGAGTAGCATTTCTATCAATGGCCTAACTGTTTCAGCTGTATCAGATGAGACCTAGAACAGATACACAGGGATAGATGAAAATATATCCTATAATGGTATTTGCAATAGGGAATGTGTAACAAGGGAATATAACACCCGAATAAAAAAGAAATGGCCTTCTGAACTCTCTGTGTACAGTAAAACAGTGGCCAAAAATTCGTATGCTGTGCCTGCCTTGACAACAACTTTTGGCTGGACGCGCGATGTTAAAACCCGACAAATCCTAGCCAACACACGGAAATACCACATCAACAGTGACATAGACAGCGTCTACCTTGAATATAAAGAGGGAACCCAACGCCTAACACCATAAAGACAACGGCATACAGACATACCTAGTTGCTGTTGTCTGAATTCCAATGAAGGAATCTTGTGTTTATGTTAGAAATCGGCTCTGTATTGGTGAAAATTTATGAAATAATAACGAGAAGAACATACAACATGAATACTTACATACATACATACAAATATATATTCACACCTGCATACGTACATACATATATACATGCACCCCACCAAATATTCAAGCACGTATGCATATATATATATATATATATATATATATATATAGAGAGAGAGAGAGAGAGTAATAATAATAAATTTGAAGACTAAAATCCAAAGAGGGCTCCCGTCTTTCCACCAACGAGCGTATTTTCAACGACCATTCCACTTATTACAATGAAGCTCTTGCTCGAAGTAGATTTGTCGATAAGGTAGCATATACAGAGTACGAAAATAGACCTAGAAGAAATAGACCCCGTCGCATTTGTTGGTATAACCCACCATATAATATGGAGGTGGCCACACCATTAGCTAAGATCTTTCTTTCCCTTATTAGGAAGCATTTTCCCCCTACACATAAATATAGTAAAATTTTTAATAGAAATACTATTAAAATTTCTTACTCTACGACTCCTAACCTTGCACATAACATCACAGCTAAACTACCTAGCCGTAATTAGCTAAACTACCTAGCCGTAGGAACACGTGAAACCCTGTAGTTAGTACTAACTGTAATTGTAGGAATCGGGTTGATTGCCCCCTATCCGGTAAATGCCTCTCTAGTAACATTGTCTACAAATGTAAGGTTGTAACACCCACGTCCCGTAGGGCCTACTTAGGGTTAACCGCCAATAGATTCAAGCAGCGTCTTTACATGCATACCCATTCGTTTCGTTACCCTCTAAGAAGGAATATTACGTCACTTTCAGCTTATATCTGGAGTCTAAAAGACAACCACACCCAATATAAGTTACACTGGGAGATTCTAGCGAGGGCTAGATCGTATAACGGAAATAAAAGACCATGTGACCTCTGCGCCGCTGAGGCCCTGGAAATACTCTACGCCACAGACCAAAAATCTGAGGCAATTTCGGCTTGTAAACATAAATTGCACAAAACTTTCCTGTATTACAGCCCCACGTTATACCCTAACGGATAGTACGATCTATACGTGGATATTTTACGTCTCGATGTGGGAGCTAAGTATATGTTTTGTTTATACCTTTACTTATTTGCATAGGTAAGTATATATTATCCGTATGTTTTGTGAAGGTACGTATACCTTCTCGTACGTATATTTGATTGTTATGGCGTATAATTTTTTTTTAAATATATTCTGGTACAAATGGTTCAGCTATGTGTATACGGGAGTTTTGCGTCTGTGTGAGTATGCAGGTTCGTACGTATGTAGGGCGTGTGTATATGTGTACCTCATGTTTTGGTTGACTTACGTCTCCGAACATTCGTGTATTTAGATGTAGGTATGTGTGTGCGCTTGTTATATACGTATTTATTTATTTATATACGTTTATATAATGATTTATTTATTTGTATACACGCTTACACACACACACATATTTATATGTGCGTGGTTTTGTTTACCTATGGTAAGTTTTGCGTATGCTTGTGTATGTACGTTTCTGTTTGCGTGTATGTATTTATTTATTTCTATTACTTCTGATTTGTATTTATTTACTTTGTTCTTAACTCCGTAGCGGAGATTCATTCGGTCTCCTAGTTAGAATTTAGTCTACGACTTCTGCTATACCATTTACGTGGTTTTGTCTTTGCATGCTATTGTTCTCCACGCGCCACATATGATGTATTATCTTCGTTTTTTTTCGTTCATCGCCAGAGAACGTCTCTATGCACCAGCTAAGAGAACATTAGTCTACGACCTCTTTTATACTATAAACGTGGTTCTGTCTTTGCGCGTATTGTTTTTCACCGCTCCTATTAATGACGTATTATATTCGTTTTTTCCCGTTCTTAGCCAGCGAACGTTTCCACGAACCAAAGTATCGTCTTCCTGTCTTCCTCCGGTTGCAACGTTTTTTGAAATATCCCGTTCTGCGTTTACAGATTGACTTTGTTAGTTTCAGAAGATCCCGTCAAGGGTGAAAGCAGCGATTCTTTGCTTAAACTTTAATCTGTTATTTTAATAAATATATATATATATATATATATATATATATATATATATATATATATATATATATATATAATAAATACAATATCAGAGAAAGCTTTTTAGCGATACTCCGGCCAAATTCCAACTCACTCAACAAACATTAGGAAATAAGTGATTATATTCCCAATTATGCGTTCGGGGTGCTAACGAAAAGTATTGCGTGGAAAATTGGCTGTATTATTTCATATGAGACATATCTAATATATCTTTTCCCAGACGGACGTCTCGTTTCATTATAGGATTCCTACAATTTGGGTGAAATTATACCAATTTATGTAGGAGCTTGTATACCATCAATAGATATATATTCAAGTGGGCTCCTATAATTCATCAGTGGGTGCCCCAATAATACTAATATTGATAATCTAACCAACATCAGTATTTAGCGATAATCATCATCCTCTGTGCCTGAGGTATCTGTCAGGTTGCCAGTCCAGCAGTTTTAAAGAAGTGGTCAAACTGATTAAAAAAATGAGGAAGTAAATTACCGCAAAAAAACAGTACATGCGCATGACAATAAATTCTGAAAGGAATTCATGCCACGTGCTAAGAACTCAATTGGAAATTGAAAAATTATCTACACAGATATTTTCTCGGGCAATATATATATACACACACACACACACACACATACATATATATATATACATATATATATATATATATATATATATATATATATATATATATATATATATATATATATATATATATATATATTTATATATATATATATATAAGTATGTACACGTACATACATATATGTATACAGACGTACAGTAGTATGTATATATATATATACATACATGCACACATATATATATGTACGTATGGATTCACCGAACATTTATTATAATGCTCGGTGTGTTTGTAAACAAACATCCCGTATTAAGCCGTAGTGTCTAGCAACCACCGTTGCTCGCTTGTTCAACACTGACAAAGGAACGCTGTACTAGTTTCACGCTTATTAGCTATCGTCACCAACGTATACCTTCCTGCCAGATTGTTGAACGTATATACTTACCTTATGCAGATTAACGGCTGAGTAGCCCAATTTGCATATCCTTTGTCAGTGTTGAACAAACGGGCA
>OZ024740.1:384488414-384530914 GCA_964016885.1 Eledone cirrhosa | reverse complement strand
AGTCATTGTTCTCCAATATAAATTGGAGTCCTTCTATCACGAATTCTTTTTTGATGCGTTGTGGGAGTTCATTGTGGTAATTATCCAGCCAGAATTGGATAGCTTCTATTGGATAGCTTCTATCTCTCTCTCTCTCTCTCTCTCTCTCTATATATATATATATATATATATATATATATATATACACACACACATATATATATATATATATATATATATATATATATATATATATATATATATACATATATATACATATATAAATATACATACATATATATACATATATATATATATATATATATATATATATATATATATATATATATATATATATATATATATATATTTATATACATATATATATATATATATATATATATATATATATATATATATATATATATATATATATATATATATATATATTCATATGCTCATAGCCGTTTTAATAATTTGGGGCCGTCGATTAGTTATGCATATTTTCAAATTAAATTATGGAGTGTTTTGTTCATATATTTAAATCCTTTGTATTTCCTAAAGGCCCGTCTGCGTTGAGTAATGTGTGGTGTGTTGCGTTTCATGAGCTTAAAGGAGTATAAAATGTGTTAATTGCGCCTCCAAAGTATTTTCATTAATTTCATTATTATCATTATTATTTATGCTTGATTGTGATAGACTAGCACAATTAGTAGAGCAGAATTAAAATCCCATTGCTGTATTTGTTCTCATTCTTTACGTTATGTGTTCTAATCACGCCGATGCAAAATTTAGCTTTCTTCCATTCGGGATCGTTAAAATAGTGCATTAGCCACATACGGCAGTCAAATTTATCGACATAACTTTCCCGTAAATTGCTGGCCTTATACATAAATTAGAAGGTATTCATTAGTACTAACACTCATGGTGGTGGATTGGTATTTTCCGAAGAGCGTTGGTCAAACTGCATTAAGATATTGAGGTACAACTTTGTACGCTATAATTTCAAATCTCGTCGAAGTCAGCTTTGCCGTTCATCCTTCCGGTATCGATAAATAAAGTACTTTCCCTACACCCAGATTGATCTCCTTTGCCAATGTTAGAAAGAAGCATTCGTCCTTCTGCAACATCGAATTTGAAATAAGTAACAACTATTCCTGAACATATTTCTCGTATCTCTTTTTTAAATATGCAAATTAAATTAAGGCCTTTCATTTACTAACCAGCATTGTACTAGAAATTATTTGCTGACCTTCCCTCAAACGTACGCGTTACCGAAATCATGACGGAGACATTGGATTATGGAGTGTTAAATATAGCATAATATGAAGTCTTATGTATACATAAAATGCGATGAACATAGATAAGTTTTAAACATGAATAACACAAATACCTAAGGAAAATTCGTCTATGCTGATCCTTGTCCTACACAAAGTAGCAGCTACATTCTCACTGCCAATCAAACACAATCGAATGTTGTCTTCGTGGAATGTGTCTTATAGTGCTTATTTCAGAAAACTGAAAAGCAAAATGGACAGCGGAAGGTTTTGAATTCAGAACATTATCAACTATCACACCCTACAGAAATATGTGTGCCTGCATACATATTAAAACATAGTCACTGTGATGCTAACAAGTTTCTTTTATCCTGTACCGTATCCCACTTTCTGTTCCATCGACTAACCACATAGCGCCACTATATCGAATAGGTTAAAGCTGTAACCACTCTAGTCATGAAGAATCTATCTGGATTTACTACTTCTTGAATATGTGTTCTTTACCTTCAACTTTAGGTTTTCTCTGCATCTACCATGACGACGATGAAACGTTTATGTTTCCATTTCCGGTTCCTGAATCACAGCAGCCTGTACTTCACCAAGGTACTGTTTACTTAATAATCAAGTATGTGTCAGAAGGTCACGAAAAACACATGTAGAGAAACACATTTATGCATACACCTATATATATATTATATATGTGCTGACTGGTCCACAAATAGCTTGATACCAGGTTTTTCCATCTCAACCCTTGACAAGGAGGCAGTGGAATCGCTTCCTGCCTTCATGCATGAGTTTTTTCCTGTCCCAAGTTATCAAAGTTATAATATATATATATATATATATATATATATATATATATATATATATATATGCGCATCTATGAAATTATATGTTCATTTATTAGAATTTCATTATACGCAAGGTCTCTATTTAGAGATTTCATTTCCGTTTATAACAGTGATTTTGTATAATCGGAAACGATTTAACATCGAATAAACTAACATATTGTTACACACACACACACACACACACACACACACACACACATATATATATATATATATATATATATATATATATATATATATATATATATATATATATACACACACATAATAATGTCGAACACGTTATTCTGTAAATAAGATAATGTATACTGAAATTTTGCTGATAAACGGATATTGTTTTTCCGCTTTGGGGACGGTGGGAATTGATGTGGTAGGTTGGATGTGTTTTTATAGCGTTGAATAAATTCTTAGCACTAATGGTTAAGTCTCTCTAAGTTCAAGTTGCGCTGAGGACTACGTTGCATGTTGCCTTTCTGAATTCGGTAGTATGTTGTCCAACATACATCATGGACTTTCCCTTACTCAAATTTGCTGGCTTTGTATTACGATTAGCGCGAAGACCATATAATACCATCGTTTAAATGCGGGATACACATTGGATTCAGCATGTAGAAATACATAGGTAAGATTTATGTTTTCGAGGACACGCAATATATTTCTAGCTGTGTAATATATCTCTGTTTATATCGCCCGAATGCACTGATATATGAAACTAGAAATTAATTGATGCTACCCAGTAGGCGTAACTTCCTTTAGGTTAAAGTGTGTAAAAGCAGAAGAGTGACTCTTCTAGCCATCTGAAGGGATATGTGTTTAATCTATCTTTCACATTTTTCCGATTAGATGCTCACTTAAATATGTTAAAAATCCATTAATAATGATTCCTATTATTCTAACTTACTCAAAGAAAAAATATTTTATAATAATCAAATTTAAGAATATTAAAGATTATATGTAAAAATATCAACATTTTTACATCTCCAGAACATAGCTAATAACACGTACATGTTAACCCCTATGGCAAAACCTGCCTCATTTTGTCATCATTAATTATGAAATATGATAATATATTACTTATAATTCATTATAATAGGCCTTTTCATATACCAATACTCGTATAACCACATTGTAGATAATCGGTGAATGCTTAATCAGTAATATGCAATCAGGAAATTTACTTATTTGTGCAACGGTAATACGCACGCAAACAGATTCAGCTGTAAATACATACCCGTAGAATATATATAAGCATATACGCTTATATATATATATATATATATATATATATATATATATATATATAGTATATTTGGAAATATACTGTATGCTTTTTATATATATATATATATATATATTAATAATAATAAATTTTAAGACTAAAATCCAAAGAGGGCTCGATAAGGATAAATATATATCAAATATATAAGAACCGTAGAGCAAATATTTATTAAAATAACAGATTAAAGTTTAAGCAAAGAATCGCTGCTTTCACCCTCAACGGGATCTTCTGAAAGATCAGAGCAAACAACACGGCCACTCTATCTCAAAATTATTTTTGAAAAGCATTTAGAAATGCGCAACCGGTAAAAACTTAAAAACTTAAAACCACAACTGAATACTAACCCATACAATCACTAATACTCTTTTATTCCTAATTAAACCATTTTTCAACTGTGAACAATTCGTCAGCATTTTCTATTCCGTTTACCAATATATATATATATATACATATATATATATATATATATATATATATATATATATATATATATATATATATATATATATATATATTTCGTTTCTGAATTTGTTTAGCAAGATTCTTTATCTGAAATCGTGTGTTGAAACCGATATTGTTATACTTTGGGAGGGTCATGTTGCCAATAAGAAACACACGCACCAGTTGCTTTCACTTCAATTTATTATAATAAATTTATAATAAATTTATAAATTTATAAATTTCTGGTTGGTTGGTTGGTTCCACAACCAGATAGTTGTTTATATATAGTCATAGTTCTTTCGTCACACACTCTGTGACATCTTCAGTGACTGGGGATTCCTTTCTTTGTTTCTGTGCCTCTCCTTTGTTCTGTCCTACGCCATTTTATTTATGTGTGTGTGTTTTGTGCTCAGTCTGCGCATGCCCCACATCCGGGTGTCAGTGTGTGTTTATGTTCATTTATTTATTTGTTTATTTACATGTTACTGGTTGGTTGTTTGTTCTATGTGTGTGTGTGTTTTCATTTTGTCCTTAATTGTAAGTTGTGATGTTGCTGTTCCACTCATATTTTCTATTTAATTTTGGTTGTAATTCTTTTATGTTTAATTGCTTCTGTAATTTGTCTAAACATTGCGTCTTTTCTGCGTGTAGATTCTATTTTTATTTCTATGTTCTCTAATTTACTCTTGTGTTCTATTTTAGCATGTTGGTAGAGTACAGATGATTCTTTATTATCTTGAAGGTCTCGCCAGTGTTCGTTTATCCGTTCCCCTACACTACGAGCTGTCTCACCTATGTACACTATATTTTTGTCTCTACATTGTCCTTCAATACATCTCATGCTATACACTACATTTACAGTTAATATGGGGGCTTATTTTACAGGTTATACATTTCTTATCTATACATGAGGGTCTTTGAAAGGGTATGTCTTGCTAACAAGTGTTTTTACGGAGGTACCTGGTCTTTCTACTATCTTAATATTGAGTTTATGTTTATTTAGGGCCCTTCTAAATTTGTAAGCTAATTCACCTCTAGGGGTTGTATCGATGAACATTACACTCTGGTATTTATTGCTATCATACCATGAGTTTATTCTATTAGCCTTGTTCCTAGTTCTTTCTATTCTATTCCAAAATTTGCTCCTATACAAGGGGCAGGTCCCATTTATTTCATTATTTACCATTTTTTCCCATTTGGTTCTGGCTCCTCTATACACTCTGATTTTATCTCTCTGATTGTAGCCAGAGAACTGCATACGGTGGATGAAGTGTTGTATGTGTCTCTCTAGTTCTTTGAGGTTGCACATGCGGGATACATTTCTCATCACCCGTACCAAATCCGCAATCAGTATGTTGATTTTGGTATGGTCCGAAATGACCGAGTTTCGGTGGATCAGATGTTTGGAATTCATGGGTTTGGCATAATGGGAATGGAGGATTTATTTTTTGTTGTTAATGGTATCTAACCAGAGCTCTGTGTCTAGTACAGGTAATCGATGGTTGGGGTGTTTACTTGGGTAGTCTATAGTAACTCTAATGCTCTGGTGGATGGAGTTTTCTATTTGCTGGATGCTTTCCATTGTGTTTTTCTCTAGTTCCTGTCTGTTCTCTAGTGAGGGTGTCTTAACTACGATGTTTATATCATCTACGTAGCGGGAGTACATTATCAGGGTTAAGGGGTCTTCTAATTGTTCTTTAAGTTTAAGTTTAAGTCTACTGTCCCACCATACCATGAATAAGTTAGCTATGTCGCCTGCAAATAAATAAATGAACATAAACACACACAGACACCCGGATGTGACGCATGCGCAGACTGAGCACACAACACACACACAGAAACAAAATGGCGTAGGACAGAACAAAGGGGAGGCACAGGAACAAAGACAGGAATCCCCAGTCACTGAAGAGGTCACAGAGTGTGTGACGAAAGAACTATGACTATATATAAACAACTATCTGGTTGTGGAACCAACCAACCCACCAGAAATGTATTATAAATTTATTATAATAAATTGAAGTGAAAGCAACTGGTGCGTGTGTTTCTTATTGGCAACATGACCCTCCCAAAGTATAACAATATATATATATATATATATATATATATATATATATATATATATATATATATATATTTGAACAAGGCACATTTCACGTTGCTCCTTCTGCCTAAATTTACGACCGACAGATAGTGGAAAGTGGAAAGACCAATGGAAACATTATTTCCTCTGTATGATTTGACTATCTCCACTTCACTCGTTAAGAGAATGAGGTTTGGGATCTTGTTGATCGACTGTTGATATATATATATATTATATATTAAACTTAAGCCCAGATCGACATGACTGTCCAAAGGACTGTCTCAATATAATAACATCATCTCTGTGTCCGTATCAATACATCGCCTGTTCTTACAAATGTATTACATATATAGTAATTAATGTACCATCCGAAAACGACATGACTTGTATTGTATCATAGTAATGTGAAATGGGATGAAGGATTAACACAGCATTTAAACCCAGAAGGTAAAAATCTGGCGTCAATAGTGCAATAAGCTCTATCTGAGGTTCTAACGATTATACCAGTTTATCACCCAATGCTGGTAGTTTATTTATCGAATAAAGTATTAAGGAATGAAAGGCACAGTTGACATCAGTAGTATTGAACTTAACTGGAATGGACGTCGAATAAATATCACAAGGCATTTTTTCTGGCGTTCTATTGCTTCCGCCAATTGACATGAAGTAAAGATGGAGGAGAAACACCTGAAATGAACGCGTGCACGGGATATATGTATTTTACCCTGATAATGGGGTTTAGAACTCTCAGATAAATGATATTATTTTATGTGGCTCACAGCCCATGATACAATGATAGGGCCCCTGAGTGATATATGGCATGTCTTGGAAATTTCCAACTATTTCCAGATAATATGACAATCAATTTCTTAAAGACACGGAGGAGTGATTGAGAGGAAATTTGTCAGGGATATAGAGGAAAGCTTGGCCCCTGTAATAGACTGATACTTTATTCATCCAAAGGGTGAAGGGCACAATTGAACTCAGCGGGAATTGAAATCAGAATACATAGAGCCAGAACGAATACACTGAAGCATCCCATCCGATATTCACCGACATAAATGGATATAATTTATTTAATAAACTGCGACAGTAATCAAAGTTTTCGGCTATCAAATTATCAAATCTACCGTTATTCTTGAGCTGTTTTCTATAGGTTGTGTTGATAAATTGGTATATCCTAATCCTTTAGTGCAGCTATGTCGCCCTATGTTGTCTCTAAGCGATCGGACATGATACAAGGCGTTCCAGCCATGAACGATGTGGTTTATTTCAGGCAGAGTATGTATATCTCTGATTATTTTATCCAATATATGCTTTAATCCTATTATCAAAACATCAGTTTGTGATTTGAGGAACAGTAGGCTGCTATTTGTAGTAGCTTGAGGGAACATTGTGAGGCGCCTTTGTTGCCGTGCTTTTGATTTGATCACTGTAAAATCTGACGGCAGAACAACATCAAAATCACACCGGCTCTGACCATTATGTTTTAGACCCATCTTGAAATATATTGCCAAAGGTGTCCTGTGATAGTCTGACTTACCTTTTTATTGACCTTGAAGAGA
Source organism: Eledone cirrhosa (assembly GCA_964016885.1). Taxonomy (NCBI): domain Eukaryota; kingdom Metazoa; phylum Mollusca; class Cephalopoda; order Octopoda; family Eledonidae; genus Eledone; species Eledone cirrhosa. The sequence continues at coordinate 384,523,442 of OZ024740.1, read as the reverse complement.
CACGGAGTTATCTCCCTTGTAAGATTTGTAGCTGCGCATGACAAGGACTTCCCATACTTATAAATGGGGAACCACTGGATTTTGAACAGAGAGTGGTCTATAATCATTCCTGACACTTGATAAGCTAAGTTCGTTCTGGTGCTCTTCTAGTATGCAGACTACATTTCCAATTTGCAGGATAACAGTCTAGTGAGTTATAATAAATCCTTTCATGTTTTTCCTTTTTTTAAGAGTGTAGAATATAATATCAAATACTTTTGGCTGTTATCTCAAGCAATTTGAATCACTGCATTAAATGGTTGAAAGTCTTCTTTCACGGAGGATGAGAAAAGTAAGCTGGTACCTGCAATGTTATAAGGCATTATCATGGAGCATAAGAAATAAATAATTGTTCCTACTTTTGGCACAAGGCCAGCAATGACCCAGTGCATTACTGGTACTTTATTTTATCGACCCCCGTAAGGATGAAAGGCAAAGTTAACCTGGCCGGGATTTGAACTCAGATCATAAGGCGACGTAACTCTATGCTGCAAAGCATGATGTCCGACTCTCTACCGATACTGCCAATCCACGGCATAAGGAAGAAATAATGAAAAAGGATAGCAAAACCTGTGAATATGTAATCAAACTTCGACGTTACACATTTAGTCTTATGATTTTTTAAATAAAATATACCACCAACTTTTCTGATAAATACATAGATTGAAATGAGAGCTATAACTATTAGCAGTTCATGTTTGGAGAGGAGATGTAATCTCATGTTAATAGAAATATTACTAAGTCGTACGTTGGTTGATTAATTATACACACAAAACAAACCAGAAAACAACAGAGGCGCGCGCGCAAAACCGGACGAGTGTTGGCGAAGAAACTTTCAATTTAATAACTCGAATGCATGCTAAAATATACACATAGAAAGCGCTAGGTCATTATGCATACATTTGTACACACAAGCACAAGTACGGATATGAATATATGTACTCGGATACGCTGCATCGTATGTGAGTATGTATGTATATGTCTCTCTCTCTTCCTCTCTCTCTCTCTCTCTCTCTTTCTCTCTCTCTCTCTCTCTCTCTCTCTCTCTCTCTCTCTCTCTCTCTCTCTGTATATATATATATATATATATATATATATATATATATATATATATATATATATATATACATATATATGGTGGCTGCCAACTCGTTTTCGAGGACGGCCACTACTTTATATCCATGTAGGAGAACCCCTACCGTGGCGCTGAACGAGTGTGACTTTTTAGTCCAGCTAGCGACTTGAAAACTCTGGTACAAACACTACACTTACGACAATTATTGACACATAGTGCTGGGCCCATGGTACCATGTGAGGACAAGTGCAGAGAGATATCCAGATATAAAGCAATGCCTGTGCCGTGAAGCTTTTATAGTGAGCAAAGGCACTGCACAAAGCCAGTCCCACATATATATAGGTATTTAACCTGCAGTTAGCGTAGGTTCACCCAAGTAAGCACTAGATGCGTAGTTTCCTGTCTGTAAAGAAGTATAGAACTAAGCGGAATGTAAATATAATAATAAAAGGACGATTTGTTGTCTTCATTACATTTATTGTGTAGTGACGCGCGTTTCACTATTTATCAGCTCCAGGTTCGAGCTGCATCCATCTAGCCCGACTCTGTAATCAATAAACGCAATGAAGACATAACAAATCGTCCTTTTATTATTATTATTATTATTATTATTATTATTATTATTATTATTATTATTATTATTATTATTATTCTTATTGTTATTACTCTTTGAGTCTCAGTCATTGATGTTAGTTAACTGGAAAGTTTGTTGAAATGAATATCAAGCCACTACCTGCAGCCTCAGATATTCAGGACGTATCGGAGGGTTCTTGCTGTTCCCAGCAAGCATGCCTTTTGAAGCGTTCCAAAAAGCGTGAAGGGGCTAATTTTCTTTAACCATCCCTGGAAACTTGTTGAGATAGTCCCTAGTGCGCCTATGACAATCGGGATCACTTTGACTTCATGGCAGTTCCAAATCCTTTTTACCTCCCACTTTAAGTCCTGGTATCGGTTAATTTTCTCCCTCTCCTTCTCTTGCACTCTTGTGTCGAATGGGCAGGCCACATCCACAATCAGGCACGATCTTTTTTCTTTGTCCACAACCACCAGGTCAGGTCTATTGTGTTCAAGTTTCATGTTCGTCTGTATCCTAAAATCCCACAGCACCTTCACCTGATCGTTTTCTATCACCGCCTCTGGCTTATGCTCATACCACTTCTCAGAATGTGGTAAATTGTTTACTTTGCATAGGTGCCAGTGGATCACCCTGCCCATCACATCATGTCTCCAGCCCTTATAGTGAGTCTGGGCTAGGTGTTTACACTCGGATACAATGTGAGCCATAGTCTCCTTTCTCTCTCCACAGATCCTGCACAGTGGGCTAGCCTCCTCCTTGTAAATATGGTGTTTCAACCACTTCGTTTTGTGGGCCTGCTCCTGCGCAGCCATTAACATTCCTTCTCTAGCCTTTTTAAGGTATCCTCTTTTCAACCAGTTCCATGTCTGTGGATCTCTAAATTCAGTTTTCTCAAAGAAGGTACTTATTATTATTATTATTATTATTGAATGCTATGGTTGACGGAGGCTCGACTCTGTAAGGTACTGTAAATTTTGAACGCTATAACAATTGTAAATTGTTTAAAACTTAGACCAACTTGTAGACAAAAACACCCTCCTCCTCGTGAGAGGGGTCTTTCTGCCCGTTATTTGGCCCTTCGGGGTTAAATAACTGCTTATTGGGGTTTTGTACCCAATATTTATTTTAAACAAAAAAAAAATGACAACATGGCTACGAAAAAAGAATTTGCATAGGTCACTCCCACTCATTCCGTCTTCTTTTTCCTCAATCGTCACTACAGCAGAGAGAAGATTGTCTCTCTCCCTCCCTTCTCTTTCGCAAGCGACGAAAGAAAAGAAAAGTCTCGTGCAAAGCGTGCAAGGTTTCTCCACGACGACGACGACAGCGACGAAACAGGCGTGCGGGAAATACGAAAACCCAGTTCATTCGCCTGACGTCAGGAATAATAGCAGTAGCAGCCGTAATAACAACAGCAACAGTGACAATGAAAACAACAGTAGCAGCCGCAACAGCATCACCAGCAGCATAAACAACAACAGCATTAGCAGCAGCAACACCAACAACAACCACAGCAACAGCGGCGGAGGCAGTAGTCGTAGTACCTGCAGCAACAACAAAAGTAACAGCAGCTCTGACGACAACAACAGCAGCAAAGAAAAACCAATCTCATTTGCAGGTATTGCGAAAAACTTGGAAACAATCCTCATAACAAATGAGGAATTAGAGGAAGCGAAGAAGATGGTGACAAAGAATGGACACCGAGCAATCTGCAGGGCAGCGGAACATTTTTTCGAAACCCAACAGCACTGTACGGTCACGTACCGTACAGTAAGTACAAAATCCCGTAGGGTGGAAAGAGCCACAGAGGCCCAAATACAAAAAGCCTTGGGGTCTGTGTGGCAGCGGAAAACGCACATCACCCGAGGCAAAAGATATGCCACCGTAGACGTACTTTTTGCCACACCCCAGGAGGCAAAGGCCCAATCCGTAGTGACCCTAAGGAGCGAGGAAATGGTGTTGGTGCCCTCCTACTGCGGGCAAAAAATTGTAAGGGTCAAACTGACCCACGTCCCCCCCGGAATGGCCCCTTCTTGGCTGGCCGTGTCTGTCCTCGTCGGAATCGAGGACAAAACAACTGTACTGCAAGTACAGAAAAAAGTAAGAGAAGATTGGGTCGGCACCTCCATTGAGATGCTAATCCAAACCAACCAGGAGTGCATCGAAGCTATCCCGGATGTGATAGACTTCGATAACGGCACTCAACTGACCATAAGTGTTGAGGGCAAACGCCCGAAATGCTTTCGCTGTGGATCGAAGACTCACCTCAGGGCCTTCTGCAACGAGAAGACCCTGAGAAAGGAGAAAACCCCCCTCCTTCCGAATCCGGCTCCACGGCTACCAGCAACAGGACAAGCGGCAACCAGGAACGATAGGTCTGTGGCACCCATACCCACGCCACGGAAATCAAAAACAGCAGCAGCAGTGGAAATATTAACAACAACAACAGTAATACCAAATGCAGCTGCAACAGAGACTCCAGTGCAAACATCACCACCAACAACAAGTGAAAGAGTGGAGCTGGTACCCCTCCCCGATCTCACAGAATCAGACATGGAGTGTGAGGTGGGAGAGGGATGGAAAAAGGTCGTAAGAAGGCACAAACGCAGAAGCAGCGCATCGTCGCGTTAGAAAAGGGAGGAATGAAATGAAAAAAAGGTAAAGCCTACTGCAAAGAGACTCGCAGCAGCAACACCACCAACACCATCACCACCCACACTAGCACAACCATCACCATCAGCGACAACCCCACCGCCAACAACAACAACACCTTCAACACCACCACCACAAGCACCAACATCGCAAACACAACAACAAAGCACACACACCCAGCAACAACGACAAGAAAATAGCAGAACCACACCCCACCCCCAGAAAAACAAATGCACGGCAATAAATACACACAACAAGAAACTAATGACTTACATAATTGAACACAGACATTTCACAACAGGACTACATAATATCAGCACCAATCAAAACGCCAACTAACATAAGACTGCTAAAAATAGCACAGAAACAATACACAAACATTAAAACGAAATTCCCCAACGCAGTTGGTGATTTCAGGGACCTAGGAGGAACTATCAATCGAAGAGTATATTCAGACATTCTCTTAGAAGAGCCGACGACCAGCCGAAGGGACGATTCAACGGTCCCTTCACCAGACGATCAAGTGAAAAGGGATGTAAAAACCATCCCTCCTCTACCAAAAGTACGGTAAGTGGTCTTTCCCATCTTTTCCACTCTATTTTAAACATGACCTCACTCAGAATAGGCAGCATAAATGCGCGTGGCTTGGGGTCGTCATGGAAGCAGGGTTACCTGCTCAACGACCTCAGGTCACTAAACATAGATGTAGTGGCCATCAGCGAGACCAGAATATCCGAAGCACGGGCCTTCGCACCGATCTTCGGCGGCTACGATGTGTACGCATCTCCCAGCCGTCCTGGATCGGGGGGAGGAGTTGCTGTGCTTTTTCGGAGAGGTTTGGATCTCGCCATACGGGCCATCTTCCTGGACCGAGAGGGTAAGCTGGTGGTGCTGGACGTGACCAGCGGAGACGGGCAAGCTTTCAGGCTAGTGGCCGTCTATGCCCCGACAGGAGCAGGGCGGCCTGATTTCTTCAGGCGTCTGGAGACCTTCCTTGGAACGTCCCGCTCTTTAATGTTAGTGGGTGACTGGAACGGGATCTTAGATGCACGCTGGGACTGTGTGGGATTAGCGGATAGGGGTGGAGGGTGCAAGAGCCTCACCAACCTGCTCAGGCGTTTTGAACTGTCTGACAGGTACCGATTGGATTTCCCGAATGCGCCAATGTGGACTTGGACAAATGGCATATGGTCATCCAGATCATATCTAGATAGAGTATTTTGTAGGGAAATAGATAGGTCTAGCATAGGCTGTCCACAATTCAAGATAGTCAGCTACACGGACCACAAATTCGTGATCTGTGTGCTTGACTTAGATAGGCTTCATAGACGAGGACCCGGCTACTGGAAGCTAAACGCGTCCTTACCAGCGCGCAAGGCCTACAGAGACCGGATTAGCGAACTAGTTAAGCGGGCGTTGACGGGGGCCATCGTCAACAACAAGTGGTGGTTTGCTCTGAAAAAAGCGATTAGAATAGAATCCATTAGGTTTAGTAAGGCTTTAGCAATAGAGAAAAATAGAGCAGAGGGAGAACTAGTTAGAAAATTAGACGAGGCGCTTAGCAAAGGCATTGCGACCGACGTGCTTGCGGCGAAATTGGCCCTTGACCAATTCTTCAATGCAAAGCACGAAGGCTGCGTTGTCAGAGCAAGGGTGCGTGCTCTCAGACACGAGGGGACGAAAGCCGTTCAATGGGGCCGAGTGGCGGAGGCGCATCGTGGCAACAAAGCCACGATCCGCGGGGGACCACGACGGGCGCATGCTACTCGATCCCGGGCAATTGTGTGAAGCTTTTCAGCGACACTTCGCTCAGCTGTTCGGGGGCAGCGGTGGGCCGGGTCGAGGAATGGACTTTAGTGTCTACCTCGACGGACTGCCGCGGCTCTCGGCCACTGAGGCGAAGTGTTGCGAAAAGCTGATAACAGCTGCTGAAGTAAGGGAGGCAATGACTGGCTGCACAAGGGTTAAATCGCCTGGTTTGGATGGTCTGCCCTATGAACTTTACGTACAGATGCCAGACTTGTTCGGAGGCCTCTTGGCGGACGTCTACTGCAACTGGCAACAGAACGGGAGAATTCCCAGTTCTGTGAGCCGCGGAGCGGTGGCACTGCTGAGAAAGGATCCGAACAAGGGGAATAACATAGATAATATCCGGCCCATATCTCTGCTAAACACAGAGTTCAAGATTTTGGCCAAGGTGCTAGCAAAGAGGTTGGCGCTTGTCGTTGGTGGTCTGGTGGGAGAGGCGCAGACATGCGCCATTCCCGACAGATCCATCCACGACAACCTCCACCTCATGCGATACATCGTAGAGAGGGTAGCTAAGGAACCTGACACGGGTGGGTCCTTGATCAATCTAGATCAGTCGAAAGCTTTCGATAGGGTCGACCATCGTTACCTAGCGGCAGTCCTGAGGGCGGCTGGCTTTGGGCCCGTCTTCAGAGGCTGGATCGCTGCCATGCACAGCGACATCTGCTCTGTGGTGAGAGTGAACGGTCACCTGTTGGAACCGTTCAAGATCATGCGCTCGGTTCGCCAAGGATGTCCCCTCTCGTCCCTCTTGTACGTATTGACTCTCGAGCCATTACTGCACAAACTGGAGACGTTGAGGGGCGTCCCGCGCGAACTAGGATGCGGAAGATCCGTGTCAGCATATGCGGACGATGTCACCGTAGTGGTATCGAACGCCAAACACATCGAGGCGATCGGCACTACACTAAGAGAATACGAAGCGGTGACAGGAGCAATGATCAACCAGGAAAAGTCAGTGGGCCTGCAGCTCGGCACCTGGAGAGGCAGGTCCATGCCGTCCAACAGCGTCGTCGGACGCTGGACGGACGGACCGGTTAAATTGCTCGGGGTCTGGTTCGGTCCGGACCTCCAGACGGACAAAAACTGGGACGAGGTGACGAGCAGGGTGGCTTCTCTCACCCAGAAATGGGCCGAGAGGAAGCTATCCCTGAAAGGTCGAGCGGAGGTGGCTAACGCGTACATCGCGTCTGTCATCTGCTACCGCCTGACCGTCGTACCTTGTCCTAAGCCTCGCCAGTTCGGGATAAACTCTACAGGCATGGAGGTGCCGTCAGCCGGGCATGTCCGAGATGCGCAGGGCGACGAAACCGTCCTGCACGCACTCGTCCAGTGTCCGAAAATTGCTGACTTGTGGGTTTATGTCGAACACCTGCTGTCGCGTTTAGGACGGATCCGGCTACCATCCGAGTCCATCGTGAGGATTGCCCCGGCCTCCTTCTTTAGCCGGGAAGGGCAGGCAGTTTTTATCTGTCTGGTGGCCATGGCGAAAGAGATAGTATGGTGGACACGTTTGAAAGGGCTGAAGACGAGCACTTACCACTTCGGTGATGCTCTGATTGACTTTTTCAAATTTCATTTGAAAAGGAAAATCAGAGTAGAGAGGGAAGTGCTCTCTTCCCAGCATTTTATTGAAAGATGGGTGAGAGAAGCAAGAATGGCCCGAGTGAATGGGCCTACTCTGAGTATATATCTGTAAATTAAAGGTGGAAAACTGGGAGAGGGCACTTGCCTTGGTGGTCAGGGTCATTGTGGCTTTTTACTGGGCTTTCTCCACAAATGTCCCTCCGAAATCTCCCCCCTATTGGGGAATTTTTCATTGTTATTTTTTGTTACATCCTCTGTTTTTGTTTTTTACACGCAGAAATGCCCATTTGTACCGTCCTGCATTGTCCTGCACTGTCCTTAATGTCTACTTTATGTAAACCCTTGTGGTTAATAAAGAAATCATTATTATTATTATTATTATTATTATTATTATTATTATTATTATTATTGGCGACCTACGTAGGAAATCGTATTATCGTGAGCTCCGCAAAGGTTTGTTATTTCCGTTTGTTTAAAAATTGCCATTTATGGAAAATTTTATTGTAAACTGTTTATAAGCACACATACATTGTTTTCCGAAAAGGACACCCAAAAAGATTGGGGCCTTGTGCCCAAAATTTTAACTTTTATTATTATCCAAAAATTTCTTTGAAAAAAAAATGGCTAATTCCCCTCTGCACGAAGCAGCTGAAAGCCTTCCTCACAAAATAACACCTCACACCGACACCACCATTGTAAATGTTACTACGTTTGCCAACACAAAAAAAAATATAAGCAGCAGCAATATTTTAAATTTGTCTCAGGCAGACATTCATTTCCCGCCATTACCAATGACTGCAGGTGTTAAACCCTCCACCACCACCACCACCGCGACAACCACCACCACCACCACCACCGCGACAACAGAAACAAAAGAAGAAAAAAATAAAGTAACTCGTGACGTCGAAATGAAATCAAGCAAAATGGACTCTTCCCCACCAAAGACGACTGACGTCACCACCACCACAACTGAAAATAAAATTAATATTAACGATAGCAACAACAACAACAATGACATTATAAAACCGACCCTCAGTTTCGCCATCGTAGCAAAACAATTCGAAGCGTTCACGGTAACTCAAGAAGATTTAGAAAATGCCAAACAAATGGTAAAGAAAGATGGGTACAGGGTCAGCCTCACCCCCCCACCTAATAAAATGGAGCATCGGCGCCTATGCACCGTGTCGTATAGAACAATAAATGTAAAATCGCGCCGAGTGGAACGGGCATCCGAGTCCCAAATCCAAAAAGCTTTGGGACATGTGTGGGCAAGAAAAACCCACATCAGACGTGGGCAAAAGTATGGAACTGTGGATGTGTTCTTTGAAACACCAGAGGAGGCTAGAGAACACTCCATGGCCCCATTAAAAAGTGACGACTTCACACTCGTCCCAAGCTATTGTGGCCAGAGACTCGTAAAGATCAGGGTGACCCACGTTCCACCGGCCATCGAAATTCCCTGGCTAATAGCGGCTGTCATCGCCGGCATCGAGGCCAACACGAAAATAATAACAATAGCAAAAGAAAAGCAGGAAAACTGGTCCGGATCTGGGATGGAGCTCCTGATCCAAGCGGACCATAAAAGCATTGAGGAGATCCCAGAGGTAATAGACCTCACTGACGGCAGCCACCTCATGGTAATTGTCGAGGGCAGAAGACCTAGGTGTGTCGTTTGTGGTGAAGGAACCCACCTAAGGGCTTTCTGCCCTCAGGCTAAAAGGTTGAGGCCACCTCTCCTACCCACCCCAGTGACACAACCATCAACACCACCAGTAGCAGAGATGCCAGCAACAACTGTAGCAGCAACAACAGAAGCAACTATAACAGCAACAACCCCAGCAACAGTAGCAAAACCAACACCACTACCACCACCAGCAAAACCAACACCACCACCACCCAACGCTTCAGAACTAGCACCAGCGCCTACACCATCCACCACACCACAACCAAAACTAACGGCTGTGGAGGATTTTCCACTCCCCGGCCTATCACAACTGGAGACAGATTGTGACGACGAGGAGTGGGAAACGATATCCGGAAAAAAAAAAAGAAACGAAAAAAGAAAAAATTCTCTTCCTTCCCCCTCCAAAAACAAAATACAGAGGGAAACAAATAAACTATGAAACAAAAAAGTTAGGACAGATATGCCACCATCCACACCAGCATCACCAACCCCTTCAACCCAAACACCAACACCATCACCATCATTGACTCCAACACTACCATCACCTACACCACAAAAGTCACCAAAATACGAAACAGAAACAAACCCACAACAAACGCAAACAAAACAAAACAACCAAAACGATACACACTACACAGCATTAAATTTGAACAACAAGCAATTATTGCACTACATCCAACACAACACCAGCATCACAGAAAAAGACTACACAACAACCCCAAAATTCACACCACCTCCACACATACAAATCACTCGCATCACACAGAAAACGTACATGACACTAAAACAAAAATTCCCCAAAGACATCGGAGACTTCCGACAAGCACTCTCCAGGAGGATTTATAAGGACATCCTTCCTGAGGAGGCCACAAGCAGTGAAAAGGATGGAAAAACCGTCCTTCCCCTACGAGAAGTAAGGTAAGTGGTCTTTCCCATCTTTTCCACTCCTTTTCAACATGACCTCACTCAGAATAGGCAGCATAAATGCGCGTGGCTTGGGGTCGTCATGGAAGCAGGGCCACCTGCTCAACGACCTCAGGTCACTAAACATAGATGTAGTGGCCATCAGCGAGACCAGAATCTCCGAAGCACAGGCTTTCGCACCGATCTTCGGCGGCTACGATGTGTACGCATCTCCCAGCCGTCCGGGATCGGGGGGAGGAGTTGCTGTGCTTTTTCGGAGAGGTTTGGATCTTGCCATACGGGCCATCTTCCTGGACCCAGAAGGTAAGTTGGTGGTGCTGGACGTGACCAGCGGAGACGGGCAAGCTTTCAGGTTAGTGGCCGTCTATGCCCCGACAGGAGCAGGGCGGCCTGATTTCTTCCGGCGTCTGGAGACCTTTCTTGAAACGTCCCGCTCTTTAGTGTTAGTGGGCGACTGGAACGGGATCTTAGATGCACGCTGGGATTGTGTGGGATTAGTGGATAGGGAAGGAGGGTGCAAGAGTCTCACCAACCTGCTCAGACGTTTTGAACTGTCTGACAGGTACCGAACGGATTTCCCGAATGTACCAATGTGGACTTGGACAAATCGCATAGGGTCATCCAGATCATATCTAGATAGAGTATTTTGTAGGGAAATAGATAGGTCTAGCATAGGCTGTCCACAATTCAAGATAGTCAGCTACACGGACCACAAATTCGTGATCTGTGTGCTTGACGTAGATAGGCTTCATAGACGAGGACCCGGCTACTGGAAGCTAAACGCGTCCTTAACAGCGCGCAAGGCCTACAGAGACCGGATTAGCGAACTAGTTAAGCGGGCTTTGACGGGGGCCATCGTCAACAACAAGTGGTGGTTTGCTCTGAAAAGAGCAATTAGAATAGAGTCCATTAGGTTTAGTAAGACTTTAGCAATAGAGAAAAATAGAGCAGAGGGAGAATTAGTTAGAAAATTAGATGAGGCGCTTAGCAAAGGCATCGCGACCGACGTACTTGCGGCGAAATTGGCTCTTGACCAATTCTTCAATGCAAAGCACGAAGGCTGCGTTGTCAGAGCTAGGGTGCGTGCTCTCAGACACGAGGGGACGAAGCCGTTCAATGGGCCCGAGTGGCGGAGGCGCGTCGTGGCAACAAAGCCACGATCCGGTCTTTGGTGGACCACGACGGGCGCATGCTACTCGATCCCGGGCAAATGTGTGAAGCTTTTCAGCGACACTTCGCTCAACTGTTCGGGGGCAGTGGCGGGCCGGATCGAGGGATGGACTTTAGTGTCTACCTCGACGGACTGCCGCGGCTTTCGGCCACTGAGGCGGAGTGTTGCGAAAAGCCGATAACAACCGCTGAAGTACGGGATGCAATGACTAGTTGCACAAGGGGTAAATCGCCTGGTTTGGATGGTCTGCCCTATGAACTTTACGTACAAATGCCAAACTTGTTCGGAGGTCTCTTGGCGGACGTCTACAGCAACTGGCAACAGAACGGGAGAATTCCCAGCTCTGTGAGCCGAGGAGCGGTGGCTCTGCTTAGAAAGGATCCGAACAAGGGGGATAACATAGATAATTTCAGGCCCATAACTCTGCTAAACACAGAGTTCAAAATTTTGGCCAAGGTGCTAGCAAAGAGGTTGGCGCTTGTCGTTGGTGGTCTGGTGGGAGAGGCGCAGACATGCGCCATTCCCGATAGATCCATCCACGACAACCTCCACTTCATGCGATACATCGTAGAGAGGGTAGCTAGGGAAGCTGGCACGGGTGGGTCTTTGATCAATTTAGATCAGTCGAAAGCCTTCGATAGGGTCGACCATCGTTACCTAGCGGCAGTCCTGAGGGCGGCTGGCTTTGGGCCCGTCTTCAGAGGCTGGATCGCTGCCATGCACAGCGACATCTGCTCTGTAGTGAGAGTGAACGGTCACCTTTCGGAACCGTTCAACATCATGCGCTCGGTCCGCCAAGGATGTCCCCTCTCGTCCCTATTGTACGTATTGACTCTCGAGCCATTACTGCACAAACTGGAGACGTTGAGGGGCATCCCGCGCGAACTAGGATGCGGAAGATCCGTGTCAGCATATGCCGACGATGTCACCGTAGTGGTGTCGAACGCCAAACACATCGAGGCGATCGGCACTACACTAAGAGAATACGAAGCGGTGACAGGAGCAATGATCAACCAGGAAAAGTCAGTGGGCCTGCAGCTCGGCACCAGGAGAGGCAGGTCCATGCCGTCCAACAGCGTCGTCGGGCGCTGGACGGACGGACCGGTTAAATTGCTAGGGGTCTGGTTCGGTCCAGACCTCCAGACGGACAAAAACTGGGACGAGGTGACGAGCAGGGTGGCTTCTCTCACCCAGAAATGGGCCGAGAGGAAGCTATCCCTGAAAGGTCGAGCGGAGGTGGCGAATGCGTACATCGCATCCGTCATCTACTACCGCCTGACCGTCGTACCTTGTCCTAAGCCCCGCCTGACTGCGCTGGAGCGTTTGCTCTTTCGCTTCTTGTGGAAGGGACGCGCTCCGATGGTCAGGCGGTCCATCTACTGTCAACACCCGCTACGTGGAGGGCTGGGCATGCCGTGGCTGATGATGCGCAGACACGCGCTCAGGCTACGACATCTCCACCTCTTCCTCGACGGTGATCAGGTGTGGTCGCCGTTTGCAAGACACGTTTTCCCCCAGCTCGTCTCCTTGACGGAGCTGCAGTCCTGGGTCAAGCGAAGACCGAGAGGGAGCGCTTGGAGACTGGAATGTCTTCAGGCGCTCACAGCCCTCGACCAATCGGGCAATGTGATCGGTGGAAACTCCACCTTGGCGTTCTATAGAGGATTAGTGGAGGGGAAGAGCGACGACGTACTTGGAGAAACTCTAGGCGTCGACGAAAATCAACTAGCCAATCTCTTCGGAAGGACTTTCGGGCCGGGGCCTATGGACAACTTCCAGAAATCCCTGGCCTGGCAGTGCTACCGAGGAGCTTTGCCAGTTCGGGATAAACTCTACAGGCATGGAGGTGCCGTCAGCCGGGCATGTCCGAGATGCGCGCAGGGCGACGAAACCGTCCTGCACGCACTCGTCCAGTGTCCGAGCATTGCTGACTTGTGGGTTTATGTCGAACACCTGCTGTCACGTGTAGGACGGATCCAGCTATCAGCTGAGTCCATCGTGAGGATTGCCCCGCCCCCTTCCTTTAGCCTGGAAGGGCAGGCAGTTTTTATCTGTCTGGTGGCCATGACGAAAGAGATAGTATGGTGGACACGTTTGAAAGGGCTGAAGACGAGCACTTACCTCTTCGGTGATGCCCTGATTAACTTTTTCAAATTTCATTTGAAAAGGAAAATCAGGGTAGAGAGGGAAGTGCTCTCTTCCCAGCATTTTGTTGAAAGATGGGTGAGAGAAGCAAGTATGGCTCGAATGAATGGGCCTTCTCTGAGTATGTGTCTGTAAATTAAAGGTGGAAAACTGGGAGAGGGCACTTGCCCTGGTGGTCAGGGCCACTGTGGTCTTTTAATGGGCTTTCTCCACAAATGTCCCTTGGAAGTCTCCCCCCTATTGGGGAATTTTTCTTTGTTATTTTATTTCAACCTCTGTTTTTTTACACGCAGAAATGCCCATTTGTACCATCCTGTATTGTCCTGTACTGTCCTTAATGTCTACTTTATGTGAACCCTTGTGGTTAATAAAGAAAACATTATTATTATTATTATTATTATTATTATTATTATTATTATTATTCTTTGAGTCTCAGTCATTGATGTTAGTTAACTGGAAAGTTTGTTGAAATGAATATCAAGCCACTACCTGCAGCCTCAGATATTCAGGACTTATCGGAGCTGTTCCCAGCAAGCATGCCTTTGGAAGCGTTCCAAAAAGCGTGAAGGGGCCAATTTTCTTGAACCATTGACTTCATGGCAGTTCCAAATCCTTTTTTCCTCCCACTTTAAGTCCTGGTATCGATTAATTTTCTCCCTCTCCTTCTCTTGCACTCTTGTGTCGAATGGGCAGGCCACATCCACAATCAGGCACGATATTTATTCTTTGTCCACAACCACTAGGTCAGGTCTATTGTGTTCCAGTTTCTTGTCCGTCTGTATCCTAAAATCCCACAGCACCTTCACCTGATCGCTTTCTATCACCGCCTCTGGCTTATGCTCATACCACTTCTCAGAATGTGGTAAATTGTTTACTTTGCATAGGTGCCAGTGGATCACCCTGCCCATCACATCATGTCTCCAGCCCTTATAGTGAGTCTGGGCTAGGTGTTTACACTCGGATACAATGTGAGCTACAGTCTCCTCTCTCTCTCCACAGATCATGCACAGTGGGCTAGCCTCCTCGTAAATATGGTGTTTAAACCACTTCGTTTTGAGTGCCTGCTCTTGCGCAGCCATTAACATTCCTTCTAGCCTTTTTAAGGTCTCCTCTTTTCAACCAGTTCCATGTCTGTGGATCTCTGAATTCAGTTTTCTCAAAGAAGGTACTATGAAGGGATTTTTCCTGAAGGCTGCTCTTTCTCCTTGTTGTTATTTCCTCCTTGGACATCCCCTGGTCTATTGTCCTCTCCTTCAGTACAGTTCTGAGCATTGGCTCCTTACTATCAGTCACGTATTTGTGTAGGTTGTTTTTCTCCATCTGAACACAGTCCTCTATGCTGATAAGACCTCTTCCACCTTCAGATCTCCTTAAGTAGAGTCTATCGACATCACTCCTCTTGTGGAACATGTTGTAGGTAGTCAATAGCTTCCTAGTCTTCCTATCCATTTCTTTTTCTTCAGCAACATTCCATCTCAGAATTCCCGCACTTATTATTATTATTATTATTATTATTATTATTATTATTATTATTATTATTATTACAGTTGCATTTATCTTGCTTTATGTTCATACGAGTTATCACCAAGTCACAACCAGTGACCTCAAGAGACAATAAGGTCCGCCATGTTCAAGAAAGAACATACATACTCACACATGCATCTTTAGTGTTTAGACTTGTGATATACTTATGTTGACAGAATCTTCCTTAGTATATGGGCAGTTCCCATTAGTACTATCTTTTGTATTTCTCCTATACGCGTGTTTCCTGGGATTTGCGATAAGTAATCAATAGACTCCTTAGGTATCATTCCCAGAGCGCCTACAACCACTGGTATTGTTTTAGTTCTCAATTTCAACATTTTTCCAATTTCTATCTCCAGGTCCTTATACTTGTTCAATTTTTCAAATGTTTTTATAGATACATTCTTGTCTATTGGAACAGACATATCAATCAGCAGGCATACCCTCTTTTTAAAGTCCTTCAATATTATATCAGGTCTATTTGCATCTATTTTTCGGTCTGTTTGGATGCTAAAGTTCCACAGGATTGAGATGTGATCTTTTTCAAGTATGGGAGGTGGTTGATGCTCCCACCAATCCTTTTGATGGGGCAGGTCAAAATGCTTACACATTATCCAATGTACGTATTGTGCAGCTCTGTCATGCCTGTTTAGGTATTCGGTTGGAGCTATAGGACTGCACATTGAAATTATATGGTCAATGGTCTCTGGTTGTTTTTTGCATACACGGCAAAATGGGCTGCATCCATTTTTTATTATGTTGGCTTGGTAATTTTTTGTTGGCAGACACTGATCTTGTGCTGATATAATCAGTCATTCAGTCTCCGATTTCAGTCCAGAGGAGGCCAACCACTGATGGGTTAAAGTTTTGTCAACATCAGGATTGTTAGCTCGCTCTGGGTATTTTCCATACAAGGCTTTTCTTGCCATTTCTTAGCCAGTTTCTGTAGCAGTTCTTTCTTTGCAGTTACTTTTACCTGCTTTGCTTTTTCTGTGTTTTCCATTTCAGCAGTAAATGTCACTTCTGAAATTTGTAGTCCATTACTGTATCTTTGTGCATCTTTTGTAATGGAATATGGTCTTTTGATGCTTTCGTGTTTCAAAACGAGTTTGATCATCCAATCATGTGATTCCCTTAGATATGTAGATAATCCAATTGTTGCAGTTTTCAACGCAATGTCTAACTGGATTAACCAACGTCCTCCTTCTTTCCTAGGGAGATATATTCTATCTATATCTGCCTTAGGGTGATGCATTCTGTGCATGGTTAAGAATTTTCTAATTTTTGTATCGAGCCTACGGATCTCTGTGCTTGAGCAGTTGATGACATTGTAACTGTAGGTTACTACTGGTATGGCAAGCGTGTTTATGGCATCGATCCTATTCCTTGCATTCAATTCCGTTCTTAAGATTGCTCTTACTCTGCGGTAACATTCCTTCCTTATCCGTTCCCTCATTGTCGAGTGCTTGATTCCGTCTCCTTCACAAACACCTAGATATTTGTAAGTTTTTTCTTGATCAAGTTCTCTTATCACGTTCCCCCGATCAAGATTAATGTCTGAACTCTTCAGCAGCTTTCCTCTGGTGAACGTTGCTTTGGCGCATTTATCTACCCCAAACTCCATTTTAATGTCATCACTGAACTGCTCCACAGTGGATAATAGCCCTTTCAATTGTTCATCATTTTTTGCAAATGGTTTCAGGTCATCCATGTAGAACAGGTGATTAATGGTTTTGTCATAGACTTTATATCCATGTTTTGTTTCATTGAGCATTTTACTTAATGGTATAAGTGCGATGCAGAATAAAAGCGGTGATAAAGAGTCACCCTGAAAAATTCCACAATTAATATTAACTTCTCCAGCTTCCAGTGATTTTGTTTCACTATTCAAAAGGAGTGTCGTTTTCCATGTCTTCATACTGAATGACAAAAACCTCCTGACAACGGGGGATATTTTGAAAATATCTAAACATTTTTCAATCCAACTGTGCTTTTTTATAATCTATCCATGCTTTTTTATAATCTATCCAAGCAATCGATAGATTTTTGTGTCTATTATGACAATCTTCCAGTATCATTTTGTTAACCAGAAGCTGATCCTTACAGCCATATGAGCCTCGTTTACACCCTTTCTGCTCAATGGGAAATAGGTAATTTGTTATCAGGTGGTCATATGTGTATTCAGTTAGGACTGATGTTAACATTTTATACATTGTGGTCAAGCAAGTTATCGGTCTGTAATTTTTGGGATTGTTTGTCTCATCATTCTTCGGAAGCAGGAATGTAATGCCGTTAACTAGCCATGATGGTATCTTTTCTGGCTCCTTAACTATTTCATTGTAAAGTTGGGCTAACAGCTCATGAGACTCTGTGAAGGCATTTATCCAAAAGTTTTGTATTTTGTCTTTTCCTGGGGATTTCCATTTGCTGGTTTTTCTTAGAGCCAAGCGCAACTGTTCAACTGTTATATTTTCCCATATTTGTTCCTCAAGGTGAGCTGTATCTTTCATTTGTCTGTCTATCCATGGGGCATGTATGTTATGAACTTTTTCTTCGGCCCAGATCTTTTCCCAGAATTCTAGCACTTCCTCCTTGGGTGGTATTGATTTAGCAGTTATTGTTGACTTACCAATTTTTCTGTAGAAGTTTCTTTGGTTGTTTTTGAACATATTATTGTCCTTATAGAATCTAGATCGTTTTTCAAAGCGCCTTATACGAGCAGCATTGGCCGACACTTTTTGCTTGATTATTTCTATCAGCATGTCTATGTCACATGTTGATTTCATACTGTACTTTTTTTTCAATTTTCTAAGTTTAGTTTGTTTAACATGTTCACCTACTTTATAGTTTGTTAAAATTTCTATGTCAGATCGGAGAAGGTTTATTTGGCGATTGATGTTCTTTTGCCAAGTAGATTTCTTGTGGGAATTCCTTTGTTTTTTCATCTTCAGTCCACATAAGTGAGTGGTGACTTTAGCCGATTCATAATAGAGATGATTTAAATCAGTAATGTTTAGTTTGTTTGTGATGATAATGTTTTTGAGAATTATGTTAGTCTTGTGTATTATCTTTTGGTTCTGTTTGGAGTTCTGGATCTTAGGGAGGGTGTCTCGTTGCCCCATGTCAGATTCTTTCATTTTCATCCATTCGATCATAATTTCATCCTTCAAGTTGGCAAGTTCATTCTCATTCATTTCTTTATCATTTACGATATCATTATTTTCATTTGGAGTTTCATCCTGAGCATGCACTCCCTCCACTTTTTCGATCGTTTCTTTAATTTGTTCTGTTGCCAGTGATTCCGCCCCAACCCTGGGGTTAGAAGTGTTACAGTTTACCTCGTTTTCACTGACACATGTTTCATTTTCCCTTCGCTGACTTTGTGCTACTAGCTTGATCTGATCAATTTCTATATCAGTTAGTAACTTTTTTCTTACAATATTTCTTCGTATATTGGCTAGTTTGTTACTGTCAATATAGCCTCTGTTTTCGGGATGTTTCTTTTTCCAGTTGATATATGTCTGTTCTGTATTCGATGTATTTGATGGGTAGTACATGGCAGTGTAGAAAGCCTCAAGGACTTCTTTATTATCTTCCCTTGACCATTTTTCTCTCTTTTTCTTTGGATTTCTTGGTGGTGAGCATGGAGGGCCAACAGTAGGAGTATTCCGGTTATGGGAGGTCTCCAGCTCCGAAGTGATGGGAAGGTTTGAACCATTAGCTGATTTTTCGACCCCAGTCTGGTTCCTCTCTGAGGGACGCGGCCCTTTTTTACCTGGGTGACGGCCGATCCGGTATGAGATTTTATCATTAGACATTTACTTTATTTTGTCGCGTTTTATCCTTATCCGCCAAGGGATAATCATTTCGTGTTACCACTTCTAGAACGAGTGTCAACCAAGACTAGAGGGGTCGTTCTCCCCTAGAGACACGGCTATTCCCCGCCGGCCGCCATCCCGGTATTTCTTGGTCACGGGGTTTTCTTTTTGTTGTTTTTTTTTAAATTGTTATTATCATGAGTGGTACCTTAATGTGAACATTGCGTGGCTTAAACATGAAATTATTAATAATTGTCTCCACTCCAGGCACAAGGCCAGCAATCACCCAGTGCATTACAATAATATAATATACGTTTTGCTGTAGTTGCCTGTTATTGTTGTTGGCTATGTCGGTGGTGGTGCCGGGGATTTTTATATTGTTGGTGAGGGAGCGGTGAGCCAGCAGTCCCATAGTTTTTGCTGTTGACGTTTGGCTGGTGGCCAGGTCACTAAGTCAATCTAATTATATCTTTTGCTAGCCCCTCCCTTGTCTAGTGATACCGCCACCTTCCCCTTTTTCTCTCAAGTTAACAGGGGAATAGTGGTGGTAGCAATGAAGGAGTTGTGGCGGCAGCGATGGGATAGTGGTAGCAAGATGATGGATGGGGTGGTGGCGGCGGTGGCGTTGTGGTTACTGGGTTTTGTGATATGTAGTATCTATGAGTTTGTGTTCGTATGTTTAATATATATAGTGTTGACATATTCCTGTAAAATTGGGATTAAACATTTTGTTAAAATTTGAGACAATAATAATAGTAATTAATATTATCGTGTCGGGATTGATGGTGGTGGTGGTGAAATTGTCGTTATCTGGCTGTTATATTTAGTGTGATGGGATAGGTGGTGTATCACCTTTCTGGTGTCGGTGAAATTGCTGTTATTTGGCTGTTCTATATAGTGTAGACAGAGGGTGTTTTCTTCCATTTATAACCATTTTCTTTTTTTGAATACAAAATATATAATACAAAATTGAATATTTGAGCGATATAACAATATAATATGGATCCGCAATTGTATGGGACTTCATTCGGTGGATTATGCAACATTTGTACTAAGAATTGTTATTTCACAATTGATTTAAATATGTTAAAAATCAAAAATTTACGGGAGCGATTTCATGACCTTCTACCACCTCGTGCGTCTTCTTCCCTTATTATTATTGTTATTATTATTATTATTATTATTATTATTATTATTATTATTATTGGCGACCTACGTAGTAAATCGTATCATCGTGAGCTCCGCAAAGATTTGTTATTTTCAGTTGTTTAAAATTGCCATTTATGGAAAATTTTTATTGTTAACTGTATATAAGTGCACATACATTGATTTCTGAAAAGGACACTCAAAGATATTGGGGCCTTGTGCCCAAAATTTAAACTTCTTATAATTATCAAACAAAGATTCTTTCTTTAAAAAATCATGGATGACTCAGAGTCACTCCTTCCTCACAATCTAACACCTCACACCGACACCATCATTGTAAATATTGCTACGTTTGCCAACACTGGAAATGTAAGCAGTAGCAATATTTTAAATTTGTCTCAGGCAGACGTTCATTTCCCGCCATTACCAATGACTGCAGGTGTTAAAGCCGCCACCCCCACCACTCCCACAGCGACAACAGAAACAAAAGTAAATAATAAATTAACTCGTGGTATCGAAATTGAATTCAACCAAAATGAACTCTTCCACACCGAACACCACTGACGCCACCACCACCACAACTGAAACTAAAATTAACAATAGCAAAAATAAAGATAACAATAACAGCAACAATGAAATTAAGAAAACTACCCTGAGTTTTGCCAGAGTAGCAAAAACGTGCGAAGCGATACAGGTAACTCAGGAGGAATTAGAAGAAGCCAAAGCAATGGTAAAGAAAGATGGGTACATGGTCAGCCTCCCCCCACACCTAATAAAATGGAGCAACGTCGCCTATGCACCGTGTCTTATCGGACAATTAAAATAAAATCGCGCCGAGTGGAACGGGCATCCGAGTCCCAAATCCACAATGCTTTGGGACATGTGTGGGCAAAAAAACCCCACATCAGACGTGGGCAGAAATATTGAACCGTGGACGTGTTCTTTGAAACACCACAGGAGGCCAGAGAACACTCCATGGCCCCATTACGAAGTGACGACTTCACACTCGTCCCAAGCTATTGTGGCTAGAGACTTGTGAAGATCAGGGTGACCCACGTTCCACCGGCCATCGAAATTCCCTGGCTAATGGCTGCCGTCCTCGCCGGCATCGAGGCCAACACCAAGAAAATTGAAATAGCGAAAGAAAAGCAGGAGAACTGGTCCGGATCTGGGATGGAGCTCCTGATCCAAGCGGACCATAAAAGCAATGAGGAGATCCCACAGGTAATATACCTCACTGACGGCAGCCACCTCACCGTAATCGTCGAGGGCAGAAGACCTAGGTGTGTCGTTTGTGGTGAAGGAACCCACCTAAGGGCTTTCTGCCCTCAGGTTAAAAGGTTGAGGCCACCTCTCTTACCCACGCCAGTGACTCAACCATCAACACCACCAGCAGCAGAAATGGCAGCAACAACAGAAGCAACTGTAACAGCAACAACCCCAGCAACAGTAGCAAAACCAACACCACCATCACCCAACGCGCCAGATCTAGCACCAGCGCCTACACCATCCACCACGCCACAACCAAAACCAACGCCTGTGGAGGATTTTCCACGGGTGGGTCCTTGATCAATTTAGATCAGTCGAAAGCTTTCGATAGGGTCGACCATCGTTACCTAGCAGCAGTACTGAGGACGGCTGTCTTTGGGCCCGTCTTCAGAGGCTGGATCGCTGCCATGCACAGCGACATCTGCTCTGTGGTGAGAGTGAACGGTCACCTTTCGGAACCGTTCAACATCATGCGCTCGGTCCGCCAAGGATGTCCCCTCTCGTCCCTCTTGTACATATTGACTCTCGAGCCATTGCTGCACAAACTGGAGACGTTGAGGGGCGTCCCGCGCGAACTAGGATGCGGAAGATCCATGTCAGCATATTCGGACGATGTCACCGTAGTGGTGTCGAACGCCAAACACATCGAGGCGATCGGCACTATACTAAGAGAATACGAAGCGGTGTCAGAAGCAATGATCAACCAGGAAAAGTCAGTGGGCCTGCAGCTCGGCACCTGGAGAGGCAGGTCCATGCCGTCCAACAGCGTCGTCGGGCGCTGGACGGACAGACCGGTTAAATTGCTAGGGGTCTGGTTCGGTCCGGACCTCCAGACGAACAAAAACTGGGACGAGGTGACGAGCAGGGTGACTTCTCTCCCCCAGAAATGGGCCGAGAGGAAGCTATCCCGGAAAGGTCGAGCGGAGGTGGCTAACGCGTACATCGCGTCCGACATCTACTACCGCCTGACCGTCGTACCTTGTCCTAAGCCCCGCCTGACTGAGCTGGAGCGTTTGCTCTTTCGCTTTTTGTGGAAGGGACGCGCTCCGATGGTCAGGTGATCCATCTGCTGTCAACACCTGCTACGTGGAGGGCTGGGCATGCCGTGGCTGATGATGCGCAGACACGCGCTCAGGCTACGACATCTCCACCTCTTCCTCGACGGTGATCAGGTGTGGTCGCCGTTTGCTAGACACGTATTTCCCCAGCTCGTTTCCTTGACGGAGCTGCAGTCCTGGGTAAAGCGCAGACCGAGTGGGAGCGCCAGGCACTGGAATGTCTTCAGGCGCTCACAGCCCTCGACCAATCGGGCAATGTGATCGGTGGAAACTCCACATTGGCGTTCTATAGAGGATTAGTGGAGGCGAAGAGCGACGACGTACTTGGGGAAACTCCAGGCGTCTACGAAAATCAACTAGACAATCTATTCGGAAGAACATTCGGGCCGGGGCCTATGGACAACTTCCAGAAATCTCTGGCCTGGCAGTGCTACCGAGGAGCAATTTCGGGATAAACTCTACAGGCATGGAGGTGCCGTCAACCGGGCATGTCCGAGATGCGCGCAGGGCGACGAAACCGTCCTGCACGCACTCGTCCAGTATCCGAAAATTGCTGACTTGTGGGTTTATGTCGAACACCTGCTGTCGCGTGTAGGACAGATCCGGCTATCATCTGAGTCCATCGTGAGGATTGCCCCACCCTCCTCCTTTTTATCTGTCAGGTGGCCATGGCGAAAGAGATAGTATGGTGGACACGTTTGGAAGGGCTGAAGACGAGCACTTACCTCTTCGGTGATGCCCTGATTGACTTTTTCAAATTCCTTTTGAAAAGGAAAATCAGAGTAGAGAGGGAAGTGCTCTCTTCCCAGCATTTTGTTGAAAGATGGGTGAGAGAAGCAAGAATGGCCCGAGTGAATGGGCCTACTCTGAGTATGTATCTGTAAATTAAAGGTGGAAAACTGGGAGAGGGCACTTGCTTGGTGGTCAGGGTCACTGTGGCCTTTTACTGGGCTTTCTCCACAAATGTCCCTCGGAAGTCTCCCCCCTATTGGGGAATTTTTCGTTGTTATTTTTTTTGTTACATCTCTGTTTTTGTTTTTTACACGCAGAAATGCCCATTTGTACCGTCCTGTATCGTCCTGCACTGTCCTTAATGTCTACTTTATGTAAACCCTTGTGGTTAATACAGAAATCATTATTATTATTATATATATAAGGGCGGTGAATTGGTAGTATCGGTAGAGGGTTAGACGCCATGCTTTCTAGCAAAGTGTTACGGCCCTTTCCATTCTGAGTTCAAATTTCGCCGAGGTTAACTTTGCCCCTTCATCCTTACGGGGTCGATAAAATAAAGTACCAGTAATGTGCTGGGTAATTCCTGGCCTTGTGCCTAAAATAGAAACAATTATTATTATTATTATTATTATTATTATTATATATATAAGGGCGGTGAATTGGCAGTATCGATAGAGGGTTGGACGCCATGCTTTCTAGCAAAGTGTTACGGCCCTTTCCATTCTGAGTTCAAATTCTGCCAACGTTAACTTTACGGGGTCGATAAAATAAAGTACCAGTAATGTACTTGGTAATTGCCTTGTGCCAAAAGTAGAAGCAATTATTATTATTATTGGTCTAAGCGGACGTATTTTGCTCGCTCCCAGTAAATCGCTTTATTTGCCTGTTTAAATTATTTGTTGTTAAATATTTCTTGTTTTTTTAGGGATATAAGCCCTTAGACTTTGCTCCGTGAAGGGGAAAGTATAATCTTTGGGCCTTTCGGCCCAAATATTTGAACTTTTTTTTTACATGTTAAAAAATTTACGAATAAAAGAAAACATGGCTGAGCCACGCCCCCCAGCGATATGTCGGCTGACGTGCGACAACGACGTAGAAGTTGAGAGGAGCGCTACAGCGAAATTAACACACATTGATAACACAAACACCACCACAAACAAGGTAAACAAAGACACCAATGATACCAATAAGAACTCTAATTTTGAAAAAAATGACAGTAACAGCGACAACGAAAATACAGATAACAAAACAAAAATAACAAATACAACAACAATATCAACACCATTAACATGAAAACAAATAGCGACAACACCAAAAGCAACAATACCAACTGCACCGAGAACAACGGTGGCAACAAAGACAACAATGATAACAGCGACAGTGCTAACAACAACACCAACAAGAACAACGTCAACAACACCCCCAACGAAAACAAGACCACTTTCGCTGAGGCAGCAGCAAAAAAGAGGCCATGCCTCAACATGGACCTCTCAAACAAAGATGAAAAGTTGGCCCAGGCATGGAAGTTCATCAAGCAAGAGCAAACTTGGGCCAACTTAACTGTCCCGGTAGAAGCTATTGAAGCAGTGGAGCGCAAAACAGTGCATTATAGATGCATCTCAGCACAAAAAAAAAGGGCAACGTTAATCCCACAAGAAGATATCGAAGTCGCGCTGAGGTGCATCAGAGAAGACACCCAGTACATAGAGAGGGGCAGACAGTACGGCACCATTTCGGCGTTGTTCATGTCATAAGCCCTCGCTATGAAACACGCTATGACTCCTTGCAAAACCAGCAAGGTCATAATGTACTGCTCCCACATGGGAAAAGAACGGCCCGTCTCCGCATTCCCAGAATCCCACCAGGACTTGACATGTGGTGGCTTCTGGGATGTGTGATTGTGGAGGGGACGGATACAGTCCCTATAGAAGTGACCAGAACGGCCAGAGAAGACTGGTCCGAGGTTGACCTGGAGATCCTTCTCCAGATCAGGCCCGAGAATGTGAAGACAATCCCAGACAACATCCGCCTTCAGAATGGGACTGTCATTCACATTATGACCGAAGGCAAAAGGCCGCAGTGTTTTGTTTGTGGGGAAAAACCCCATTTGCGAGCCTTCTGCCCTCAACTGCTGAAAGAGGCAAGGGGTCGAAAGGCTCCACAGCTTCCGACGCCGGGGCGAGGACCACAGCCAACACCTGCTCCGGCAAAACCAACAACAACAACACCAATAGAATGACCACCAACAACATTGACCACCCAGGGGGGAAACGAGGAAAGTTGTCAAATTCCCCCTCCCCCCAAAAATACACACACCAATAAAACCTTAAACATACATACAGACACATTTACAGACACAGGCACCTCATCTACCAGTAGTGAAAATGAGGGAAATCCAAAATCCCCCAGAATACAAAAAAAGGAAACACAAAAAGAAAAAAAAAACTCAACAAAGCACAAAAGCACCCACAATAAAAAACGCAGACACCACCCACGCAAACATCTCTCCAATAACACCAACATCAACACCACCATCACCATCACCAGAATCCCCCAAACGGAAACAACCGAAACAGACGCAAGAACAAATATACACACAAACATCTGAAACCACAGACATCGCACTCACAACAAACACAGATACAACCGAAACAACACCACCAAAACCACAACCACCACAGTCACGCAAACAAATAAAATCACACCAACAAAACATACAAAACTTCGTGCTCGTGAGGAGGGACAACAAGGAACTGATGGCCCTCGTAGCACGAAGTGAAAATATACAAAAAGAGGGGGACATTTTTAAATCGAGCACATTTCGCGTGCCGGAAGATTTGGTTCTTGTGTGAATGTCGCTCGACATATTCAAAGAAATACGAGACAGCTTTCCTCGGGATGTGGGAACCCCGAACGTAAAACCCACTTCAAGACTTTTAAAGGGGTTACCAAAAGAAACCCCACTAACTATGGAGGTCGAACAACCAGACCTTCACAAGAGCCCGGAAGGTAAGTAAACCTTCCTCTCTTTCATGGCTGTATTAAGAGTAGGATGTTTAAATGTTCGAGGCCTGGGATCGTCCTGGAAGCAGGGTCACCTGCTCAACGACCTCAGGTCTATAGAAATGGATGTAATTGCAGTCAGCGAGACCAGGATTTCCGACACGCGCGCACTAGCCCCCATTTTCGACGACTATCAGATCTTTGCATCTGTTAGCCGGCCGGGAATGGGAGGCGGGGTGGCAGTGCTGTTTAGGAAAGGCCTGGATCTCGAGGTAAGGTCGATCTTCCGGGAACCGGACGGGAAGTTTGTGTCCTGGACGTGAACAATAATGAAGGTGGTGCCTTTAGACTGGTGGCCGTCTATGCTCCTACTGGGGCAGGACGGCCGGACTTGTTTAGACGCCTGGAAGCCTTTCTGGGTACGTCTCGCCCTTTACTGTAAGCGGGGGACTGGAACGGCATCTTAGACGCACGCTGGGACTGTGTGGGAGTATCCGATAGCAGCGGGGGGTGCAAAAGCCTCGAGAACCTGATCAGCCAGTTCCAACTGTATGACAGGTACCGACTAGATTTCCCTAATGTGACAGTGTGGACCTTGGCTAACCGCAGAGGGTCATCTAGTTCGTATATAGACAGGATATTCATTAGCAAAATAGAGAGAAATAGTGTAAGCTGTCCACGTTTTGAAACGGTCGCCTATTCAGATCACAAGTTTGTGATCTGTATGGTCGACCTAGATAAGACGCGTAGGTTAGGACCTGGTTACTGGAAGATAAACATGTCATTTCCGGCACGTAAGGCTTACAGGGACCAGGTCAACAATTTAGTTAAGAAAAAGTTGACAGGGAGAGTCGTCGACAATAGATGGTGGGGGGCTCTCAAAAGAGAGATTAGAGTAATGTCGATAGAGTTTAGCAAAGAAGTAGCATTAGAGAAAAATAGAAGGGGGGGGGGGGGGGGGTGATAAGTTAGACGAGGCTATTAATAGTGGCATTGCAACTGATGTGCTAGCGGCGAGAATGGCATTAGACCATTTCTTCAATGCGAAACACGAAGGTTGCATTGTCAGAGCTAAGGCGCGTGCTTTGAGAAACGAGGAAACCAAAGCTGGTCGATTGGCCCGCGTGGCAGAGGCGCAGCGTGGTAATAAAACCACGATTCGGTCTTTGACGGACCGAGACGGGCACGAGCTGAACGATTCCAAGTGTATGTGTGACGCCTTTCGCTAACATTTTGCTCGGTTGTTCGGGGGATCTGGCGGGTCAGAGATCGTGGCGGACTTCAGTCCCTACCTCGATGGCTTGCCGCAACTCTCGACGGCTGACGCTGGGCGCTGCGAAAGGCCAATTACTTCAGCCGAGATTCAGGATGCCCTTGTAGGCTGCATGAGGCACAAGTCACCCGGTTTGGATGGTCTGCCCTACGAGCTTTACGTAAATATGCCAGATTGTTCTCCAATCTCCTCGAAGCCCTCTAGTGCAACTGGTAGCAAAACGAGAGTATTCCCAGTTCTGTGAGCCGGAGCGTAGTCACGCTGATAAGGAAAGACGAGAACAAGAGGGACACATTAGACAATTTCAGGCTCATAACTCTGCACAACACAGAGTTTAAGATTTTGGCCAGGGTGTTAGCGAAGAGGTTGGCGCTTGTCGTCGGGGATGTGGTTGGGGAGGCGCAAACTTGCGCAATCCCAACCAGGTCCATACACGACAACCTCCACCTAATACGATACATCATAGAGAGGGTTGGGGATAAACCTGGCTTCGGTGGGTCTCTGATCAATTTAGATCAATCGAAAGAATTCGATAGGGTCCACCATCGGTACCTGGAGGCTGTCCTCAAGGCGGCTGGCTTCGGCCCCGTCTTCAGAAGCTGGATCGCTGCAATGCACAGCGGCACCTGCTCGATAGTCAAAATTAATGGCCACCTCTCGGAACCGTTTCAGGTCTCCCGATCGGTCCGTCAAGGGTGCCCTCTCTCCTCCCTTCTGTACGTATTGACTCTCGAGCCTTTACTGCGGAAGCTGGAACTGTTGCAGGGCATCCCCCTAGAAACGGGACGCGGAAAGGCCGTGTCGGCTTATACGGACGACATCACCGTGATGGTGTCGGACACCTCAGAAATCGAGGTGGTCGGCAACTTATTGGAGGAATATGAAAGGTTGACGGGAGCAAAACTTAACCCGGAAAGGTCAGTAGGCTTGCAACTCGGCACCTGGAGAGGCAAGTCCATGCCGTCCAACAGTGTCGTTAGGAGCTGGACGGGCGGACCGGTAAAGTTGCTAGGGGTTTGGTTTGGGCCAGATCTCCAGGTGGATAAGAATTGGGATGAGGTGACGGGCAGGGTAGTCAGTCTCACGCAGAAATGGGCTGGGATGAAGCTATCACTGAAAGGTCGGGCGGAGGTGGCGAACGCGTACATCGCGTCCGTCATCTACTACCGTCTGACTGTCGTCCCTTGCCCCCGTCCGCACCTCTCCATCTTGGAGCGGCTCCTCTTCAAATTCTTGTGGAGGGGTCAAGTTCCGCTGGTGAGGCGGTCCATCTGCTGCCAGCACCCTCTACGTGGGGGGCTGGGCATGCCGTGGCTAGTGATGCGCAGGCACGAGCTGAGGCTGCGGCATCTCCAGATATTCTTCCTAAACGGTGAACAGGTGTGGTCGCCGTTTGTCAGACGGGCCTTTCCGCAGCTCGTTTCTTTGACTGAGTTGAAGTCATGGGTCAAGAAGTGACCGAGACTGGGTGACTGGCATCTGGAATGTTGCCAAGCACTCACTGCCCTCTACCAGGCCGGTAATGCGGTCAGTAGAACTTCCACTCTCGAGTTCTATAGAGGTTAGTGGTGGGCAAGTGCGACGACGCACTCGGAGAGGCTCTGGGAGTCAACGAAGTAAACTAACCAGTCTGTACCGGAGGACTTTCGAGCCGGGGACGATGGATAATTTTCACAAGTCCCTCGCTTGGCAGTGCTACCGGGCGGCACTGCCGGTTCGAGCTAAACTCTACAGGCACGGAAGTGCTGTCAGACGGACCTCCCGAGATGCGCGCAGAGCGACGAAACCGTTCTCTCACGCACTCGTCCAGTGTCCGTGCATTACTGACTTGTGGAGTTATGTTGAACAGCTGTTGTCGCGTGTAGAACGGATCCGGCTATCGGCCGAGTCCATAGTGAAGATCGACCCGCCGCCTTCTTTTGGCCAGGAAGGGCAGCCAATTTTCCTCTGCCTGGTGGCAGTAGCGAAAGAGGTTGTATGGTGGACGAGGTTGAAAGGACTGAAGTCAGACAATTTTCTCTTCGGCCAATCCCTCATCAACTTTTTCAAGTTTCACTTGGTAAAGAAGGTGAAGATGGAGAGAGAAGTGCTTCCCCCCCCCCCCAGTACATTTGCTGAAAGGTGGGTGAAAGTGGCGAGAATGGCCCGTGTGAGTGGGCCTACTCTGGTCATGCGGTTGTAGGTAGGTAAATTTGAAGAGGAGAGGGGGTGCCCTTCCAGGGTGCTCTCGAAGCGTCGCGTCGTTCAGGACTGGTGGGGTACCTGAGCGAACCCTAGGTGGTCATCCCCCCTATTGGGGAATTTTTTTCTTGCTGTAATTTTCTTGTTACTTTATTGTTACTTTGTTATTGTTACTTTGTTATTGTTATTCATATTGTTTACTCGATTTTTCTGTAAAACCCCACTGTCCCAGTCTTTTGTATTGTCCCCCATATGTCGGCCCTTGTGGCCAATAAATGAAATCATTATTATTATTATTATTATTATTATATATATAAGGGCGGTGAATTGGCAGTATCGGTAGAGGGTTGGACGCCATGCTTTCTAGCAAAGAGTTACGGCCCTTTCCATTCTGAGTTCAAATTCCGCCGAGGTTAACTTTGCCTTTCATCCTTACGGGGTGGATAAAATAAAGTACCAGTAATGTACTGGGTAATTGCTGGCCTTGTGCCTAAAATAGAAACAATTATTATATATATACTAGAAAAATTAGATTAAAGATGCCATGTCCGAGAATATGAGAACCATGCACCATACCAGCCGTGGAATAAGATTCCAAGTAGTAAATCTGAGCATTTATTAGATTAAAAGCCGAATGACATATATATATATAATAAATACATGAAACAACCACAGGGAATAATTTGTAAAGTGTATAAACACAAATAGTTATGGAGCTAACGTATTAAAAATTTACAAGAACCTTGAATATAGATACCTTGCGATAATGATTAATCTCATTTGTATTTATTCCATTGAAGAAAACGGTGAATCATTGATGTCAAATCTTGGATCATCGGCAAAGGAGAAGATTTAGCTATCTATGATTACATGCTAAAAGCAAATCAAGGAATAACGGCGAAAAGTACATGTGGTTTAAAAAAAAAAGCATCGCCCCGCCGTTAGGCCAGTGGCGTGAATAGGGCTATCGACAGCTAGAAATAATAGTCGAGTCCTTTAAACCTAAAAAAGCTCTTCTAACAGACTTGAAGTTAATGTGCGTGATTTGAGATAAACTGATAGGTGGCTGCAAATTTCACTTGTCCCTCAAATCTGTCTAGATCCCTAGGGACACTGAGGCTTCCTGAAAAGCGCTAAAAATTGACATATAGATATCTACAGTAACCTAGGTGTTTTCTATGGGAAACACCAGGACTGGTTTGATGAAAGCAACTTAGATATCCAGATCCATATCGGAAATATGCATAACCACACAGAATTTGGATTATATATAAATATACAACAAAATAAAGCTTATAAAGATTGTAAGCAGCAGTCACAGTTCACACTCAGAAAGATGAAAGTTGGGCCGCTAAACAGCTGACCTAAAAGAACCTTTTGCCCCAAAACACACAAACAAAAAAACTCAACCACCTTTTAAAATGGTCTGAAGTATGTGTATAATCCGAGTTTGAGCAGGTCAAATCAAGTTCTATATTCTAAGTCAACTCTTTCTGAAGTTTTCGTGGACAGACTTAAAGTTTGGCTTCATCGCAGGGATCGCTTTGGATTGTGTTCAATAGAATTGTTAGACCTTGTCAATAACTTCTTGTATACGCTTTGTGCGTCTCCCAGAATGGGTAGCACGATCCGCAGACATTGTATTACAGTTCTCCACTGTCCAATAGGTCTCAAACTTCTTCAACCAATTTTGTATATTGGTTTTGAAGGAAGAATTTTCCGTTCTCAAAAATTGCATGAAATTGTGACCTGGATCTGCTTGCACTCGCCACAATTATAATAGTGTTTCGCACAGATAACCCGGTGCGGGAATTCACATTGGAGTCTTTTTGTCTTCTCAGACGTATTTGCCATGTCCTGAAATTTAAGGGGAATGAGTTGAAAGATAAATATTCAGTGACACAAAATATAGGGGGACCCATCTGTTTTAGTGGCCCTGTACTATTCATGCCTCATACAAAGGTATGTAGAAATCTCTTTTCTATTAAGGAACTGAAGCTTGCGATGAAATCAGCGATATATTATATATACACACACAATCAGACATGCAGACACACAGACACACACACGCACGCACACATACACACACAGGGCGATAAATAAAATTCTAATTCTATTTTTAATATTCGGTGAGGCCAGCTATAACTCGCACGGTATGCAAATGAGGCTGCTCAGCCGATGTGTACTTAAGAAAATACTATATATTTTCAACCGTTCAACAGATTGGCAGAGGTATACAGTCCTGATGAAGGATAATCACCCAGAAATATGGGTGGTTTTTCTGCTTGTGTTACTTAATTACTGGTATCACATAATTTCCTGCTTCACTTTGATACAGGTTGGCCGTTACGACAATGCATAAAAAGTAGACACCGGAGAATGAAAAAACGAAAGTGGCACATACCAGCCTTAGCTGAGTGCGATGACCTTGATTCTTGATGTGGTTTAGTTGCAAAAGCTCCACACCACCATTGATACTATCTAGAAATGCGCAAAGAAATATAAATTCACCTGATATCAGCTGGTGAGACTGATCTGATATCAACCAGAGTATTGACACTTTTTTGTTAGAGCGAGTTTAAGACCTCAGGTGCAATGTGTAGGACCGTGCCAGTAGATCCGCGCTGTACTAGTGACATCATTCTCAATTAATTTTGAGCTTACGATTTTGATGGCTTTGCCGAGTTATGGCACAGGTGGACAACTTGAGGGTGCAAAGGATAACAAAATTAAGTAATGCTGCTTCTCAGATGTGACGCAAGGGAGATTTTCGCGTCTTCTTTGACAATCAAAATCACAAGTAGAAACGTGAGGAAAGAGAATAACAACTCTCAATATTGTCGTCTCTTGAAATTCAGGTCTTAGGAGATTGTCTTCGCGAGTACGACAGCTGCGAAATTTCTGACAGCTGTCGAAATATTTATGGTCATTTGTTAAAGAGGCACTATTTTATGGTCACTTGTTAACAGTCGCTATTTTGTGGTCACTTGTTAACAGTCACTATTTTGTGGTCACTTGTTAAACAGTCACTATTTTAAACAGTATCCTGTTGAAACAACCGCCATCGGTTCTAGTGAAATGTGATGCTATTGTCTTGGACCACTGGACGTAGTTCAGGTGGGCTGCAAACAAGTAAATGTCGTGGTTATTACCTCTGATTTGAGGATTTCGATGCGCATCGTTTTAACTTACCGGTAGCAAAACTGGAAAAATTGATTTATTACAATGTTAACTTTTTACCATTTGTCGTTTATTGCATATATTATATGCATGGTAACGATCTGCCTTCTGCAATGTGATGGACTGTGGAATGACGATGAAATATTATGCTTCCTTTGCGTTGAGGCAGGTTTGTAGTGATAGTAGTGAGCGATAACAGACTAATAGATAGAGCATTGTCGACGGTATTCGTAGATAGTTTAATGAAAATTAATTTCTTTTATTTTCTTTTTCAAATGTTGAATTCATTTTAACCAGAAAAAAATGCATTCGCCCAAAATAAAAAAAATGAAATAAAGAAATGAATTAGGAGCACACACCTGAGATACTCAAAAGAGATTATTTCAACAACACTACAATTTTCTTGGGTATTTCTCCTTGAAATAATTATGAAGAATATTGAAAATGATGTAAAACATATAGAAATTGGATAATCATTATAAGGATATAAATAAAATATAAACTGTCATCTCATATTATGAAAACCCTCCATGTATATAGCATTAGTTATATTTTCAATTATAATGTATTTGTTCAATTTTAAATATTTTGGTGTGGGGGGGGGGGGAGCAAACCATGAAGCTATTAAATATATTATTAGAAACATTTCATTGTGTTATTTTCAAAAGAATATACCTTCGTCAAGATTTGTCCGGGTCCTAATGGCATTAGTTTCAAATACTATAATGATAATCATCTTTATGCATGTGTATATATATATATATATATATATATGCACACCCACACATAAAGTCTTATGTAAGTCTTCCATAGAAATGATTTTTCTTTATCATTTTCTTTGAAACTGATGCAGTTAAGACCTCGAGCATATTTTGTGAAGGTAAATTCATTTCAAAATAGTCCGATATCCAAATTAATTTTACAGTAACAGCATTTTAGATAGCTTGCGGGCTGTCTTTTACGGTTTCGTCACAATATTTATGATTAACATAGTAACACGTGAGAGTCATTACATTGGCTTCCAGCTGTTGTGGTGTCGATTAATTTAAGTAACTTTACTCATAGGATTGCCAATTACTCTGGCTATATGTATGACTATATAAAAGTTTTCTCTTGGTGTAATTACATTATACCAAAAGTTATGGAGTTAAAGCATAAATTGTGTCTTTCTGTAACGTTGCTCTATCCCACGCCACTGAAACTGAGTACCAGCTGCAGCAGGAGATAATCTTGCGAGACCCAATCATTTATTATCACATGGAATTCTTATAGGTTTGAGTCTGTGAAGATTATAAAAAGTATAAAATAACTTTATTTTAATATGGATATTAAAATCCAACCAAACTTCTTCCATCCTTTTAGTTCAATCTCGATACCATTTATCACTTCTTAATAAGATGTAATCCATAAATACCGTTTCCTACTCAGGAGCAGGTACTACAGCTATTTCTGCAACGTAGGTTACATTATATATTCGGACTTCAATGTGAAAGGTTTTGATTTTATATAGAATTCACTCTAACCTATTCATCTGAATACCAGCAATATATATTTTCAGTTAATGTGGCTAGAAATATTTGTTCCTTATTCTTCAGAAATTGTTCCGCTGAGGCTACCGTTGTTTGAAACTCAAACGTAACAGCTACCAACCGTCATCAATATCATCAATGTCGGATAACCATCGTCTATAACATACTTCATATAAACCTTCTTTGAAGTCATTGTCCTCGGTGAGTTCAATCACCATTTGTTCACCTTGTAATCATTGCTTCTTGTAATACTGGGGCACGACCCCTCTTGCAGAGAAAGCAGAATATTTTGCTTTACCGAATTTTTTGAAAACATTTTTATTATCACATATTTGTACCACAACATATACAGACATATACTACCCCCTCATATAATCTCAACCTTTTACGCTAGGTTTTAATTCAGTCATTATCTTTACACTAACAAAACTGTAATGGAAGCACAGCCGTAAAATAGTTGACAACAATCTCCCACTCGAGATTTCTATGGCACTTCAATTAATTGATTGGGCCTCTACCATTTTTACGCTAACTATTCCAGGTAGCAAATTTATCTCGCCGGTAAATATCCTATAAAAAGACAAACTGAAGACTTTACTGTAAAAGTGAATATGGTTAGGAGATGATCTGTTACATATCCTTCACAAGT
>OZ024740.1:384470914-384480914 GCA_964016885.1 Eledone cirrhosa | reverse complement strand
GATCTTTTATTTTCGGGGATTGCACGCTGCCGGTTCTAAATCCAAGGTCTCGCTGCATAGGATGTATTGGTTTACATGCTATATTGGTAAAAAAAACCAGTGTGGATTTGACTGGGGTGGTATACTACGAACTCCAAGCACACACGCGACTGGTCAAATGCGAAGGGCTGTCCCCTCTTTGTTTGTTGTAGGGGTCGGTTCCAGCTTAGATGTTGGTCGTGTTATCCATATTGCGTCAGCCATGCATATTCAAGACAGGTCTGTATATATTTGCGAGTATGGTCCGGCGTCTACGCTATCCAAAGGGTCTCTCTTGTGTTATTTTCAAGTTCGTTTGTCATCACCCGGTTAAGACTGCGCATGCTTCGGTGAATCTCATGCATGGAAACTTGGGGTATCATATTACACGGGGTGACTAGCAGAAAATATATATTCCATGCTATCGCGCACGCGCTGGCCTGTGGCTACGACCGTGTCCAGTCTCGAGTAGTAGCAGACAGCAGGTAGACCAGCTAGACACACCCCTGCTCAAGGGGCACAACCCCTAACTTATCAAGTGGTCAGACATCAAGGGAGTCAACTCTCCAAGCCCATTAAGTCAACCGTGGTAATATACAAAAAAATTCACTCTTCATCGTTAACCCATCTGAAGATGGGTTAACGATGAAGAGTGAAATAGTACACTGGATCTCCCTGCAACAAGTCTTAAAACCCCGGCGGGCAGGCGCTGCAAAATAACACCCAGGAAACAATCCTTGCATACCAGACCCAGCCTCAGACAAACGGATGCGGCAAAAAAAAAAAAAAAAAATTTATCCGGGAAAGACTGTCCTAACACCGGCCAGAGTTACCTCCCTTGACCTGCTGCAAAATCAAAACAAGATATTTTTGCGAGCAATGAATCTTGATGTGGATTTAACCCCCAAAACTCTTTCCGAGCAATATAAGGAACACTTGTGATTATTTATGCCCTTGAGAAGCCCAACTGGGCGAAACGTACGTAGGTGATATTTTAAATAAACATGTTTCAACGGTCTATTCTCCGAGTTTTTTACTTTCCTACGTATATATATATATATATTGGAAAATGTGTGTAATCCTTGGTACAGTTAGGTATATTAAGACAGGGGGAAGACAAAATGGCTTCACTTGTGCTTTCAACAAATTTATTTTCTTCACAAAATCCAAAAATAATTTTTTTCCGGATTAGAAAAAACATTTTTTTTTCTTAAAAAAAATTATTTTATAAATTAAGTTAGGTCTTAGGAGTTCTTGGTTAACGTAGGAGGTATTGTTTCGTTTTTAGAACGACCTTTCACGCTGAGGTGCGCTTGTCAAACTGATGTGTATGTGGTGTGTTGTTCTATATATAGGGATTTAACGTTTGTGGTGTGGTGGGGTTTGTTTTTTTGTTTTTTTTTTTCTCAGCCCCTTTTAATAAGTGTATGGGTGTAGGTGTGTTGAAAAAGTGTTAATAGCAGTAATGAGTTGAGACGGTGAGTAGGGTTGGGTGGGGAGAAATTTAGCAAGTGCGGCCTGCCACGGTCATTCTCGAAAAATTCCTTTATTGAGGGGATTCCTTTGTGTTGAGGATGGTCACAGGCAAATCGCACCTGCCAAGTTTGTAAACAATTATTTTTTTCTGGAGAATTTTTCTACGTCATCCCAAAATTAGTCCTTTGTTCAACACACACATATGTGCGTATATACGTATATACACACACGAGCATATGTAGGAATATATAGGCGCACACCATCAATCACACACCCATGTACATATACATCCACATACATACACAAAAACATATAAAGACACATACAAAAATACACATACACATACGTACACGCACGAATATGTACACATGCCTCCACATGGGTATATATATATATGGTGTGTGCCTATAAATTCCTACATATGCCCGTGTGTGTATGTACGTATATACGCACATATTTGTGTGTTGAACAAAGGATTATTTTGGGATGGACTTCGAAAAATTTTTCAGAAAAAATAATTGTTTACAAACTTGGCAGGTGCGATTTGCCTGTGACCATTCTCAACACAAAGGAATCCCCTGAATAAAGGAACTTTTCGAGAATGACCGGGGCCGGTCTCACTTGCTACATTTCTCCCCACCCAACCCTACACACCGTCTCAACTCATTACTGCTATTAACACTTTTTCAACACACCTACACCCATACACTTATTAAAAGGGGGAGAGAAAAAAACAACCCCACCACACCACAGACATGTTAAATCCCTATATATAGAACAACACACCACATACACATCAGTTTGACAAGCGCACCTCAGCGTGAAAGGTACCTCCTACGTTAACCAAGACTCCTAAGACATAACTTAATTTATAAAATAATTTTTTTTAAGAAAAAATTTTTTTTTCTAATCCGGAAAAAAATTCTTTTTGGATTTTGTGAAGAAAATAAATTTGTTGAAAGCACAAGTGAAGCCATTTTTTCTTCCCCCCCCCCGTCTTAATATATATATATATATATATATATATATATATATATATATATGTATATATATGTATGTATATATATATATGTATATATATATGTATGTATATATATATATGTATATATATATGTATGTATATATATATATGTATATATATATGTATGTATATATATGTATATATATATGTATGTATATATATATATGTATATATATATGTATGTATATATATATATGTATATATATATGTATGTATATATATATATATATGTATATATATATATATATGTAAATATATATATATATATATATGTATATATATATATATGTATATATATATATATATGTATATATATATATATATATGTATATATATATATATATATATATGTATATATATATATATATATGTATATATATATATATATATGTATATATATATATATATATGTATATATATATATATATATGTATATATATATATATATATGTATATATATATATATATGGATATATGGATACTTTCGCGTAGAGGAGGGCACTGAATGCTGCTGTTCGGAATAGAAATGAACGTGCAAAGTATTTCGGATGGAATCTTGAAATTGAATCCCGATATCAATGAAGAAAAAAAGTGTGAAAATGAGATATGAATAACGAGTGGTGGAAACAAGATATATTTTTAAAAGAATCAGTTAATATATGATAGAAGGCAAAGAAAGAAAAACACGAAATTCAGAGTTTGAAGAAAGAAAAACATGAAATTCTGTGTTTGTAGCATGATATTTTTCTTTTGCTAATTTGCTAACTGCCTTTCTTTTGAATGGAACTGTCTATAATTACCTGAACAACAAACCTAATTCATGTATAGGCGCATTATTGCTTTGCGAGTGACGATCGATCTTTGACCGTCGGCAGATAATCAGAGATTAATAAGTAAACTAATCTTAGAAAATATAGTTTTGGGAATGCTATATGTATGTGGTGGGCATGGCAGACCATCAGATATCACGAGATCGGGCCATTGTAGTGAACTGTAGGGTGTCAATTCTTTCTTTTGTGTGCGTAGGAGAGAAGTTGTGCACGATTTGTTTCCTTGATGTGTGCAGTTACTCTGGTGTTGCTGACTGGAAGTAGGATACTGCTGTTCTATTAGAAAATTCTTTAGACGTAGAGATCTATCACGTAATTTCAGGCCTAGCAGAGATATCTAGATTACATTCGCATGATGATATTTAACTGCTGCAACATGTACTTCCAAAATGGGACGATTGAGAGGAATTGTCCGATACAGAAAATAACTAATGTTTAGGAAGGTAATCTCAACTAGGATGAATAAATTACTGACAGATATGACTATGGCCATATCTTTTTTGGGAACTCTCAATGGTGAAAAGCTACAATCTATAGATTATTCAAATGTCTGGTAGTGGTGATTATCACAAAACCATGTCATTTATCATCGATTGGTTTCATGGAGTCATGATGAAAGACGTGGTTCTTTTCCTTTGAAATGACGAAAGAGAAGACAGCTGGCTAGTTGACAGGCACAGTGAAATGACCAATATTGCATTGATTCCTCTTTCAATATATATTTCTAAGGAGGCGGGTGCAATGAGGAATTTGACTTTGAGAGGACAATCTCTGAATCATTCTGTTTGAGGATACTAGAATGGAAACGATCCGATCCGATCAACGTCAATCCTTTATCTATCTACCTATATGTCTGTTCGGGAGGACTTTCCGTCCAGGGCCTATGGATAACTTCCAGAGGTCTCTAGCCTGGCAGTGCTACCGTGATGCTCTACCAGTTCAAGACAAAATCTACAGCACGGACGCCCTGGCAGAGATCCTGCCAAAAGGACCTGTCCAATATGCGAGCAGGATATTGAAACCGTTCTGCACGCAATTGTTCAGTGCCCAGGGGTGACCAACCTGTGGAATTATATCGAACAGCTACTGTTACGTGTGGGACGCATCCAGTTGTCAGCCGAGTCCATCGTGAGGATCACCCCGCCGCCTTAATTTAAGAATGAAGGAGAGGCGGTTTTCCTCTGTCTGGTGGCTATGGCGAAAGAGGTAATATGGTGGACGAGGTTAAAAAGACTGATGGCAAACACCTTTCTCTCCGGACAACAACTCATCCCCTTCTTTAAGTACCACTTCAGAAGGAAGGTGAGAGTGGAGAGAGAGGTGCTACACCCAGTAAATTCGCTGAAAGGTGGTTGAATGTGGCGAAAATGGCTCGAGTGAATGGGCCTTCTCTGTATATAAACCTGTAGGTTGAGGAAGATAAACAAAGGGAAGACAGGAACACCTACAAAACGTGTTCCTGGTGTTGAGGGTTGTTCTATCCACGGGGTGTAAAATAACCCTGCAGTAACGTTCCCCCTATTGGGGATTTTAATTGTTTTATTATATATAGATTATTGTTATTTATTAATGTTAAAGTTATATGATTTCTATGTAAAACCCCCGCCGTCATGTCTTGTAATGTCCCATTTTTGTATGCCCCTGTGTCAAATAAGGAAAGATATCTATCTATCTATTTTATCTAGTTCGGGTTCTGTCTAACACGTGGAAAATGCGCTTTTAATGTTTTAATTTCATTGGAAATTGCATGAACTGAATCTACATTCTTACACCATTTTGTAGATAAGCTGCCACCCTACACTTTGTAGGTGGTAGCAACCCCAAATAATAAGCCCATCAGGGCGAAAAACGGAGAAATTCCACAAAGTTTCTACCGGAATTTTGAATATAGCCAAATTGGCCAAATTCCTTGAATCCATCTTCACGAAAAACACATCGGAGAATTGTGGAGATGCGCTGTTAATCTAACCTTCCACAGTACTAGTAGCAGGTGAAGGCTGCCTGCCTGCTGCTATCACCAACAACAAGAACAGTAACAACAACAGCAACAAAAACAACAACAACATCAAAACTGTCAGCCAACAATTAGACAGAGGTGGTGGAGGGACGGCAAAAGCTTCAAGCCAACAGGCAGGTCGTACCGCCTCATTGAAACACGTCGATATGTTTAAAACCCACCCTGACAACAACACCAGCACCACCAACACGAACACTGTGAATGGCACAAACCAAAACAACGCCATCAACAACAACAGTGACAACGAAAACAAGATGAACAACAGCGACAACAAAACCACAACAAACAACAACAACAACAACACCAACAACGGAAAAAACGACGAAAACAACATCAACAACAAGAACAATAATAACAACAACAAGACCAATAACTGCAACAAGGAAGTAAACGACAAAGTATCGTTTGCGCAAACCGTAAAGAAAACGGTAAGCTACACTTCGGTAGATATTTCAAATGCAAATGAGCTTTTGAATAACGCCAGACAATATGTAACTTTTGGGGAGAACGGATCATTCTCCATAAACTCTCCCCCTGATTTGCGAAGAGAAGCCGCTTTGAAAACTGTGATTTTCAGGACAGTCTCAAACAAAACCCGAAAACCGACTCAACTTACACAAGGCGAAATTGACTTGGCTTTAAAAAATGCCTTAAAAGACATTGGTTTTATTCAGAAGAGTAGACTCTACGGGAGTTTATCCATTCTAAAGAAAGACCAATTGAAATATTCTGTGTCGCCAATTGTGTCACCGCTGTTCACCCTTTTCCCCACTTACATGGGGAAAAGAACACAGAAAATAAAAGTCCAAAGTATCACACCAAATATTGATATTTGGTGGGTACTATGTGGATTTTTAAACCTAGAAAAAGACTATATAATATCGGTAGGTAAGTCCTCCGGCGACCTGTTCAGCGGAAATAGCCTGGAAATTCTGGTCCAGATGACACCATAACGAATAGCTAGGATCTCGGAATGTGTGCTGCTGGATGGGCTTATATACATAAACATTTCGGTCGAGGGTAGGCAGCCCTCATGTTAAAACTGCTTAAGCAGGGGTCACCTCAGAGCTTCCTGTCCTCAGCTAACTAGCCAAAAATGGCACTACTGCCAACACCTGCAACACCAGCACAACAATCACCACCACTACCACAAGAACAACAACAACATAAAACAATAGTGACACCAAAACAAACGCCAAACACAGTCCAACCAAACCCTCCAATA
This sequence comes from Eledone cirrhosa, assembly GCA_964016885.1. Classification (NCBI taxonomy): domain Eukaryota; kingdom Metazoa; phylum Mollusca; class Cephalopoda; order Octopoda; family Eledonidae; genus Eledone; species Eledone cirrhosa. The sequence continues at coordinate 384,474,327 of OZ024740.1, read as the reverse complement.
CTAAAACAACTCCAGGAATACCCACACACATGACAGCTCCCCAAAATGTACCCCTCCCCAACAACACGTATGAGGCCTCATCATCGTCACCCAATGACGATGGGGGAGAGCCTTTCCGACCAGTAAAAAGAAAAAAAGAAAATACATAACACAAACAAAAATGCAACAAACACAAACACCAACACAAGCGACGCAAACAGCACAAACAAAAACACCCCCTCCTGAAAACAAAACACCTACTACAAAACGTAAACACACACAAGAACCACTGACAAAAAGCAACACAACACAACAAAAATGTTACACTTACATAAATACTAACAATAAAACTTTAACAGACACCATATATAAAAACCCTTTAGTGGAGACCGAAGGGAAAACTTTTACACACTCTTCGGTGAATCCTAATCTTAAAATGATTAGGACCTCCATGGACACACATAAACAGTTAAAAGAAAAAATTCCTATCGACGTAGGTAACCCCTGCCTCAAACCCTACAATCGAGTCCTGTTAAAATGTTTCCCCACCCCCACTTAGATCCCACCAGACACCCATCCCCACCAAATATCTCCGACCCCACCCCGCCAGAGACCACCACCCCACTAAACAACCCTCCAACACCCCCATGGAAATTGTGCAGCCTGATCCCCAGGAGACGAAGAGGTGAGTGATTTCTTTTCCTCTTCTTTTAACTTTTCAGCACCAACATAGCCAATATTGGATGTGTTAATGGACACGGCCTGGGGATGCCCTGGAAACAGGGCAAACTCTTAAACGACGTCAGGTCACAAAGTATGGATGTAGTAACCATTTGCGAGTCCAGGATCCACAGCGAGCGACAACTGGCCCCTATCTTCAACGACTTTGAGATCTACGCATCTCTCTGTCAGCCGGGTGGTGGGGGTGGGGTTGCCGTTTTGCTGCGGAAACACCTGGACCTCGTAACACAGACGGTACATCTGGACCCGGGGGGTCGACTGGTGGTCCTAGACGTTGACGGTATTGAAGCGGCCAGACTTCTTCAAACGTCTAGAGACTTTTCTGGGAACGTCCCGCTCCCTGCTATTAGTGGGGGACTGGAATTGAATCCTAGATGCACGTTGGGACTATGTGGGAGCATGTCCCGATAAAGGGGGGTGTAACAGCCTCAAACAGTTAATCGGTCGATTTGACCTGGCCGATACATATCGACTAGATTATCCGACTCTGCCACTGTGGACGTGGACTAACCGTAGCGGAACATCTAGATCGTACCTAGATAGGGTTCTAGTTAGAAAGAAGGATAGTATCATGTTAAGCTGTCCACAAATGATCATGGTTGCTTATTCAGATCACAAATTAGTGACCTGCTTAGTCAAATTGACAAAACCCATAGACAGGGACCCGGCTACTGGAAGCTGAACTTGTCGTTACCGACATTCAAAGCTTACAGTAGACGGAGTAGCACTTTAGTTAAGCAGCACTTGACGGGGGCCATTGTCAACAAGAGATGGTGGTACTCTCTCAAGAGGGCAGTTAGATTAGGCTCGATAGGTTTTAGTAAATAATTAGTGTTAGATAGAACTAAAACCGAAAAGGAACTGGTAGATAAAGTAGAAGAGGCACTTAGGAGTGGCAACGTAGCCAGCGTGCTAGCGACAAGAACGGCCTTGGACCATTTCTTCGACGCAAAACTTGAAGGCTGCGCTGTCAGAAGCAAAATACGTGCTCTGGGAAACGAGGGAGCCAAAGCTGTTAGCTGGACTCGAGTGACGGAGGCGAAAAGTGGCAACGAGTCCACTATTCGGTCTTTGAAGGACCAAGACGGCGCGTGATACGTGAGCCGAAGCAGATATGCGCGGCCTTTCAGCGGCACTTTGCTCAACTGTTCGAGCAGGGCGGCGCGCCGGGAGGGGCTATAGATTTCGGTCCATACCTCGACGGCCTACCGCGACTATCGGACAGCGAGGCGATGTTCTGCGAAAGGCCGATTTCGGCAGCTGAGATAGGGGACGCGCTGAGCCAATGCGGCAAACGAAAATCTCCAGGTCTCGACGGTCTACCCTACGAATCTTACGTAGCAATGTCGGACTTGTTCTCCGGTCTCCTGGAAGCGATCTACTGCAACAGGCAGCAGAACGGGAGAATTCCCAGTTCTGTGACCAAGGTTGTAGTAAAGCTAGTCATGAAGGACGAGAATAAGGGGGATGACATAGGCAACTTCCGGCCCATAACTCTGCTAATCACAGATTTACAGATTTTGGCCAAGGTGTTGGCAAAAAGGCTGGCGCTTCTCGTCGAAAACCTGTTGGGAGAAGCGCAGACATGCGCAATCCTGACCAGGTCCATACACAACACTATCCACCTCATGCGATACATCATAGAGAGGGTAGGGTGTAAACCCGGCTTCGGTGGGGCCCTGATTAACTTGCATCAATCTAAGGCTTTCGATAGGGTTGATCAGCGTTACCTGGATGCGGTGCCCGAGGCGGCAGGCTTCGGACCCGTGTTCAGGGGCTGGATTGCTGCAATGCCCAGCAACAACATCGGATCAAGGTGAACAGCTACCTCTGGGAGCCGTTCCATATCACCCGATCCATCCGACAGAGATGCCTTCTCTCCTCCCTTCTGTACGTACTGACTCTCGAGCCACTACTGCAAAAGTTGGAGTTATTGCAGGACATCCCTTTGGAACCGGGACTGCGAAAAGCGGCGTCGGCATACGCTAGCGACGTTACAGTAATGGTGTCGAGTACCTAGCAAATCGGGGAGATCCGCTCCTTACTGGAGGAATACGAAAGGTTCACCGGAGCGAAGCTGAACCGGCACAAATCCGTCGGTTTGCAACTCTAAACGTGGAGAGGCTAACCTATGCCTTCTGATGGCGTTGTCGTAAGCTGGACGGAAGGACCCGTAAAGCTGTTCGGGGTCTGGTTTGGTCCAGACCACCAGGTGGAGAAGAACTGGAACGAGGTGACGGCCAAGGTGTTTGCGCTCACCCAGAAGTGGGCCGAGTGCCAAACTATCCTTGAAAGGTCGAGCGGTTTTAGCGAACACTTTTATAGCGTCCGTCATCTACTACCTCTTGACCTTCGTGCCTTGTCCAGCCAAAACGCTCACCAAAATGGGGCGCGCGCTCTTCCAATTCCTTTGGAAGAAACGGGCTCCTTTGGTGAGAAGATCCATTTGCTGCCAACACCCTTCAAACGGAGGGCTGGGGATGCCGTGGCTGACGATGCGCAAACACGCACTATGGCTGCGGCACCTCCACGTATTCCTCACCGGACAACCGGTGTGGGCCCCGTTCGTGTGGCGAGCCTTCCCACGACTCGTTTCGCTGACCGAGCTGCAGTCTTGAGTCAAGCAAAGACCGTCGAAAATGGGCGACTGGCACATCGAATGTGCTTAGGCGCTCACAGTCTTCTGGCATACG
>OZ024740.1:384460914-384465914 GCA_964016885.1 Eledone cirrhosa | reverse complement strand
CATAGTTGTGGGGTATGTTTGTGTAGAGGTTTATTATGTCAAAGGAGACAAGAATTGTATTTGCACTTAATGTTTTAGGGAGGTGTTTCAGCATGTCAAGGTCATCTCGTATGTAGCTCTGTATATGTTGTAGAAAGGGTTTCAGTAGGATGTCCAGAAAGTTGTTAAGTCTGTGGGTTTCACATGTAGGGCCTGCTATAATTGGCCTGAGTTTTAGGTCTTCTGGTGGTGTTAGTTCAATGTAATTGTTGGTTGAAATCCCACACTGAATTTTATACTTGAATTTTCAAATCTCAAATTTTAACTCTTCTTATTATTAATTTTTCTTAACATTAATCAACATTTGAAAAGATGGCTTTTGCAGACCCATCGAAACCGGTCATTTTTTATACCCTTTATTCTTTCCTTACCTTATAAAATTATATGTTTTTTCACAAAAAAGTATTCTGTCTCTTATATATTCCATGTGCCATTACCAACCTCAATTTTCTCTATAACCTTCGTTTTGTGTAGAAACTTAAACTTTATATATATATATATATATATATATATATATATATATATATACAATTAAGTTCAAAATGTACATCCACATATGTATACTGAAATACTAGTATGCATATGAATACACACACGTGTACATATGTAGATGTACCGAGTTTTTCACTGGACACTTTACTGTGAGTGTCCAGCTATTCTGTATGTAAACACACAGACAAACCGGTTTTTAGAGTCATACTGGTTTTCGAGGAAATACCTTTCCTCTATTCTTCAGAAAGCCAGACAAGGAATATTGGACTAGTTTCGATGTAGTTACATCTCATCAGCAATATTTACCTATCTTTCGGCCTTTCTAGAGAATCGTAAAAGCACATATCGTTATATGCTTTTTCTATGAAAATTAGTAGTGGGCAGACTAATTTGCATAGAGCGTGAGTACGTACCGGTTCAGCGGAGACGATAAAAACAAATAACGAAACGAAATTAAATTTTGTTTTGTTTGTAAAGTCTGCCCACTACTAATTTTCATAGAAAAAGCATATAACGATATGTGCTTTTACGATTCTCTAGAAAGGCCGGAAGATAGGTAAATATTGCTGATGAGATGTAACAACATCGAAACTAGTCCAATATTCCTTGTCTGGCTTTCTGGAGAATAGAGGAAAGGTGTTTCCTCGAAAACCAGTATGACTCTAAAAACCGGTTTGTCTGTGTGTTTACATACAGAATAGCTGGACACTCACAGGTAAGTGTCCAGTGAAAAACTCGGTACATCTACATATGTACACGTGTGTGTATTCATATGCATACTAGTATTTCAGTATACATATGTGGATGTACATTTTGAACTTAATTGTTTAAGCGTCAGTCATACAAAAGTGAGTTACAAACGAAACAAAATTTAATTTCGTTTCGTTATTTGTTTTTATCGTCTCCGCTGAACCGGTACGTACTCACGCTCTATGCAAATTAGTCTGCCCACTACTAATTTTCATAGAAAAAGCATATAACGATATGTGCTTTTACGATTCTCTAGAAAGGCCGGAAGATAGGTAAATATTGCTGATGAGATGTAACAACATCGAAACTAGTCCAATATTCCTTGTCTGGCTTTCTGGAGAATAGAGGAAAGGTGTTTCCTCGAAAACCAGTATGACTCTAAAAACCGGTTTGTCTGTGTGTTTACATACAGAATAGCTGGACACTCACAGTAAAGTGTCCAGTGAAAAACTCGGTACATCTACATATGTACACGTGTGTGTATTCATATGCATACTAGTATTTCAGTATACATATGAGGATGTACATTTTGAACTTAATTGTTTAAGCGTCAGTCATACAAAAGTGAGTTACAAACGAAACAAAATTTAATTTCGTTTCGTTATTTGTTTTTATATATATATATATATATATATATATATACATATTTATATGCAGGGTGTCCCAAACATGTATATATATATTTATTAGAAAGCTGTGGAAGTGTGTATACATTTTTTTGGGACACCCTATATATATATATATATATATATATATATATATATATATATATATATATATATATATATATGCATAGTACATAACGAAAATCCCGAACGCATCATATAACTGTGAACACAGTTGATTGTTATAAATAATAGCTGATTAGAAAGTCGCATAAAATAACCCTATAGGAGGAAATGTGGCCAGTAGCAGCTGCATATATATACATATAAATGAAAATAGACCGAGAAATATGAATGTCCATCATCAGTAGTCTGCTGATATCATTGGTATTTCTTCGCATTAAAGACTAGATAGCTAAAATCAGTGCGAGCGATAACTAAATTAAGTTATCGGGACAGAAGTAAGTAGACAAACAACATGGTAGTAATGCAACGTAAAGACAGGAAAAGGGAGAGACAAGTCAATGAATCTTGTGGACTTAATTCCAAACATCAAATGACGAGAAGAGGCAGACACGTCCGAGCCACGCGAAAAGTGAGAGAGGAAAGAATTTCACACAGATCAGACGGAGGAATTGAGGGAGGGGGAGTAGCAGAGAGTGAGTGAGTGAAAGAGTGAGAAGGAGGCCAGCTGAGAGCGTGTGACCAGCAGCGGGGATGAAAGAAAGCAAGAGGTAAAGGAGAGAGAAGGGGGTGAGAGAAAGAGGATAGCAGTAAGGTGGCAGAAAAAATACGAACCACAACGAGGAGAAAAAATATATGTGAATGAAAAATGGCGTGCTGCGTTGTTGCGAATATGAACATATGAATGAAAATAGACCGAGAAACATGAATGTCCATCATCAGTAGTCTGCTGATTTTCATTGGTATTTCTTCGCATTAAATACTAGATACCTAATATATATATATATATATATATATATATATATATATATATATATATATATATATATATATATATATATATATATATATATATATATATATATATACGCATATATATATATATACGCATATATATATATATATATATATATACATATGCATATATATACATAATTCTTTATACATAATTTTTGCTCTACATGGCTGGATACAATAAATGTAATTTGAGTTTTTCGAATATTAATAATAACATTACATTCGTTTGCAATTATGCAAACAAGCCTCATTTTTAAAGCCATGTCAGTAGAATGAACCCTTCATTCTTTCTCTTGTGTTGGCATGTAAACAGAACTACAGACACTAATGTTTCTGGATATCACTCTTCATCAGTACAGCTCACTGTTCACCTGTCAACTAGTGAAAATATATGCTATTTTCTAAAATATACAGTGACTGGTAGGCCTGATTTGCATATCAGCAGACTGGCTGATCAGTCAGATCTGCATATTAGCAGATCCAATGATCAGTTAGATTTGCATATCAAGAAATACTTTCACTAGATCTGACAGTTGGTAGGTGAACAGTGAGCTGCAGTGATGAAGGGTGATAACCAGAAACATTGGTGTCTGCAGTTCTATTTTCATGCCAACACAAGAGCAAGCATGAATGGTTCATTCTGCTGACATGGCTTTAAAAATGAGGCTTGTCTGCATAATTGCAAACGAATCGAATTTTATTATTAATATTCGAAAAACTCAAATTATATATATATATATATATATATATATATATATATATATATATATATATATATATATATATATATATATATAAGTATATATTTTATATATATGTCACAGTTACTTAAGCAGCCGTATGAGTAGGCCAGACACCGTGTTTCGGGTTTTTAATCCATCTTGAATCATATTTATAAAAGTGATATTAGGATAAGAATAAACTATAGCTCATATGGAAAGAAAGAAAATATATTTAAGTATAATTAGTTCTTTATTAATAATAATTGTTTCTACTTTTGGCAGAAGGCCAACAATTACTCCAGTGCATTATTGGTGCCTTATTTTATCGACCGTGTAAGGATGAAAGGCAAAGCTAACATCGGTGGGTTTATCCTCCATACATTTCGCAATGCTTATTTTAGGTTGTGATCATGCCTCTATTATGAATAAGGCAATGCTAGTGCTACTGATACAGCTAACTAGTAACCACCTGCCAATCTCCAATTATATGCATATGAGATTCACTATATTTTAGGGATTGTAACGTCAAGTCACTGCTGCTTCATCAAAGTGAACAATCGATACGTAGTCTCCTGTATTTACTATTGGATTGTCCTAAGCCGACTGTAATAATAATTGTTTCTACTTTCGGCAAACTGCATAACTGGTACTTTATTTTATCGGCCCCATAACGATGAAAGGCAGTTAACCTTGGCAGGATTTGAACTCAGAACATTAAGGGACGTAGCTGTGTTGGAAAGCATGGCGTCTGACCCTCTTCCGATACTGCCAAATCACCGCCCTTTGTAATAATAATAAGCATAGACGAGCTGTTAAATTTTCATTCCGTTTATTTAGGTGTGACGTGAGTTTCGCGATTAATCAGCTTAAGGTTCGATCTGTATCGATGTGGCCCGACTCTTGAATCAAAAGCCCATCAGATTTCTGTTAGGGTAATCTCGTCATTATCCTAACAATGAGCGTTTCATTCCAGAGTTAGGTCTGATCAATAGAGATCGAACCTTGAGCTGATCAATCGCGAAAGGCGCGTCACACCTGAATAAACGTAATGGAAATTTGACACCTCGTCCATGCTTATGTAAATATATATATATATATATATATATATATATATATATATATATATATATATATATATATATATAATAGGCCTTGTTTACGTATAGTAACCATTCATAAGTTTCTATGAATATTTAATCTATGCTTATGCCTCTATTATGAATAACTGTTTCTACTTTAGGCACAAGGCCAGCAATTACCGAGTGCATTACTGGTACTTTATTTTATCGACCCCGTAAGGATGAAAGGCAAAGTGAACCTCGGCGGGATTTGAACTCAGATCGTAAAAGGACGTAACTATGCTGGAAAGCATGGCGTCCGACCCTCTACCGATACTGCCAATCCACCGCCT
>OZ024740.1:384405914-384455914 GCA_964016885.1 Eledone cirrhosa | reverse complement strand
ATTTATAACCAACCAAAAAAAAGCCTTCGTGAGCCTCCTTTTTTCAAGTAAAAAGAAATTCAAACACTCATATATGAAAAAACAACCTGTGACAACCACCCCCCCTCTCTTATTTGAAGAACTATTGTAACGCGAACTGGCGCGAAATTTATTATAATTATTGACAAACAAATCAAATTACTTCTCGAAAAACCTGGCATTTCGAGCCACTTTTTCCATATAAAACAAGTAACATTCAGAGACCAACCAGATGTGGGGAAAAGCACAGACCCTCCATCTCAACTCACCTTTTGAAAAGCAGAAGAACTGCGAAACCGGTAAAGGAACCAAATAAATATATATATATTTCTTTAAAAAATAAGACTCCAGTTGCATTTTCGATTTCATCTCTTTTTCTTTATACTTTCACTCGTGTAGGACACCTCGGTTATTTTTCATTTTGTAAAAAAAACCTCACTTTCTAATATATATATATATATATATATATATATATATATATATATATATATATATATAATGAAAAATTGAACAGGGACAGAGCAGAGAGGCAGTACGACAAATGTTTATTAAATTCACGCTCAGGAGAGTGGGGGGAGGGGGGGGTAAGTGGAGGACGACGTGTACTGGGCAAAGAGTTGGGCCTCAACATGGCCAACAAAAAGGTTGGCATAGTTCGGGCCCATTCTTGTGCCCATGGCTACCCCCGTGACCTGTTGGTAAAACTCACCCGAGAAGGAGAAACAATTTAGGGTGAGGACCAGCTCGGCGAGGCGAAGGAGGGTGGGGGTGGAGGGAATGGGGGAGGGGCGAAGGTCGAGATAGTGTTTGAGGGCGCGAAGGCCGTCAGCGTGGGGGATGACGATATAGAGGGACTTGATGTCTAGGGTGAAGAGGAATGGCTGAGGGCCGAGTAGGTAGGTGAAGGAGTCGAAAAGGCGCAGGGCGTGGTTGGTGTCAGAGATGTGGGAGGGGAGGGTGGTGACAAGGGGGGCGAGGAGGGAGTCGAGAAAGGCGGAGATGAGTTCGGTGGGGCAGTTGCAAGCGGAGACGATGGGGCGGCCGGGGTGGTCGGGTTTGTGGAGTTTGGGGAGGAAGTAGATGGTGGGGGTGCGGGGGGTGCGGACGATGAGGTGGGAAGCGGTGGGGGGAGGAGGGAGGAGGCGATATGGTCTTTGATGGTGGAGGAGACTTGTTGTCGGTAGAGGGGGGTGGGATCGGAGGGTAGAGGGCGGTAAAAGAGGGGGTTACAGAGCTGCCTGAGGGCTTCGGCCGTGTAGAGGTCCGCGCGCCATACCACCACGGCGCCTCCCTTGTCCGCCGGTTTGATGACGATGTCATCGCGGCTACGGAGGGAGCGGAGAGCGAGGAGTTCGCCCCGTGAGATGTTGTGCCGTTTGGAACGGTGGCGGAAGTCGAAACGATTTACTGCGCTACGGCTGGCATCGACGAAGGCGTCCAGGGTGCTAAATTGCCCTGGGGCCGGCGTCCAAGAAGATGGTCGTCGGCCTAGGGCGAGAAACGGGTCTGGGGCGTCCGGAGCCGGTGGCGTTCGGCTGAAATGTGCCTGTAGCTTAGTGCGTCGCACGAATCGCTCGACTTCCGTTCGGGTGCGGAACTCGTCGCTGAGCGGAGTGTGGGGTATGAAGCGAAGGCCTCTACTAAGGAGTGAGCGCTCAGGTGCGGAGAGGGGGAGGTCAGGGGGTATGGTGACAACAAGGGGTGGGGTTTGGGTGTTTGGGGAGGGAAGGGAGGGTGTGGTGAGGGGTGGAGATTGGGTGGGGGTGGGGGTCGGGGGAGAGGTGGGGTGTGGTGGGCGTATGGGGATGGGCGGGTGGTGGTGGATGGAGGGGGTTGGGAGGAGTGAGTGTAGCTTGCGGGCTTTGGTGGAGCTGAGGAACGAGAAGAGGTTGTGGTTGAGGTTGTGGATGAAGGAGAGGATGGCTTGGGCGAGGAGGGGGTGGCAGGTGGAGTAAAGGCGGAGGAGGGTGGGGGTCAGTTGGTGGTCAAGTAGGCGGAGGGTGGAACGGGAGGCGCGGATGGAGTTGCGCATCAGAAGGCGTGAGGATCGGGTGAGGATACGTTGCGCGGAGGGGGAAGCAGCGGGGGAGGGGTGGAAGTGTAGCCGGAAGCCAAGGGGGATAAGGTGGAGGCGGAGGCAGTGGCTGAGGAAATGGATGTGGCTGGAGTGCCGGGTTTTGGCGAAGAGAAGGTAGGAGAGATGAAGGGCGGAGGGGAGATAGCAGGGTGGAAGGAGGGGGGTGAGGAAAAGTTTGAGGCGATTGTGGAGTTGGTGGAGAAAGGATCTCAGGTTGGCCATGATGGGCGTTGGGTGAAAGCAGGGGGAGGGGGTGTGAAGAGGGGTGGAGTGAACGAAGGGGTGAGTGCGAAGGATAGGCAGAGACGGGGAAGGGAAAAAGAAACAGAAAAACGTAGGCAGGGGGGGGGGGGGGGGAGTAAACACCGGAAAATTAAAGACAAAAAATCATAAAGGTAATAACACAGGCGATCGTGAACAAAAAATCATAGAAATACAATTGTAAGAACACAGGCAAAGAATCATATGCGGAAAAAAAGGGTACGGTAACAAAATCAAACAGAGGTAATGCGTGGAAGGAAAGACAAAGTGTGGGAAGGTGTGTAAAGTTCGGAGAAAGGTCACGGCGGATTAGATCGGGGTTGAGCCGGTTGTTAAGTTAGGTTCCAAGGAAGGAGGCCGTGTGAGCGTGTGTTGTGTATAATGAAAAATTGAACAGGGACAGAACAGAGAGGCAGTACGACAAATGTTTATTAAATTCACGCTCAGGAGAGTGGGGGGTAGGTGGGGGACGACGTTTCGGGCATAAGCCCTTCTTCAGGTGAGAGTTCAAAAGGTGTGTAGGGGAGTGGTGGAGAGACATATAGCGAAAGGAAACGGTGCGAATGAAAAATTAACAAATAAAGACAAAAATATAATAAATAATAAATAAAAATAAAGCATGATCAAAATACAAGGAATGAGAAAATTTAAAAATAAAGGCATGATCAAAATAAACTGAAATTAAAAGGGGGGGTAAACAGGTGGTGGAAGGGTGAGGGGTGAGTAGAGGTGGTGGCGGGTGGTGTGGGGAGAGGGAGACGGGGTGTCCGAGCGGGGAGGGCTGAAGGTGGTGTGTGTGGTTAGGTGTGCGTGTGTGTGTGTGTGTGTGTGTATGTGAAAGTGAGGGTTGGGGGAAGAACGGGGTTGCATGTTCAGGAAGGTGTGTGTGGGGGGTGTTTTTGTGGGTCGGAGGGTCTGTGCGTGTGTGGATAGGGGGTGGGGGGGAGAGGAATCAGGGGGCTGAGGGTGTAAATATGTGGTGGGAAGCACGTGTGTGTGGTTTAAGCGTGTTGTGGGTGTGGGTGGCGTGTGGATAACAAAATTTGTTTTGGGGTGTGTGTGTGTGGGTGAGTTATATAGGTGGTGGTGTAAGAGGGTGGTTGAAAAGTGGTAAGTTACACGGATGTATGGAGATTTTGGTGGGAAGTCAAAACGCGTGTGGGTAATCCAAGAAGCGGTGGTCGGAAGAGGAGAGATGTGGGGTGCGCGCGCAACAGGAAGTGGTCAGCAGTGGAAGTGCTGTGGTCAGTTGGTGCTGAGACAGTGGTCGGAAGGGCATATATATATATATATATACATCATTCCATAAACACATATAATCCTCAATGCAGAGAGTATGTGCTGGTTTGTTACTGTTTGATTAGATGACTGTATTTCAGTACTCTTAAATAAAAGATCAATCTTTTTAGGAATATTAAAGTCTGGTATCGAGTTTGATATTGCTGGAGACGTTACCAGCCTTTTTATGATGTAATGGATCAAACAAACACAGCAAATATTCGTTTCTTCTAACATTAATTGTGGATTGGCAGTATCGGTAGAGAGTTGGACGCTATGCTTTCCAGCATAGTTACGTCCCTTTACGGTCTGAGTTCAAATCCCGCTGAGGTTTACGTTGCCTTTCATCCTTACGGGGTCGATCAAATAAAGTACCAGTAATGCACCGGGTATTTGCTGGCCTTGTGCCAAAAGTAGAAATAATTAATTATTACAATGTTATTCTTATATGTTGGGAATATGAACATCCTCATTGAAGTATTCCTTACAAGGAAAGCCGTAATGCTATATAACAGACTGTGTACTATACAACATGCACCTAATGATGTGTACTATAGTATCGGCATTATAATTATTTTGGATATTCTGATATATATTGAGGTGTTTAGAAGAGTGGTCAGTTATAGCGCAGTGTGGTGGAATGCAGGAACACATGACGGTTAAGCCAATTTCTTAACTCACAGATAGGCGTATAGCCATATCTTGTGAACACAGTCCCAGCGGAGTGGGTAAACACTTTCCTTCAAAATCACCAGGTCCTTGGTACGATCACACTGCGTGGAACTTTGCGCAAATATCTTTACTATAATCTTAATTCGTCCAGGTGCATATGAGAGTAAAATTGGGTTAAACCCTGACGGACGGACGATAGAAAAATTAATAAATATATGACCTGTTTTTATGTTCCAACTTGAAAAAGCGCCAACGTGGTCTCCGTGAATTGGCAGAACTAGTCTACCTCCTCTTCTCGGGACAATGAAGGTTCAGTTTACTGCTGCAATGGCTAAATTACACCAGAGCAGTCGGCTGGTATCTTATCGATACTGACTGAATTAAATAATTGAATGAGTGGGAAAACGATCGAAACAAATCTATCGATTATCAGTCATATTCGATAGATTTGTTTCAGAATTATACACACACACTCACGCGCGCGCACACACGTATATATTTATATATATATATACACATATGTTTGAGAGAGTGTGTTTGTGCACGTGTATGTAATAACTATTTGGCTCCAGATTACCACTACCCGGGGGCTTGGGCGCTATATACTGCTTTGTGAGGCATTTCCCCCCTTAAATAAGCCTAATTTGGACGACGAGCGTGGTTAATTTCCATTGCAGTCCGGTATCACGTCAAACAGCTAATGACATCTGCTGGATGATAAATAATTATTCCATTTAGTTAGAAATCACATTAGATTTTCCAGCAACATTAAATTCTCACTTCGCTGATGAGGCCTTATAAAACAGAAACATTATCGAAATTATAAATGTAACCTCCATCACTTTCGACGGCGAAGAGGATTCAGGTGTCCGATTAACTGAATGTTCAACTCCTGAATTAATGTGTAAGGGGTTGAAAAATACCAACACACGTGTGCCTTTAAGGTAATTCTCAAATCGGCAGAGCGGAATACAATATGTGACAATTCCAGGTATTTGAAGTGCAGGTACATCCACAAGATGGGATTCCGTACAGTTTCTGTCTACCCAATATCACCCATAATACACGGGGTAAGCCGAGGCTCTGGTAAAAACAGCTGACCAAGATGCCGTGCACTGGGATCTGACGGATCTGACGAGAGCTTATAATTGTGAAGGGGAATGTTGAACCATTCATCTATGTGTAGTGTTTTGCCACTTATGATATTACTTCTTGCTGCAAAAACATTCTACTTACTTCCAATTTGATTCCAACGATATCTCCCCTATTTTTCTGTACCAGAATTAAAAATAAAACAATTTTCTCTGCCTTATTCTGGATGTTATACTAATTAATTAAACATTCTTAGTAGAGCTACAATAAGTATACTATTGCCTACATTAGTAATTATTTTACATGCAACGTTCATTCTATTGCATTCCATCTTCAACAATTCATTATATTAGAATTATTTACGAGCTCAAATTTGCTAGATTTCTTTTTATCATAAATTGTTTGGTCATCAGTGAATAAGGACAGTAGTACAAAGACAGAAGTTTCTTCAAATATACATCCATCGATTACAAAATATGGGATATATACACTTTGATTATTTGAAGTAAATTATAAGTACATTACTTATTACAATGCCGTTCCATGAACAATTACGGAGTAGCATATTGGTGTGTGTTATTTTATGTGTGAATACGGTGTCGAGCAACGCATAATACAAACAGGATTGAGTCCAATTTAAACCAACATACACCCTGGTTCCGGTAAAATTCGTTAGCGGCTTACCAGTAATATGCCAGAATATATTAGATCCTGACTCACAATCTCCTGCGGAACTAAAAAACAAAAACAAAATAAAATAAAATAAGCTTTCACTAACAATGATAAAATTTCAATATTAAATATAATTGTAATATCATTCTAAAATTACCTCATTAAATTGAAACCCGATGATAATAGCATTTTGTGTATTTAGATATAATTTAATACGGCTTCTCTGGTTATCTATCTATTTATCTATCTATTTATCTATCTTTCTCGCTCTCTATTTCTCCTTCCCCTTCAAAACTTTCCACATACATGTATAGATGACTATCTCTGTACCTTTTACCAATGCCTTTTGTATTTACTCTCTCTCACACACACACACACACACGCACACACACACACACATACACACACATACACACACACACACACACACACACACACACACACACACACACACACACACACACACACATATATATATATATAAAGCGACAGAGTGAGAGAGAGGAGGAGGAAGGGGACGGGGAGGAGAAGTGTGAGAGAAATATACGAATAGAAACGATGTATGTTTTGGAATATGGATGTGTGTAATAATGATTTATTTATTTGTCAAAATACCAAATTCTGTTAACAGCATGCTTCAAAACACAACACATTCCAAACCCATTACATCTACCAAAATTACATCTATCTCAGGGATTTAACAATCATTATCTTTCTGAATAATTTCTCCTTATCTATATGATTTAGAGACTGATTAGCTTTTTGTTTATATTTGGATAATAAATGCTATTTACTCATACTTTTGTATATTTTTGAGAATATTTCCTTGTTTCAATGTGCGTTATTTTTAATATTATTCGTTTTCATTTTACATCTATAATTTACTTCTTTACTGCTTTTCTTAGTTCTGTCATTCATTCGTTTATTTATTACATTTTATTTCGATTTATCAGATTTGATTCCTTACCAGGGATATTATCCTGAATCACAATTGTTCAACATAGAACTAAAACGTTGAGAAGGAGCCGCTCTGTTGAGTATACATAAAATTATGATACGCTAGATTAAAATGTATATTCGGATAATAACAATGACAATGTTCGTCTATATTACACCGGGGGAAGAAGGAACAGAACAACAATATGACAATCAAACAATCAAACGAAAAACAATCATCAATTATCTGCCAATATTGATTCCTCTTGTGCCAGAATGTATCATGTAATATGCCTTTGTTTTAATCTGCAGTATAAAGGTTGTGAAATAAATATTTGGTTTACGTGGAGCATCAATATCTTAGCCGTGAAATTTTAGCGCCCAATAAAATATATAAACAAGTGAAATTCCAGTTGCAAATGCAACCATTTTATAATAAAAAAAAGATGTGCATAGGAAGCCTATAAACTCCCTTTCAGCATCTGTTAACTTAGTTTATACAATCTTTACTGTTTAAAAGAAAAACCTTTATTGAATTACCTAAGCATTATATAGCTAGGTTATTACAAATCCGCCCTAACTACGACATAATGTGTCTTAAACTGTCTGCATACTACTAGATATATTAGTTACATGTTATTACAAATGCAATATTTTTATTACTACATATACTATGTGCAAATTGCTACAAATACACTGGCATATTATTAAACATATCAAATCTATATTATTATGTATATTGCCTGCTATGCTAGCTATCTAAATAACTATTTCTTAGTAATTAACAGGTTTTCCCTTTGTTTAACGTTGGCGCATTCATAGACATGGCGTGGTAGCAAGGCGTAATGAGTTAGGTCCCTCGCCTACCCATCAAAAAAGGAATTAGAAGAACAAATTGTAAGAACAGAACCTATTCGAATGATTGGCTATAGTTTATTATCATTTACTAACTTAGAATAAGAGAAGGAAGGCGACATTCCCAGCCAGGTTAGAAATGGTATTATGACTGGCAGGCATGAAATCAGTCAAATGGAATTTGGAGACGACATGGTGTTACTCAACTTGACAGAAGATTATCCGTGACGTGTACTTGATAGGTTTGATGTCGAATGCTTAATGTAGGAAACCATTCTCTCTGACACGACCCACAGTAAGGAGTGTTTGAAGACTCTGCTACGGCACTCTCATGAATAAATAGACGCCGACGAAGAAGAAGATGAAGAAGAAGAAGATTGGGTTGTGCTCGACGTAATCAAATGAACTGTTTGTCCCTATAAGTGAATCTAACATGGGTAAACTACGATGTTTTAAAAATACAAGTCAATAGTAAACCAAGCCACATTTTCTGATTCATTTACTGAATGCTAGACAATCCAATCAGCCTACGAACACTATATTATTGCATAATCCATTATTCAACATTGCTTCGAAATCCAAGGATTTTCACTGAAGCCATTCATTGAGTAATATAGAAAAGAAGCAGAGTTATTGGAATAGTTTTGATCAATGCATGATAATTATCGACCTCGTAATGATAAAAGGCAAAGTTAACCTCGGCGAGATTTGAACTCAGATCATAAAGCGCGTAACTCTATGCTGCAAAGCATGGCCTCCGACTTTCTACCGATACTGCCAATATAGATCGTATAGTCTGATAATCGCTCGGTGACAAGGCATTTTCGAAAAGCACCAGACATAATGTACACATCAGTTAATATTACCGAAACTAATGTATCCAAGACCATACGGATCTCTTTGGTGACGAAATAATAAATGGAGATTACCATTGTTAGGGCGGTGGATTAGCAGTATCAGTAGATGGTCGAACGCCATGCTTTGACGCATAGAGTTACGTCCCTTTCTGGTCTGAGTTCAAATCCCGCAGAGGTTAATTTTGCCTTTCATCCTTACGGGATCGATGAAATAAAGTACCAGTAATGCACTGACATATTGCTGGCCTTGTGCCAATATTAGAAACAATTATTAGGTGAAAGTCTTCTATAAGATGTTTGGCTCTCCTTAGTGTGCCACATTTTATTATATACACATACCACCAGCCACCAATCATGCAGTCAACTCACAAACTCTGAAAGCAAATGTACCATACTGATTAAGTGGAGGGATCAATATATATATATATAATTCAGGTACAGAACATTTGGGTGAAGGGAAAAATTGATTAAATCAATCTCAGTATTTGACTCGTAGTTTAATTCGGTGGTCTCAGAACGATAACAGTCAAACTTGGCTACAGCGGGGTTTCAAAGCTATAAAAGGTATAAAAGCTAAAGCAAAGACTGGAACATCAGTTTATCCAACACTATATGAATCCTGCTAACACACGATGTTTTTAACAATATATATATATATAAATATTTCTCGTATGCACTATCTCTATGTTACTATATATAGTTCTAGGCACATTATTACATGGATTACTTTAATATCACTACGTATACTACGTACATGTTTCCTACTTAGTATTTTGGCTTCTATAAATACTTAGTTGATAGGATCTTTCAATATACTTTATCGTGGGAAGAAAATGAAGAAAACATGTCAAGCATTTTCTGAAATAGAGAGCGAAGACTTTATTTTTTTCTTTCATCTAGAATTTTAATAAACTTTCCTGTAAAGGAAAGAAAAAAACATATCGAATTCAATGATATTTTCGAATTAAATAACTGAAGTTTACTTTTCAATGAAATATATTTAAGCTGACATTTTCTAGGTGATCTATTTTAGTTATGAACACATCTATAATAGATCCTCATATAATCAAACTACTCACAATAAAAGATATTCCTTTATATCATTCAATGAATTGTAAATGATAAACTGAAATATTCTACGATGGCTTCTTCATAGATAAAAGAAAAATATACTAAAAAAATAACCTAACTAGCTATCAAGTTCTCAGCAAATAAAAATATAATTGAAGAAATAAAAGAAGACATGTTTCAGTACACACACACACACGCACACACACACACACACATACACCCCACCCCCACACACACATACACACACACACACACATATATATATATATGTATATACATATATATATATATTGGAATAATCTATTGTGGTCTGATGTTTCGCAGTTGTCTCCCTCATCGATCTAATGTGAGTTGATTTCTCTGTAAGAATATCTTCTGCGCATGTCAATTTGTGCCATAATTTTCCTTTTCCGTATTATCTCATTTAACTGAGCTGATGATCCGTTTGATGTGAAACAAATTGTTCTCGGAAATGGTGTATTAATTGTTGTGGAACTACATATATATATAAGGTAAAGAAATTGAAAATGCAACTGGAGTCCTTGAAGAATATTTATTTATTTACTTTACCGAATTCACAATTCTTATGATTTTGAAAAGTGAAATTCAGATGGCGGGTTTGTGTTTCTGCGTTGATTTGCCTCACACAAACCCTCCCTCTCAATCTTACTTTTGAAAATCATACCGGTAAAGTAAATAAATATACTTAAAGACTCCAGTTGCATTTTCGATTTCTTTTACTTATATTTTCACCCGTGTGGGACATCTCATTAAAAAAGGCAACTCATTTTCTGTGGTAAGGACAGAATGAACACAGCAGAGTTCCGACGAGCCTTTGGTGCCTGAGTCGGGCTTGATCGATACATATCGAACCTTGAACTGATCCACAGCGAAACGCGCGTCACCAATCAATAAACGTAATGAAGACATAACAAGTCGTCCTTTGGATTGGCAGTATCGGTAGAGGGTCGGACTTCATGCTTTGACGCATAGAGTTACCATTCTGAGTTCAAATCCCGCTGAGGTCAACTTTGCCTTTCATCCTTACGAGGTCGATAAAATAAAGTACCAGTAATGTACTGGTTAATTGCTGGCCTTGTGCCCAAAGTAGAAACAATTATTATATTTACACACTGTTTAGCCCTACACCTCGTTATAGACGTCAATCTAATCATCGAGTGCTCACCTTGGTGAACCAACAGTATCTACCCCTTACTTTCCCTATATATATATATATATATATATATATATACATGTTTGTGTGTGTGTGTGTGTGTGTGTGTGTGTGAGAATGTGTGTGTGTGCACACATAATTAATATCTTTTCTTTTAAACATGTTTTTATTGAAATCTCGACTGTACTCCAGGTTGAGTATTTCTATTACGGGCATTTCGGATTTCATCATTAGTTCGTTATGGTTAGTTCGGAACAGTAACGAACATAAAGCCATGAGTATATTAACGCTTCGATGCATTCATGGTTCTGTTGTCAGATTCCGAATGTTTACACTATTCAGTAAAACGTCACGTGCCCGGCAGTGATCGTAAAATTTCATAGGATTCTCTCAAAGGTTTAAGCATGGCAGTTATTATAATTGAGTATATGTATGTTGTGTATGTGTGTAAATTATAATGCACACACGCAGGCCCACAGACAAATACACACACACACATACACACGCGCGTACACACACACAGGTACACACCCACATACACGTACACGCACACAGGCACACAGACACAAACATGTACACACACACAGGCACATACACACACACACACACACATATATATATATAGACACACATATACACGCACTCGTACATATACTTACATATTAAAGAGATGCTGAAAGAGAAAGTGCGTTTGGGTATATGAATGATCCTTCAGTTATATAAGATTATATTAGCGTATGCAAGTGTATAATGCTAAATTAACATATGAATTCCACAGGCGAGTCAGAAAAATAGGTAAGGCTTTTCCTTTTGAAAAAATAAATTTCATTCTATTCTTGTATTATATTGTATAATACTGTATTATTCATTGCGCAGCACAATATTATAGTTAGGTACACATTTAAATTACATCCATATCTGAATGCATCCATAGATAAATGCCCCTATACATGCATTCCGGCACACATACACCACACACACTCAACACGGACACACACACACACACACACACACACACATATATATATATATAAACACAGACACATAAACAGAAGCACACACACATACTCGCACATACATCATATATACACACACACGCTCACACACACATATATATCATCATCATCATCATCATCACATATTCCCGCAACCGGTAGAGCCAGTCGTTGTGGTTCCACTGTATACACTTTTGTAGCCAGTCATCTCTATTAAATTTTATTCTTCGTCATGCGTAGATGTTTGTCGGTGTTGTATCCACTCTAGTTTTGATGTTGTCGAGCCAGGAAATTTCTTTGTGTGGCTCTTCTTTGCTCTCCCTCAGCTGTGTCCAGAAGGAGGGTTCAAAAACAAAGAGTTGTGGCAGGATTTATGAGCATAGCGAGCAAGCTTTCGACTGTTCACCATCGCAAGACGATGGTGAAAAGCATGGTGAAGGCGCATGGCTTAATGGTAAGAGAATTGGGCTTGCAATCAAAAGGCTGTGAGTTCAATTCTTGGACCGGGTGATGTGTTATTTCCTTGAGCAAGACACTGTATTTCACGTTGCTCCAGTTTACTCAGCTGTAGAAATGAGATGATAGGACGGGGTCCTTATCATTAACATTTCCCAATACACCTCCAACGAGATATACATTGGAGGAGGCCAGCTAAACCTGCATAGGTGTGAGCTGTCAGACACACACATCGCAAGGAGTGGCTCTTGTCTGCCAGCTTAATTGTTAACTTGCTGCCTAAAAAGCTGTTTGTTTTGTGCTGAGTGTATAGAAAGCAGATTAGACGAAGCACACGAATTCAAGACCAAAAAAGGTGCCTGTTTGGCCAAACGCCGGAGGAAAGCCGAATTCCGAGTCAAATTTCTCGCTATAGAGGTTGGAGCCAGAGGCTTTGTGGGCAAATCTGTCGAAAATCTAATGAAACAACTGTCAGTCTTCGGGAACACAAGGACCAAAGGTCTAAAGTTAATATCAGTTAGATCCTGTAAACAAAATTTCCGTAAGATTTAAATATACGGCAAGTATCCGATTTCCGAATGGCTAAATGTCAACGGAAGGGACTGCTGACCACAAGAAATAGCCAGGGAAAATTCATTTACCTGACTGTCAGCTGTTTCAATCACACCTGGGTGAATATGTTGCTAGACGCATAACGCATATATTTGTAGACTGAAAAGGTATATAAAAAGTAATAACGGAATTTTTAACAACTTGAATGCGTAGGGAAGATGATATGAGGAAACTGAGAAAAATTTCCGTTGAAATGTCCATGCTTAGGAGGAAATCACGTTTGGAACACGTCCGAGAACCCCGGACACTTGTACTTCAATATTTTTGCATATTTGAAATTAAATAGATTAAAGGAACAATCTTGTAATGATAAGGCAAAATTGATGCCGAAACACATGTCCATGCTGATTACATTCTTTATATAGCAGGGTTACTTTATTGAATTAAGAATTTATGCTATAAACCATTAAGGTAGTCTGTTTTATCGAAGTTTAATTATTCAGTCATATTTTTTTAAAATACAAATTACTGTTGAGCACGAATCTGCTGACCTCCTTTTACATATGTTCGGTTGCCTATCATCGAACGAGACAATAAAATTTCACTATTGCGATGAGACGAAATAAAGGTGGCCATAATTACCGCTCGCTTCCAAAACAAAGATCATTTTAGCCTTTTCCTTTCCACTTATTCAAGTGTGAATTTTTCTCAATTTCTTGAAATTACCTCTGCCTATCATGCAGAGCTGCTACAATTACTTTCATGATTTTGTTTACCTTCTCAGTTCTCTAAAGAATGTTCAGAAATTCAGAATGTATTAAATACCGAAGCATTCAGCGCGAACCCACTGAGTATATATATGTATATATATATATATGTGTGTGTGTGTGTGTGTGTGTGTGTCTGTGTGTGTGTGTGTGTGTGTGTGTGTGTGTGTGTGTGTGCGTGCGTGTGTGTGTGTGTGTGTGTGTGTGTGTGTATGTGTGTGTGTGTGTGTGTTTGTGTGTGTGTTTGTGTATGTCTGTGTATGTTCGTGCGTGTGTACATATACATACATGCATATACATATGTATGTACATACATATAGTTGTGTTGTCTTTCGACATCAAAAGACCTAGACAATAAATAGAATTGCTAAATGAAGTATACTTCACAACTATTTCAGAAGGAAATATAATGTAATCTATTTAGAGTTTAAATATATATTCGTCCAATTTAGCTGTTTACATCCATAATAACAAGAAAACAAGAATGCTTCTATATGGTCATTTGACCTGTTAGAAAAAGTAGCGAAATATCCCAAATATTAGTGCTTTTTTATTTGTCCTTGATTATGACAGGACACCTGAAAAAATGGACAAGGACAGTTATGTAAATCAATGTTTTTCCTACTTAGGTGTTATGCAGGTGACCCTATCCTGATTAACTTTGGTAAGGTTATTATGTCCCGTGGCGTTATTTCTTATTCGATTGTTTGCAGCGACTCTAACCTACTCAAACATGTATTGTCCTGAATAAATGTAGAAACACACTGCATTGTTAAACAATTAAACAATATTACCAATGAACATGGGAGATACACAGCTTGCATTCATCTGAAGAGTTACTAGAGGTCTTAGAATAAACCAGCAACATAGGAAACATCAGCTTAGCGGGCTGTTCATCAATATTCCATATCATATAGTGTACATATAAAGAGGCATAAAATGACAAGATACCAGCTAACATACGGAAGAACTTGTTATTGCCATATTTGGGGTGGATCATGTTGTTATAATAATACCAGAATATCTTGTATCTTACGCACATGGCTAATTCTGTAAGTTGTCTATAATCTAGCGCCCCAACATAAATCTCAAAAACATTTTCCGCTTTCAGGCGTAATTTCTAGATTTACAAAACTATTATTAACTCTTATTTTCCCAATGTTACCTAACTCACACGGATGTTCTTACCCCCCCCCATCTCTCTCTCTCTCTCTCTCTCTCTCTCTCTCTCTCTCTCTCTCTACGCGGTCTTTCATCTCGCTCACACCCGTACGGTCAAGTCGTCTTTTTGTCCTCGTTGAAATTCGCCTGTTCTTATGTTAGTAATGAATTATTGACTTGATGTTTTCATGTTTTCCTCTCTGTACGTTGCCTCACCCATCGTGTCTGTTCACGTGTCTTTCTCCTTCTCCACCCAATAACTTATTTTAGTTATTGTATCGCCCTAGGCGGAGGTATATTGTCTTTAATGCGAATAAATACCTATGATGCCTAGTAGACAACTGATGATGGATACTCCTGCTTCTATTTCTAATTTTTCATTTTTCATTGTAATTATTTGTAACATTTTTGATATATATATATATATATATATATATATATATGTGTGTGTGTGTGTGTGTTTAAATCTTCCAATATATATATATGTTTAAATCTTCCAAAATATGCCTATTGTGGTCTAGCAACCCCTTAGAGTAGTAATTAATGCACTCACTCATCATTCGAGATATGCTTGCTTTGATTCCTCGAAGGCATCTCCATCACTCAACATTTTCCGTCTCCTGTGGTGTCTCACCTGAATTTCTCAGATATCATTTATAGGTATCGACTAATTTTATGATCCTTTACGTTGGAACGACTACATGTCAAATATCAAATTTGTTTTCTTGTCAACAGCATATTCATGATGTCTTATATTTTATCAATAATATATGTCAAAACACACCATTCTTATCCCAAATAAACTACAACCGTGTAAACCAGCTAACAAGCTTTTAATGGCTAATGTGAATTCTAAATTCAATTGCAAACGTGAATGCTGTAAACTTGAGGAGCCTAAGTGTTATATTGATCACTACAACACAATCACAGTAGCTTTCTATATACTTACAACAAAAAGCAACTGCAATGCACAACACCATGTAACTCAATATAAAACTAAATAGGCAAGATTAGTGGATAACATACCTGTACATTACAGAAATCTACACTATAATTATGGACACAATACCCATAGCAAAAAACAATGCTAAATTAAACACCACGCATTATACACTAGTTACAATTATAAATAAATACGTGAATAACGATGTATAGATAAAAAGGTTCCGCTGCTAATGAATACACAAATTCCATTAGCCCTGGCTACTATAAAATAGTGACAATACAGGCCAGATCTCTTCATGTTGAAGATAGAGCTATAAAGATCTCGAAATGATGATTCACATAAGAATCATACGTATCGTAAGAAACAGCAAGGAACACATAAGAATTTAGAAAAAAATTAATAACACGGTAAACACTTCATCAAATTCGTGTATACCCATATGTGTATATTGTGTATGTATATATGTGTGTGAATGGGTGTGTGTGGTTTATGTGCTTATAATAAAGATATGTAATACCTTAGCGGAAAAAAACACAAAAGGAGCCACTGCACTTGATTTAATCCGCTATTGGAAGTTTATGAGTGGCTTTATCGACAGATGGAGACAGCGTTCATAAAATCCACAATTGCTGTGGGCTAGTGTAAATAGGATATCAGTATTTTCATATCTATATAGGAAGATATTTTATTCAGAGACAAGATGGTTGTATCTGTTTGTTGCATATAGATGGTATAATCTACCGATATATCACATATATCCTACTCGACACTATAGGTGATAAATAATAAATATGTGAAAGGACTCAATACTAGTAGTCAAGTAGAATTTATTAAATATAGTGGTCGGCAAGTCATGTACGTCAAGGTCTATTCAAATTCTTTGTATAAACATGAAATGCCAACACCTATTTCTCAGTCTTTCTAAAATTGTATAAACCTAAAATGCCAACACCTTTCTCAGTCTTTTTCTCCCCCATCTCTCTCTCTCTCTCTGTCATTTAAGTATATATTTGGTAATGGTTACATTTCTTCGGAAACAAGAATACAATGCATATATAGCGTATGTATTTTTTTCTTATTAAAAGCACAGGTGTGACAGTTTCTGATTATTTTTATCTGAATGGAGAAAGGCATACGCACAAACACAAACATTTAATTTAATACTAGGTATTTAGATAAAGATAAAATGAAAGTTGTCTATACACATAGGAATTCTGAAGGCTTATTTTTTGTAATTTATTGGAGCCCCAATATTTGAAATGAGCTAACGCTGCTGCGTATTTATGTGGACGATCGTATATCTATTGCATTTAGGGTATTTTTCTAACTAATTTCATTTTCCGTATAACTGGTATCACTATTGAGTTTTGTGTTAAGTTTAACTAATATCATTTCATATACACCCTTTAACTCATTCAGCATATATCTAAATAATATGGTAAAACTGCAGAAGAAATCAATATTTTGTTTCGTTATTCTCATAGTCACACATTTACTGCGAGTAGATTATAAATTTAATTTGAAACCTCAATATTGTTGCATCGTAGTTGGTCCCGTATGTTTTAATGCTGTTTCTATTTTAAACCCATTTCAGTCGCCATTGGCAAAGCAAACGATGAACTATATTCCAGTTGTAAGCTTTTCTCTATCGATATGTATTTACAAGTACGGTATCTAATGTGTTCTTGTACTTAGAATAAAGTATATGATCTGACATGGATTTAACTGCCATCTCTAGCAGATCGAGCGTCCATCTTCTCATTGGTTCATGGTCCCATAGATATTCTTTACACCCAATGCTGATTGAACAAACGTATATTTTAAATACGTTTCTGTTGTGACGGCTACGTATTTTTTGACATGGAATAATTAAACAGGACGGCATTATCTAATGTGTTTTCTCTTTTGTTACTAGTTGTAGGACCCATAGGCATTGCGATTTACATTTATAATGTTAACGTTTCCTTTAAGTGAACAGTCGTCAGAAGATATCAGCGTAACGAATTCATTCATTTTCAAATTATGCCTGTCTATATTCGAAGATTACCTGAGTATTGTAAGCAGAGAATGCACTAAAAAAAGTGAACATTACCACTCTTTCATTCTACATATTTTAAGATAGACAGAGCTATTGAAAATTAAATTATTTGGTTATGGGCATAACTGAACACCAGTGATAGGATATCAACCAAAGAAAATCCAATTCCAATTCGATTTGGTCATTTGTGGGACGAGTTTATTATTGTGAAATTTTATACCATTATTTCAAATTCTCATGATTAAAACAATCGATTATTTAGGAAATTAATCGATTGTTTTAATTTTTTTCTTTTTATATCTAGCACCTATAAAGAATGAGCTGTTAGTATCATCTGTCGTCAAACCAATATTTCAATAGGTAACAACTTTTAATAACAGTCAGAGAATTCTCAATTTTCTAAGCTTTGGGAAACATAGCAATTGATGTGTTAATAGCATTAGTGGTCAGGACACATATGCTAATATAGTACCTTGATTTCAAAAAATTATTTTAAGTCATTTTTTTAAAACGAATTACATACATAGAGGAAATGTAAGGATTGTGTATGATATTAAGACTTAAGTTATCCACTATTGCATATTACAAAATATACCTGTTATTTATACAATGATACTATAGATTTAGTTGAAAGCTTTAACTTCTCGTGGAACGTATTTACTGTTAATGTGGTAGAATAAAATCAGAGAGGCAACATAAATCCAACGAGGAAACTAGCTGTTCCTCTCATTTGCTAGAAATCATAGTCAAATCTTCCCGAAACCCCACGTTTTTGTCTCAAAAGACAGCACTATCATGATGTAGCTTAGACATGATGTAGCTTAGACATATGAGATAGCTTAGACAGGCTAAAGAAGAAGAAGAAGAAGATGAAGAAGAAGAAGAATTGCAACAACAGAACAGAACAACACTAGTGAGTTGATACCAGCCATTAAATATTTGCTGGTATCTAATAGCCTCAAGTTTCTGAGCTGCGCGTCTCAAGATTCTTACACATCTATTTTACAACTGAAGTATTGTCAATATTAAAATATTGTCAATACTACCTTTTCTTACAAACACTGCAAAATAATATCCCATTGATACAATAAATAATCAGAAATTACGTAAATAGATATAAAGATAAAATTGTATTATGTTGTTAATTTAACCTCAGATGCCAAACACATTTTAACCTTTGAGTTATCCCGATAAAGAATTTTAAGAAATACAAAATTTAAAAAAAAAAACTATTTCAAAGTGACGTTTCTCTCTCTTAATTTTCTATTGTTTATTAAGGCCGACCGTAATTTCACTTTTTCGTCCTATTTAACAACATTTAATGAGTTTTTTTCCACTCAACATAACTTTATTATAGCTTCAAATAAACACTTAATTCATCCAAATTTTCATCAGTTGAACTCAGAACGGTTCCTTTTAACAGGTTTGTTTGAGCGATGAAAATTATTTGTGGAAGTCATGTAATCATCAACTAACTCGCTTTATATCTTGAACTAAAACGTATTTTCTTCAGTCACATACTCTCTTCGAAAGTGTACAACATATTTGAAATTGTCAAATAGTTCGATAATTTGGTATGCTTAACGTTACTCTTGGAAAACAAACGAAAGAAATAAGCCAATACACTAAAAGAAAATAAACTTTCAATAACAGAAGGTAAAACTGATAATTAAAATAAAGACAGCATATATGCTACACAG
The DNA here is from genome assembly GCA_964016885.1 of Eledone cirrhosa. Lineage (NCBI taxonomy): Eukaryota > Metazoa > Mollusca > Cephalopoda > Octopoda > Eledonidae > Eledone > Eledone cirrhosa. The sequence continues at coordinate 384,436,336 of OZ024740.1, read as the reverse complement.
ATGAAAACACACAAGTCAAGTATGCATTATCATAAATCTTACACGCATTTGTACAAGTCATTTTCTCTTTTTTTTTCTGTTCCACTTAGATTTCGTGGAACACACGGCAAGGACTGTTCTTAAATATTTGTTTAACGCGAAAGACCCTCATCCTGATTGCCAATTCGATCATTCATAATTAAGGTGACAAAATTAATTTCTCTTATATTTCTTTGTTAAATACTGTCATCAATTCTCAATTATGAATAATGGAACGATTAAAGGAAAAAATAGAATAAAAAGGAAACAAAAGCAAAAAGAAAGGAGAAAGAAAATAATAAAAAAAATCACAATTTACATTGCTGGATATTGCCCAGGAAAAAAAAATGATTTTAACCGAAAGTGATTATCAGTAATTTGGCAGTTGCAAAAGTACTTGAAAAATGTCAACTTTATTCATAAAGTAATTCTATCGGAGAAAGAAATACAATACTAATTCATCATCAACGACATATACCAATATACTGAAATTTTACAATTTTAACATAGATGTCAAAAATGTGGCAGCTTTACGCGCACCAAGTTTCAATCAATTATTTAGGAGACCTTCAGGCTCAGGAAAAAAAAGAAACATTATATATTGTTTCTTTCCGATTTTCTTTTTACCTTGTTGAAAGATTAAAATAGAAATATGCTTTGAAACTTAGTTACTTGAAATCTGTTTAGGTTCACATATCATATCATTGCTGAATAAATCAATGATTAGAGCTACTGTTCAAATGTTGGATACGCCAATTTATGGTTACTTTATTTATTAAATTCAACTAATGCAATGACTTAATTACTTTGTAACAACATTTCGTGATGATTCTTCCTCATATACTAGGATAACGTCTGTCAGATAATTCTCTCTTCTCTTACCAATTTGAATTCATAAGAAGATTTTGATCCGAGATTTAATATCTAAAGAACATACACTTTATTTATAGATTCACTCCACTTATTTTAGTAATGTAATGTATCAGTACTAATACACTCTTATCTTGGTCGAATTAAGAAGCAAAAGTGTTCTAAGCTCCAGTGGTATAACTCAATTAACTTGTTTCCCAAAAGAACAAAGTGAATATTTATCGACAGTAGTGTGCTAAATACGTACTGCACTCTTTTGGAGATCGTTCCTATATTCGGTGTTTATGAAGGGATTGTTCATTTATCTATTTTACTATTTTTAGTAGAAAGAGAGTAGATTTAGAAAAACATATGAACGTTAAAACTTACTTAGAAATCTCCAGAAATATACGAAATATACGAAACTTCCAAAGAGTTGATAGCAGAATAAGTTTTTAATTTGACGTTTTGGATAAACCCCTTCAGTCACACAACTTATATCAAAGTCGGAGTTATGAACCCTCACTATTCTTTAAAATATCAAATCTTTGTATCAGGTCGAAGATATCGCATGTATCAAAAATATAATTTAGTTGGAAAGTGTATAATTGAATGAAAATATTTCAATTTATTACTAGTATAAATGTTTTCGTTAATATTTATATCAATTGCAAGATATGCATTTTCGGAGATACTAGCTAGCGATTCCTGGGTAAAGCTAATTCCTTTCACCTTCGTTGTTAATACTTTTGAGAAAAAATATGTACATAATATATTATCCGTTCGACACTACCCTAATTTGTGGCTGTACATTTATTACTCTCTTTCAGTTGATGCTTGAATAGCGACTAAGTCAATACGGAAATAAAGTGTATAAATCTTTATTCTACAGTTAGAGCCTCATTTATACCGTTGGTGAGATGTACTTCCGGTGGAACAAAGAAACGTTGTATCTAAAACACTATTCAAACGCTGATGTTACACTTTTTATATAAATACCATAATTCAGTTGCTTCAATATAGTTTTTCTACCTTTTTTCATTTCATCATACTTCTTCGACAGTATGGTTTCATTATTTTTCCGTTGTTTTTTATTCATTTATTTATTCGTCCATTCATTCTATCCTTCCTTCTTTCATTCATTCATTGTAAACGTTACGAGAGTAGAAACAAGGTTTATAGATTTCTGTCTAGGTCATTTATACACTCTATTTAGTAATTTCTCTGACTGGAACAAGTGAAAGTGTAAAAGAGCAGGCATTGTAATCTGCAATTATTGCCTAATTGGAAATTATTTGTAAAATAATCCCCACTCCAACTTTGCTGCTGGCCATTTCCTAGCAAACAAATATCCAAATATACCATAAACACATTTAATGTCCTATGTATATTCGTATTGATTGACCATTGAATTTCTGTAACTGTTTAGAATACACGAAGGCTACAACTATAGTTTCTGTTGTTTTAATCGCGACAAATATTTACAGGGAATAATATAGAACAGAGTTCTAATTCTTGCTATATTTTCATAATCAAATTCTCATTTCGAGCGGCATTTGGCTAGTGTTAGAAATGAAAAGCATTTTGAATGAGATTTACCTAACAATATTTCCAATAAATATTTACTAGTTTGGCTGATTGAGACGGCTCACAACTTTCACTTGCAATATCTTCACATACTCAGACAAGGATACAAAAAAAAGGTCGAAACTAAATACCGAATCCTGTTTAGTTTGTGGCATCGTCATTTCTGTCAATTCCTTGATACAGCTGTCTGACTCACGAGGACAGTTTGGAGTAAACTAATTAGAGAACGTTTTCCTAAAGAAAATGAAACAGCAGTACAAGCATATAACCGATTGTAAAGACACCCGTTAGTGGAAATTAATCTATCTACTAAACATTATATCTATTGTACAATGATCCCACAAAAGACAAGCAAATGTTCGGGTTATTTGAGAGCAAAGTATTTTGATGCCCAGGGTTAGGATACTATACTTTCCTAACTATCGACCTCAATGATTGTATGAATAATCAAACCACGGGATAAAGCATTTCCGCCATACCATTCCTGGATGAACAGGTATTAAACGTTAACTCTGCGTCACATACTGTTTCCAAAACGTTTGTAGAAATAACTGGTTTGACGAGAGTAAAATGTAAATAAATCTTCTATAATATTTGTCATTTACCTGGTCACAAAAGAACAAGGAAAAACAATTACATTAAACAGCAGCAACAACAGCAGTGATACCTGTAGCGAAATCTTTATAAACAATAATATTATTCAGCGGCAGCAAAAACAGCAAAAATAGCAAACACCTGAAATAACAATGATTTTAAATCAGTAGAGGGAATCGGAAAACAAAATAAAATAAAAGCACGATCACAAATTGTGAGTTTATATATAAAAAAAGGCATGAGATTGTTATTTCTCTAGTGATGCCAAAAAATACAATTCTCTATTATCTTAGCAGAAGTGAGTTTTCTGAAATCGATTCTGTTCAAATTTTTCTCTGTTTATTCTTTCAAAAGGCTAAAGGCAGTAGGTGGCAGAATCAGTAGAGGGCCCGAAAAAATTCATTTTGGCATTTAGTTAGGTTTTTTTTACGTTTATACTCAATATGGTAAATGCCAGGATTTAAAGTCAATGGTTCTTTTTCTTTATTTTTCTATAACTACTATAGTTTATACACACACACACACACACACACACACACACACACACACACATATATATATATATATATATATATATATATATATATATATATATATATATATATATATATATATATAGAGAGAGAGAGAGAGAGAGAGAGAGAGAGAGAGAGAAATAGATAGCGCGTTTAGGAATTAACATATTTCATGATATATCCATTTATTTATAAAGTGGAAGTTCACTTTTTTTGACGAGTAAATATTTAATATCAGACGGGATAAACACATGATTATATATATACGAGAGAATAAGAGGTGTGCACTTCATTACCCAATGTTTTTAATAATTGGTTAACATTTCAGGCAGACGATGTGAGCTCGTAGAATACCTCATTGAGGTGATTGCATTTAGAAGTGACGGGAGTTTAGCTTATTTAGAGAGAGTGTTAAACGGGAGTTCTGTAGTAAGTTTCCTGTTTTGGTGAATGTTCCTGCAAATAATTACGCTTGCTGATGTTGGAAATTTGACATACAACGTTATTCAATATGTAACTATCCGATGAGTTTAATCTGTTTTCGCAGTATCGCTCGGTGGATTTGTTTTTGTGGTATTCTCAGATTATTTCGCTGACTCTTTGGTCATTCCGGTTGTATTTGCGTTTGTTATTATTGATGATCTTTTTGTTAGGTTCTTGTTTTGTCATTGGTCATGTATATCCCTCTTCATTTTGTTGCTGTATTTGCAGTTGCAGTTATTTCTGGGTTTAGAATGGAACCTTGGAGTCTAAATTCGACCTACAAGTAACACATTTAGACAGTGTCCTCCATCACCACTATCACCACTATCACGACTATCACCACAATTAGAGAGCTATTATGAAGTACAAAAATTAGTCTAGAAAACTATTAGACGCAAGCAAAGAGAAAATCATTAATTTAATACGTGAACATGAATGAACCAAAACAAAACAAAATTATATTCTTCACAGATAAGGAAACAACAGAGTACAAACTTGAATCTAATTACACTGCATTAAAAGGTTTAAGCAATGACGGAACAAAACAAGTAAAAAATCAAGGATTCAATGCAATTTAAAATTTAACTATAGCTTAAAGCTCAGTACTAAAATAGAAACATGATCAATATCTAGCCACACAGAATTCTATAAAAATAAATAATTAAACCAGAGGCTAAACTCAACTGCAGGCTATGTAATCGATACAAAAAAGGTTGACCATATTATTACGATCTGTCCAATTAATGAGAAGAGAGAATGCATCCACAGTCATAACCTAGACCGGCAGTTCCATCTTGTGTTCAATGCACTGACACTTCCACATGAAATCTACGTGTATGTTGTAATAAACGTACATCAAGCCAATATGTGACAATAGCCTAACTACGATAATATGAGAGTGTCTGTCCAAATTGATAAGAACATAAAAGGTAACCATCCAGTTATTACAATCAATGGCATGAAGGAAAATTCTATGAAATATGATAGGCATCTCATTGGCTCCTGATCAAATCCTCACTCGCAATGAGGTAGAAACTCTTTCAAAATACATAGATCTTGAACGACAAATAAGAACGTTTTATAGGTTGTGAGAGTTATACGTTGTCTAATAAATATCTGTGTAATGGTCATGATAATAAGCAAAATAGACAATTACAGCAAATTCATATTAGGGCTCGTATCTTTATATTGGTAATATCATATTTTCACATTATTGTATCGACTTAGAAACGAGAAAGCGATGTTGAAACTAGGACTTGATCTCACAGTATACTGGGATGCAACTAAATACAAGACATTTTGGCAAGTGCTTTCCCGTTGTCGCCATTTCAACACCCTGACAATAATGAGAAATATAATACAATATTACTCAAAATTAAGCTACACATTTACGGTGGTGGTGGGTGCTGCCCTTTCCCGTAATTGTTAGAATTAGTACTAATGAATGAAAAAAAATAAAAAGGTTTTTGGAAATATCAAAAAAAAAGAAAACTAAGATGTAATTATCAAAAGTTACTAGTTGAATGACATTTTCCTTAACAACTGACATACAATTTCAGTTCCTATTTCTACTAAACAATATTGAAATGCTAACGGTGTTACGTATTTTGAAACAAAATATATCTTTGGTGACATAGCTTTCAACATAGCAGAGAGTCTGCTCCATCTATAAATAATTGCGCGCAGAAGTATTTGATGGGTTAAAAGTTGTTGTTGTTGATGATAAGCTTTATACTATTTTCCTAAATATCCTGCAGAAAGCATAGCTAATTATCTTCTTTAGTTCAAGGATTCAGAACCCCAGGCTTCATCATGTTTTACTTTCCTAAATTTTCGCGTACGAGAGATACATTACCATCTAGCTTAGAACTCTGGTCTATCTATGATGGACTTTCCAGCCTGTTAAACTAAACTTTGTTTTAAAAGCCCACGACAAACCTATGTTTTTTTACAGAGCTGCTGTAAGATATTTATTTATAGAATCCAATGTATTTAACGAGAGATAGTTGGACTTAGACATAAAACTAGTTGGACAAGTTGCGAACTGCCAGCTACTGACTGGAAACTATTCTAACGAATCGTTACTATATCGTGTTAAGGAATAGAATTATTTAGAATATTGATTTATTTTCGGGGTGGGTAATTGAGAGGTTGTAATATCGATAACCCTGTCAAGGAACATTGGGTACGTAAATGGAGGGAACATTTTCTCAAACCAGATTGAAAACTGTATTTCAAACGCAACTCAACCTGAACTAAATTCTTACTGCGATACTCTCCAGGCATTTAAAAATATATGTTTATTTTAGGTAGGAAAGCAAAGGTAACATTTGGGCAGTAGTAGTAGTGGTGGTGGTAGTTTCATCGGCTTTGATAGAGCAAGTCTACAATGCAGAGATAATGTTTCAATAAACATGATCGTGAGACAAATAGGTGCAGATCTTCCTCTCTCGTTCTCCTTCTCTCTCTCTCTCTCTCTCTCTCTCTCTCTCTCTCTCTCTCTATATATATATATATATATATATATATATATATATATATATATATATATATATATATATACATTATTTACATTATTTTATTGACGTATAGCACCTTTCAACTTCAATTTTACCAGGTAACATTGAAGTACCCGCAGGAAATCAATGTAGGATTTGGAGAATGCCAGTCACAAGAGTTTCTCTCATAGTGAAGAAACATGCAAGCATTCAATTAGTTGTGCAAAACAAGACGTGTAGTTTTCAGCATCAAGTGATTAGTTATAAATGAAAGGCGGTTTTATAAAATAGTTTATATTTGAGAGAAAAAAATTCATTATCTACTTACTAAGGTTCCCATTTACTGGAGAAAAACTATTTTTTTTAAATTTATAGATGGCATTATTGTAATGTGACAGCGGTGTAATGACATTGATGACACTATCGTTACGTATAAGTTATTTCCAAGCCCCATATTAATAATACTAATTTTAAGGTGAGAGGTGCATGAGGCAGAAAAAGTGCTCCAATCACTACAGTCAGTTGCATTTATCAATACAGCATTCCAACGTTTGTTAAAAGGTTTCGATTTTCTACCAACAGTTCATCTTAAGATGCCCTCGTCGCCTATTTCCATGGATGTAACTATATAGGACCTAATAAGCAAGTTTTTTATTAGCGAGTCAACCTCGATGCGATGAATCCAACGCGGTGTCTACAATTATTGAAAGTGGTGGGCTGAAGACTAACAATCTACTCACATAAAAATCCCTTTGCTATGAAAAGAGTTCAAAGTACAACAAACCGAAAGTAGTGACGAAAGTTGTCTCCTCCTGGAAACAATATGACGCCTGACAGAGAAAGCCTCATGGAGGAAACTGCCACAAAATCTCGGAATCTTTCTCCGAAATCTAACTCGCTCATTAGATACTGGAACGTACGAACGATGTATGACTCATCCAAACTGGCTCTAGTCATCAAAGGAATGAAGTGTTACAATCTAAACCTATTAGCCCACACTGATGTCCGTTGGACTAATACGGGAAAGTTTAGATCAGAGAACAAGTCTATCCTGTTCTCAGGACGTCAACATGGAGTACATCAAGCTGGAGTAGCCCTTACCATGGCGGACAACAAACGGTTCACTTGAGGAATGTACTCCTATAATGGCACGGCTTTTGACATCAAATTCAAATCCGGTGGAAATATAAATAATAACGACAATATTGTCAAGAATAGTAATATTAATAGTAACCAAATAGTATTTCTTGACAAATCCCACTTCTATGCAAAACAATAATAATGTAATAGATAATATTGTAACAAACAATTTCAACAATCTGATGCAAACACCCAACACATACAAATTCCCACAATCCATAGACCGCTGGGTGCTCTAACGTTATAAAAAGGGTAACTCCTCGTAATCCGCAATCATATGCTTGAAACTGCCGATGATTCACGTAATCAACAATTTAACAAAAGGAATAATACGCGGAAAATAGATTAAGTACACTTATGGGATACAACTATCATCAAATATACCATGATTATCGTTTGATGTACTGGAAAAAAACATATTAATGATGGCTATAACACACTAAGGTTGTCTCGTATAAATAATGTTATATCTAACTAAAATGATGAATTAAACAAACCTCAAGATTCTAACACTGCAAACTCTAATTGCATTGCTATGGTCCCTTACTCTTTCCCACGTAGGGCCAATAACCCCAAGAGTAATGTTAAATACAAGTGTAAAGTTGCCGCTCATACCATATAGCATCACTAGGAATAACGTTAATTTTATTCGCATTTAAATTTTATTCGCATTTAAATACATTTGAGAATGGAAAATTAAGAGACTACTTTCTCAAGCTATGTGGTGTTTTGAAAGCAATAACGTGAGATATTCTCTTAATAATTCTACAAACCCTTTTGGTGGGAGTAGAACTAAATGCAATATTTGGTTAACTAATGCCTAGAAACCATCACTTCAAAAACGTCAATAATATATTCATGTCTACATAAAATATTTTACTCGTTCTTCTTACAAATGTTTCGACACAGTTCTCTCCATCATCCAAATGCTGAAGCATTTAAGTAACACTTAGAACTGTGTTTCATATAACTTTTAAATCCTCATTTTTATGTTAAATAATCGTTTATAATCATTTTGCTTACCAATTTCTTATAGGACCCACATTTTTAATTCCTATGTTTTTAACTTTCATGCACGAACGCACGTACGAATACAAACACACACACAATCATACGCACTTATATATATATCTACCTGTACCTGTTTGCAATTGTCTGTATAATAATTATAATAATAATTATATATATATATATATGTGTGTGTGTGTGTGTGTGTGTGTGTGTATGTGTGTATGTGTGTGTGTGTGTGTGTGTGTGTGTGTGTGTGTGTGTGTGTGTGTGTGTGTGTGTGTGTGTGTGTGTGTGAGTGTGTGTGTGTGTGTGCGCGCGCGTGTGTATGTCTGAGTTTGTGTATTATAGTAATAATTATATATGGGTATGTGTACATATGTGAATGTATGTATATATATATATATATATATATATATATATATATATATATATATGTGTGTGTGTGTGGTGTGTGTAGGTGATTGCGTGTTTGTGTGTGTGTGTGCGAATGTGTATTTTACACTGTTTATTCTCTATTTATTTATCATATAATTATAACCACGCCTATATTACATTCATATCTCTATATTTATCGTATATTATTTCCTGGTACTGATATAATTTCGTTAGTGATATGTTTTGAGTCACTGAAGATTCATATTCAATTATTGATGTAGTTAATTACTGTTATATGCTACTATAAACTTTTAACATTTTTTTTTTATATAATTTAAAAGTAATATTTTCTCAACTTCACTAATGAAATGACAATATACCTTTTGATTCCCACTGGTTTAACCCTAGCTTAATATATTTAGCGTAGGCTATCTTCTTTGTAATTATGTAATATAGTTAGTGAAAACATTTATAGTTACTGAACATAAATGTTATGCAATTTACAAATAATAATTACCATTTTAATACTTCCATTATTTTAATGCTTTTTCTAATACATTTGTAAACATCATTATTTACAAAATAACTTGCGAAGTCAAAACATCACTTTCACTAGTATATAAAATATGTAAGTTGAATTATATTAATTTACTTGAAATCCCATGAGTTATTCCTCAAGTAATGAATTTTCTTTCATTCCTCGTTAGTCAAGAGAAATGGTCGTGTCTATTACTTCGATGCCTTAATATTTGTTTTTTATACATATGCTCTACTAAATTATAGCACATCTGTAATGGGAATTTACACATTGGATTAAACGTTTGACTGTTTATTACTCTTCATCTTGAGGACTTTGGAATCATGAAGTGTTTTAAATATATTTACTGTTAATGCACTCACAAAGTATTCAACCTTCTTTCTCTATACAGCACACACGCACACACACACACATATATATATATACACACACACACACACACACACACACATATATATATATATATAATACATTGGAACGATGAGTGTGTATAAAGTTTCATAAACTTGTAGGAATCTCAAACGAAGACATAGCTGAAAAAAAAACACAGCTACTATTATGAATAAAAAGTGGTCGGGTTAAAATATAAACTCATATCAACCGAAAGCCGGTCAAAGAAGCAGAGAAAGAACGAAAGGAATGGAGTGTAAAGCATATGATGAGAGCCCGGGATAGTTATAAGGAGAGAAAAGAAAAGAGGTAATGAGACCGATGGAGAATAAAGAATTGACATGGAGAAAAGAGTAAGAACGTAAGTACGTAAAGAACTATAGCGTCGTAATCACCTCGTGAGCTTCCTGCTACCCACGGGATTACGAGCGATAAAAGGAAGTATCGCTTATTTAAGGCTAGCCACGCAACAGAATCTTCGATATGTATGAAGCTGGTATACAGATAAAACAGAACAAGAGATTTTATGTGTTCGTGAGTGGGTATATAACTTCTTACATACTATTTGAAACATACATTTTGCACTTTGGAGCAATGCGAACTTTAACTATGGTTTTCACGGCCAGGTTTGATTCTATTTGCCTATAGATTTAAAGGATTGCAACGCATAAAATAATGAAACAATTATACTCAATCACGGCAATTTTTGTTCTTTTGCTCCTGTCCCAGCTTAATGCATCAGATACATATGGTCGTGTGCACTTTGCACTTTTTTGTTACTGCTTCTATTTGTGTATGAATTCGTGTGAAGTGAAAGGGAGAGGCAGTTTTCCAAATACGGTGTCATAATTATACTATTGGTTCTTGCTGTTGTTGTGTACCAGCAGACTTGAGCGCGTTCAGTCGTGAATATGATGTATTTTTTCAAGTATGGTATATATCGAATGTCCACATTTTACTGTTTTAAAGGTACTAAAGTCATAAATATACTAAAGTCATAATTATAATAGGTTGAGCGAGAATTGTCATCTGTTTCTAGTATGTATTAACACCATGTAGAAGGTCGGTCGGTTGTTGACTCATATATTTCTGCTGTGGTGTTTTATATATGTTTGGGTCATTCAAAGAGATTGTACGTCTAGGAGGTGGGATACGTTGGTTTGAACATGACCTGGCAGTAAACCATTACCTCTAAATCATATTCCACTTTTATTTTGAGTATGTTTGATTCGTTCTGTAAGTGGTTTTCAGTGCTAATATTCTGTGATGATTCGGAATGCATCATTTACAGTAATTTATCTTTGCTGAATTTTTATTGAAATACTGGTTTCCAGACATAACGGACACGATCATTGATGGACCCCAGATATTTGTGCTGGAGTGTAGAATCATAACAGAGAGTTTAATGTAAAAGACTATAATTATAAATATAGTGTAATATTTCGAGCAGTTTCAATGGCATCATTTTTCTTGTTTGAACCAGGCTTCAAAAGAGTCAAAATAGCGCATAGTTTCGATTTTCAATTCATGCAAGTTCTCTTGACTTACGTTGTTAATGTCCTTTGAAAAGCAAGTATGTGATAATATGTCCTTTTTCTATGCACGTTATTTATGTTTCCAGTCTGCAGCTGACTTCAATATTTCAATATTAATATAATAACTATTTGATATGTTCGTTTTGTAGGAGAGTTGTTCAACTATTACCGTATAAATATAGAAATATTGAGAATCTGTTCTTGTTTAATATTGCATATTTTTTTTACAGCTGTTCATTCATTATATTCATTTGTACATTAGGTTCAGCTGTACATTATGTTCAGATGTACATTTGTACATAACGTTCAGTTTGACATTTGTATATTGGAAACATTTGGCCTCCATTTTTCGAATACATTCTTTTCACTCTTTTTATATATATTTTGTTGGTTTCTCTTACTTTGTTGTTTATCTGCATGTTTTCTATAACTTATTTGATTTGTTATAATGCATATAGATCAGATGTAATTCTTAAAGTAGAATTACTTTGTTGGCAAACGTACACTAGTTCGCGATTTCAATTCCAATAATGGAAAGTTTCTTTTTATTTGACCTATATTGATATTGCCCTTGCAAAAATATACGTCATGGGGTGTAGAGTTGCGTTTCTAGATGTTTTTTGTTCCTTCTTTCTGTCTTCTTCTTTGTTTTGCATATTATTTTTTTTTTTTGGGGGGGGGGGGGGGTATATTGAAAACACTTAAAAAGTGTATATATTACAAAATAAAAAGTATTGCCGATGTGATACATCTAAAGTAAAAACACAGACCACGCGCATAAATGTATGTGTATGTTTGTATGTAAACGGAGGTGTGTATGGTTGCAGGTGTCTTTGGCATTGTTGTTGTCGTTGTTGTTATTGATGTTGGGGGTGGTGCTGTTGTTGTTTAGTCTCAAGACGGCTCTGGCCAAGTACACCTATGGTCAAAGGTATCCGAACTTTGAAAATCATAGAATATCTATGGCTTCATTACCTAGTGTGTACTTTTTAAGAATGTAAGAGTAAGATTCCAGGATGATTCAACTATTATAGTTAACAGATTGGACATCCACGTAGGTATTTCCGGTAATAGCTGCGTGTGCTGCTTTTTTGTCATGATATACAGTCAGAAACTTCATTTCCAGTATTTGCAACTTTCCTGTCATTTGTTATCCCATTTGTATCTATTTGAATCTTCTTGAGTAAAGAAGAAACTATTCACTGTTGATTCATCATTTATATCATCTACTAGAAAATGTACGTCATATAAACTAATATTTTTCGCGGCCCCTTTACTTATTCAAACACAATGTTCCTGGGTAAATACAGCATATTCAGATCATTAACATTTCGCTAGTTGTCCGAGATAAAATAAATGGTTTTTAATTCCTGAAGAAATCGAAGGGGTGTCGTCCTGACACATGTTGTATCATGGCCCATCCTTTTCCATGTCGGAATACAATCGATTTCTTCCAGTGAATGAAAGAATCGATTTCCAGTACTGAACTTGTATTTTATGTATGGAACGCGAAAGGTTCAAAGGCAAATAACGATGACCTTAACGTCACTGCCAATTTGCTACCATGTTCTTAACGAGACTTAAATATATTATAGAAATATTCTATTCTTCATTTAGTCCATCTTTCTTTCCTATTTTGCTCTCTTCTTATTTCCATAATTCCCTCATTCCTGATCTCCTTTCGTCATTCATCATTTCGTTACGATTCTATTTATTTGTGATGTAACTCACTTTTATTTAACATCAGGTGTCTCTTAATGTATTGTGTCCGGCGAAGACACGCAATTCCCACTAACTCTAAATACGCTGCACCGTCATTAAAAGCAGAAGCATCGCATAATAATTACCTATTGTCATGATGATGTGGAGTGCTGAGTTCAGATCATTCCTGTTGAGAGCAAACATTTTAACTAGACCAACATCTGTGTATTTCTTTCTGAGAATCCTATTTTTTTTTTTATACAGGAGGGATATTTTCATTTTAATCGTTTCGTTTAGGAAACGAAATTGTGTCCATGGCCTTCGATATCCCTCAGATATAAGTAAGATTAACAAAATAACTTTCCTCTTATCAGATGAAATTTCACGTATGTAGGAATAACGTTTGCAAGTAACAAATTCCAAAGAGTCGACATTCTCAGGAAGAGGAATTGAGAATTGTGATTAATACGGATCCTCGTGTCTGGAATAAATATTGGTAATTAGAGGAGAGAGCAGTAAAGAAGAGCGTTTGAATGGTGGAGGCTTTAAGGAGAAGAGGTCATTATAATGGTAGACTTGTCAAGGGACATAAATAGATATATCAACTATGTGGGCTAGCAGTTTAGGTCTGTTAATGAGGGTCTTCATACTCTTCATCAGAGGTTCATGAAACTTGGTGCTTACCTGTATATATGTGTCACGGTTAATTTACCGTTTATCATACGACAAGCCCTTTATCATTCTGTACATAAATGCAAATACAATTAGTCCTGAAATATGTGTGGGCAATCTGTTGTTTTTGTGTACGGACACAATAAAACATATATGATGAACATGTTGAGTCAGTCTTTGTTTACTACGCAGTTATGTTTTGTGGAGGAACCTTCAACTTGAAAGATAATTTAACACGTCCCAAACGATTTCTAATTCATTTTCTTTTATTAGTGTCTCGATTTCTTTTCGTTCAAAGTGGCCACCGAGTCGGGACCACGTTCTGCAACGAAGGAAATAACTATTCAGCAATTACTACTATCTCGTTTGTACCCTTTACGATCTGAGTTCAAATCCCGCCTCGGTTGACTTTGCCTTTCATCCTTACGGGGTCGATAAAATAAAGTACCAGTAATGAACTGGGTAATTGCTGGCCTTGTGCCTAAAGTAGAAACAAATATTGATTGATGATGCAAGTTTCCCAATAGCATGAAACTAATGAGACTGCGTAATTGCTCATAGTGTTTGTCTTTATTAATCTCGAAATGCATTATATATATTCATACATTATATATCTATATCTATCTGCAAATCATATGCATAGAAATTAATAGAGATGTAAACCTAACTGTATTGTTTATTGGATAAGGTCTAGTTAATATGATAATATAAATAATTTTCTCTGCACGTATACATAATTATCTAGAAAATGTAGAAATACCAAATCAAACACACATAAGCATACACAAGGAAGCTAAAAATAAATAATAAAGAATCACAAGAGGAATAAAACTATAAGCGCGACAAACAAAGCAAATCGATTCTCTATTAATGACTATCTAGATGCATATCCAGTGTAATATCTCGATATCCATTAAAAGAGGTATGTCCGGAGACATTATTTTAATGACATTTAGTTGTATGACATGACAAAATCATTAACATATGGAATCTTAATTTTCTTCTCTTCATTTCTTTTCAGCCACCACAAATTAAGGTAATATTCCCAATTTATCTTTAGAAAGTAGATGGAACAAAACTCCTATTCATTGAGATACAAGATACTTATGTTGTTCTATTTAGTCATATTACCAGAAGGCACATACAATTGTAGGTTTATATTTGTACAGGCATAATGGAATGAACCAAAACAAGCAATTCACTAGTAGCATTTATATTACTTATTGAAAGCAATAATCATGTTTCGTTTTTAATTTATCTCCTGGGCGAATCATATTCATGTACAAGTTTAATACATTACCATATAGGAAAATGTAAAGAAAAGGAAAGAATGTATAGACTAATTATATGAATCAACAAATGGTAGAGAGTGAAAGTGTGTGTGTTAGAGAGAGGAGAGTGAGAGAAAGAGGAGGAGAGAGAAAGTTGTGCGTGTGTACATATGCATCAAAACTGACACCACGTGTTGATGTAGCGAATTTCTCATTATATATCCAGACGTGTGGCAAATCTATTGTTCAACACCTTCTAAATTGACAAAAGTTAAGATCAAAGTTAAAATGGTGGTCAGGCATTCGAAAGCAGAGCAGGAGAAGTTATAGTCAATTGCGCCTACAGGTAAGTATTTTCTTCAGAAACGATATGGGTCAGAAGAGAGGTCATGAAACACTAAATCCTTCGTTATAGCTCCGGTCCAGATTATGTCATTTCATTACCTACTTCCGACAAATCTAAGTGTACCTACACAGACAGAACTCGATTTAATTAAATGTGTCGGTGGATCGGCAGTATCGGTAGAGAGCCGGACACCATGCTTTTCAGCATAGAGTTACAGCCCCTTATGGGGTGAGTTCTAATCCCGCCGATGTTAACTTTGCCTTTCACCCTTAAGGGGTCGATAAATAAAGCACCAGTATTGCAGTGGGATAATTGCTGGCCTTTTGCCAAAAGTAGAAACAATTAAATTCGGGCAAAATGTATAATGAAGCTGTTATTTTTAGCTAAAGTACCACAACATTCTGTGCATATTGAAAGTGTTATAACATGACACGTACAGTTATAAATCTTGAGTCAGAGTAACGTAAAAGTGTGAGCATTCTAAATCACAAGTGTTCATTTAACGTGCTCTTATCAAACTATGTTTAAACACAAAATAATATGAGATAAAGCTAGTCATATTTACATTCACAGCATACATTACATCATGTAAAGTGTGATGCAAGAATTTATTGATATGTACCTAAAATCTTATTTCTCTCCTAGGTGATGAAACAAGTGCTGCTTGTGATAGACTCCAAATAGGTGATTGTTTTATTTATGTATATTTATTTGAAAATGAATAAGTAGTTTAATTTACTCATCAACATTTCTGACAAATATGCCGACGTTAATGAATTATCGACTAATTATAATTGTTAATGTCTGGTAGTTGCCATAACACACTAGTTGAGACTGAAGTTTTGTAGAAGTGGAATTATTGGAAAGAGTCTAGATACGTGCATTATAACTTGGTATAATAAAGAGAGGAATATGGAAACGTAACGAGTATAGATATAATATTTATAGATATAATATTTATACGAATATATTCGTATAAATATTATTGAATTTAAATTATTTGCATTCATAACCGAAAATACGGTGAGGTATCGATACACGATGGGAAGAGTAACGTGATATAAATATGGGTTACATTTTTTAACACGATATCTTACTTTCTTCTGAGAAGGGAAAGTCGATGAAAGCGAGCATAATTCTGACATAATTCTGACATCAGAAGAATTTGAATACAGAACCAAATATGTATCTACAAATACCGCAAAATAGTTTGCTGCCGTAAATCTTTCATATTCCTCCAAGATATTGCCGACCACCTCGATATCCAAGGTGTTTGACGCCATCATGGTGATGCCCTGCATTAATAAGGCGCGAGAGTCAGAAAGGCGCGTACAGAAAGGAGGAGAGATGTCACCCATGACGGACGGAGCGGGAGATCTGAAACAGTTCCGAAAGATTACCATTAATTTCTATCACCGAGCAGATACCACAGGAGTCAACACAGTTCTTTTTCCCACGAGAGAGGGTACATAATGAGCTTGCTTCTTATGCAAGTGGTTACTGAGTGTTTCACGGCAAGGGCTTCTGATCTAAACTGCACCGAGATAGTACCATATTGTCTGCCCCTCGCTATGTATTCAGTGCCATCTCTGATGCACCTTAGTGCAGCTTAGACTTTTTCTTGGTGAGTGTTGGTCGCTTTATTTAGTATCTACTGACATGCATCTAAAGACTGTTCTCCTATCCACCGCTTCTATGCCCTCAACCGGGACGGTTAAGCTGGCCCTGTTTGCTCTTGTTTAATGAGCGTCCATGCCTATGCTCATTTTTTCTCTGTTGATGTACGGTCCATGATAAAGCATGTCCTTCTTTTAGCGAGACGGCAGACTTAATGTTAGGGTGCATGTCTCATCCATTTGTTAAAACAAGAGAAGCAAAAAACGTACAATGTTCAAATATTTGGGCCTAAAGGCCCAACTATTATAAAATATCCTTTTCCACAGAGCACAGACTAAAGTCCTATGAAACCTTTTCAGGAAACAATCAAATACAATAAAAAGAAAACTCAAATTTACAAACTTACGGAGCCTCCAAACAAACACATTTTTTGACGACTACCAATAACAATATTAATAATAATAATTTGGGATTTAGAGGCAGTAGACTATATATCAAGGCATATCAGAGTTGGCCAATATCTACACTGCTTACTATGTCGGTATTATGAAATCAAATCTGCTGACAAGTGATATAATCATTATCCTGAGGCTGTAACTGAGGGAGAAAACGTAATAATTCTTTGGAACTTTCCTGTATATAGACAGAAGCATTAAAGCTAACAGAACGGATGTTATTAGAAAAGACGAAAATAACAAAGTATGTGTATTGATTGCTATGAGCATCCCATGTGATCACAATATTGCAAACGAATTTAACAATCTCAGAAATATATAAAGACTTGCCGATTGCAATTAAATAACAAAGTGTGGCATCTGAAGATGGTTACAATATCTATGATTGTATGGGCACTAGCAATGATAAAAACAGGAACAGAAAGTTATTTTATGGTGATCTCTGGCTTACAATCTCTGCAAGAAGTGCAAAATATTGTTTTGCCTTGTACGGCACGCGTATTGCGAAAAGATCTATTGCTGTGAGAAACATAATCATCTATATTTCTTTTACTTAATTGTATTAGTTTATTTTCCAAATGTAATTAGTAAATAGATCACTCTCATATGATTGAATATCATTCTGTTGTAAATATTTTAAATGGATAATATAGTCGTTTAATGCAAATAATATACCTGTAACTGTGTAAGGTGCATGATGTGAACAATCAGGTGTATTGATGTTGTGGATTATCAATATATGCAGTAAGATTCTTTGCCCCAAGTGTCGAGAAAAGACTCCGCAAGAAATAGAAACAAAACTGAAGAAAGAGGAAAAATACAAATAATAAAGATAGTAATAATATTTTCATCATTACTACCAATATCCCTACATAGTTAAAATAAAGTGTTATAGATAGTGCTGCCAATCATGTTTGGGATAGACAAATAGATATAAACATTAAAGAAAGAATATACAATATATATAAGGAAACGTAAAACATGTCATAGAAATTAAACTACGACGAAGATATACTTATATAAAAAAGCCCCAATAAGTTGGAAGAATTATAATTTACAAAACATATATATATTAAATGGGCGACCTACCCAAAAAAGAACGAGAACCTAGCGAGGATATTGAACTTCCTGGTCGCCGAGGAGTAAATATTCCTCTCAATACTGGTTTACTCCAGATGATGAAGCAATCTCATTTTCCCGGCTCTACATACCACCTCAGCGTTGACATTTTTTTCTTGTGCATCTTTTTTTCCGCCGTTTCCAACGGCATTTTTAATTGCCAAACCCCGTTCAAGTCCTGTGTCCTACTAACATTGACCGGAGCTACATTTAATTCATTCTATGAGACCAAGAGGAAAACGTTCTATATTTGTTTATGCCTAAGTAGGTAAATTTTCTTTTTTGTCTTTTATGGATATAGAAATTTAGGCAAAGAGGCTTTTTTCTTGGTTACAAAATACTAGCAGAATGGCCCGGTTTTGCTCGGGATTCTAAACCTAGATTGGCATGTTTATCCCTCCTTTCTGAAAGAGTACAGAGAAGTACGGAATACCTCGGCCTGAGGATGGTGTCTACATGTTGTGCTTATAAAAAAAATTCTTCGTAGATTACCAGGGGTTTAACTTAATTGGGCGCCTGAGAGTAAAATGTTCAACCCACGAAAGCCAAGACGATAGGGCTAAGTAAACAGGCATTCGACAAACCGAACATGTATTTGTTATGCTATGTTGCAAAACTATAATAATAGTTACAGAGCAGTAAGCATGTGAGACTGTGGTGGTGGATAGCATGAAGGAATTTAGTTGAATACTTTTAAGGTTACGGGCCCTAACGCAACCAAAATGCTAAACAATGCGGTCTCCGGGCAAGAATTTGAAATCTTTTTCAGTGAAGAAATTTTGTGAAACATAATTAATGCATATGCAAAGTTAAAAAAAGATCGGTTGGGTACTTCTCGAGTTACAGGCCCTAACGCAACCAAAATGCTTTTAAAAATCGGTTTTTCGCCTAATGTGGTCCCTGGGGCAAAACATGAGAAAATCTTTTTTGCTCAAAATACTTTAAACGACATAAGTAATGCAAATGTTGAAGAAATCGCCAGGATTATTGTTCCTTATGCCCCAAAAAGCCTTTAAAGCCTAAAATATGAGATATTTCGCCTAATGCGGTCCCTACGGCATTGAACATTTGAAACATTCTTTGCCCAAAACTCTCACACGACCATAAGTATTACATGTGTAAAGTTTGAAAAAGTCGGCTGGGCGGTTCTCGAGTTTTAGGGGGACAGACAGACAGACATTCTATGTTTTAGATATATAGATTGTCAAGTCGATGTCTTCTCATGTCGTCTACTCACATGTAAAACTTGCATGTTGCTATTGCCACAGAGAAATTAGAACTTGCAATTTCTTCTTTATTTTACAACGTACGTGTCTTGATTTGTTGTTTACTATATTAAGAATGTCTGCTTTATGTTAGAGTTTTCTGTAAAAGACTCATTACTTGTTTTCTTTATAATAATACGTTTACCTTTTACTGTGTCATTAAATTTTATTCGTGTTTTATTTGGTTTCTTTGATTTTATGTTCAAGTGAGTTGGAGCGATGTCTCTGTAGTTAGTAGAAGACATAATAGGTTAGATGTTAACAAATGAATTAATGTTTCAAATCTCTGAAGATATCCACAAATGTTCCTGAGGATACTCCACTGAAAACAACTAAAACAGAAAGGTTTTCCCATCACCTATATTTGTTTAAAAAAGAGAAAAAGAAATGACACGTCACATGTCTCTCCATGTAATAATTGTTTCTACGTTTTGGCACATGGCCAGCAATTAACCAGTGCATTACTGGTACTTTATTTTATCGACCCCGTAAGGATGAAAGGCAAAGTTAACCTCGGCGGGATTTGAACTCAGAATGGCGAGGGCGGTAACTCTATGCGTCAAAGCATGGCGTCCGACCCTCTACCGATACTGCCAATCGTAATAATAGTAACAAAAATAACAACGACAACAAAAACAATTCAGAACGTTGTGGTATCGATCTTGCATACATTTATGCATCAAATTTAGATTTCTAACTTCTTCTCCACTTCACTAAAGGGAAATAGAAAATCACCGATGTAATATAATTAGATGCATGAAACAAAATATTCATCGATGGATTTGAAAGCGAATTATAGAACAAAAAGCTCCCGATATGTTAATTTTAATGATAAATTAACAACAGTCAAAGAAATAGTGAATTTTTGATTAGACTGGCCTTAACCTGTCACTGCCAAACTCTTCTATTTTTCCACTCATATATTGATGTGAATACGTTTGTGGTCGGATGTAGAGTAAAGGTTACTATGATCCTTCACAAATATGTGTTATTATTCTAATAAATTACTGGTATGTGGTTTAATAGCTTATAGAGAAAGAGTATAAATATATATCTAAAAAAAATTGATTGATAAACAAATTCTTGAATTATGCATGGAAAATAAAACACGTTTGTTATTTTCTATTATAAAGTCTGTAATGGGATGGGGTAGAGTGGTAGAAATATTAAAGCCATCTCTGTTCAAATAACATTGGGTTACACTTTGCATATCATCATTTCTGAGTTGACGTCACATTTCATATTTCTGTGATTGATAATATAAGTTCGAAAAACGTATTGAAGAATCGTTAGGATTCAATTTATTATAATACCTGTCCGTCCTAAATGTGGCCTTATGGTGGATTTAATATAATGAGCAGTGGGATGAAGTTAAGGATTTCCTCATGTGAACACTCGTGGCTTAATGGTTACGGAGTATAGCTAATGATCGCAACATCGAGATTTCGTTTATGGCGGCGCGTTGTGTTCCATTAAGACATTATTTCATATGTCTCGAATTCAGTTAGCTGGAAGGATTTATGTTGTATCTTTATTTCTAGCTGACAGACTTTTCACACACTGTGGCGCGCTGAAACACCTTCAGAATATGTGACTGCGAAATGATCTTGCTCTTTAATTTCATTGGATACTTCTCATCAGAACTGTGCAAGTCAAACACACACTTTCTTGCGTCATATATTTGTGCTCGAAATCATCACTGCAAATCGTTAATATTTTATTTTCTAGCTCCAGGTCAACTCTGATTCTGCCGCCCTATGATTAAAGACATTACAGCTGTGGTTGTCCCGTTTTCTTTTCAGGTTTAGAGTCTCTTGAACTCCATTACTTAATGTGTTCTTTCATTTCTAAAAAGAGTAAAGTATTTTATGAGGTAGGCCTAGCTGGTAATTTCAACCAGCATTTGGTGGGAGCTGCGTAGTTTGCTTGTTCTTGTAGATTAGATTAAATAAGAACCAGTAAAATTTCCGTCAACGTCTGTTACTAGGTTCTGCAAATTCTTGTTATGTGCACAATTTGTATATTTAAATAAAGCATGTTACAGTTTACCATTTATCCGCTACTAGCACAAAGCCAATATCTTTTCGTAGAAAGTTATAATGGGTATAGAGACAAACACATTACCGTACCATAGGTATTCTACATTCTGATTCATAATATTGTATAGAAAACATTGAGTAGCATCCCACATTATGTCTGTTTTTCATTCACGTTACTCTTTTCAGTGATGTTACACTTTTCCTAGGAATTTGTGATTTCGAAGTGAGAAATCAACACTATGAAGTTAGTATACCAAAGGCTATAGAACAATAGGCAAATGGCTGATTTGAATGTCCCAGTGAAATGCATGAGAATCATATTGACTACCTTTTCTTATCCAAATGACGTAGAATTTATGAGAGAGTTTCGTAATTAAATGGTGAGTTGTGGATTAACAGAGTTAATGTTTGAGCGAGGAATGTATTATTTAAAACAATTATCTAAATGGTATTTATTTTTTCGATCCTGAAAGAATGAAATATCGCGTCGACGCCAATGAAATATCGACTAAGAATATAAAGGGTGGTAACAAATTATTTGAAGATGTTTTTTTGTGGACCTTACTCATTATGAAATCGATTGGTCTAAATTTTGAAAAGTAAAGTTGAATTCCGTACGATTTGAACTGACAACGTAAAACGATATAACGAAATAGCATGTTATTTTTCCCTCAGCTGCCCTAAACTGAATAAAATGAAACGGAAATGCAATAACAGAATACTAGAATTAAAAAAATATGCATTAATCAAGTATTTGAGAAAAAAATTATTCCCCATTTGTAATTATTCACATTTATTGACACACGCACACACATACACACAGAAACCAACATGCATACGTGCACATAGACACACCAATCTGCACACGTACACACATACGCACAAGTAAATACATACACCAGTACGCCCACGTCCTCCCGCACACGCACGTACACGTACATATAACCACATGCGCGCGTGCATATTCAAATTAATCTCTGAAAAACTGAGATAGAGAAAGAAAATAAAAGATTGACATTTAAAAGTGAATGAAAAATAGAAGGGGAAATACAAACAAAACAGAATGAAAGAAAATCAAAAAGAGAAAAGGGAAGAAAAGAAATGGAAATTAGGAACAAAATGAAAATAGTGAGACAGCAGAAAATTTAACAAAAATGAAAAAGGCTGAAATGTTGAAAGAATGAGGGACTGTGAAAGAAAACAAAAGATAGTAAATAAAGCGGAAAAAGGCTAATAACAAAGATAAACAAATAAATGTACAAAAACCAAAGGACGGAAACAACACAATAAAAAATGGCCAATAAGAGAAAAACTAGCTTAACAAGTAATGCAATTGATAAATTTATTGACCCCTGTGAAAGAAGCTAATGACTTCACTACATAAAAACAGTTCTGTCATTGAGAAAAATAGACAGAGAATCTGAGAGAGAGAGAATGGGGGAAGAAGGAATGATGGGGGCATGTATTGATCTCTCTAGCAACAACACTTGATGATGAATAAAAATGTATATATAACATGAACGGAACTGGTTTAGAGTAACAACGCAACGTTATTGAATATAGAAACGAAAACTGAAAAAGAAGATATGTCCACATTATTAATGCTATTATCATTGACATCCTGATCGAATTAATATACGCCATGGCCCTTTCTCCATATGCGGATGACGTCACCGTCGTGTCAGAAACCACGGCAACAGAAGATTTCGGTCCCTTCTAAAGCTCTACGAGACATCATAAGGAACATACATTAACCCGTAGAGATTGGTCGACTTGTGGTTCGGAACCTAGAGAGGTAGAAGAAGGTTCATGACAACGAATAGCATCACACTCTTCCTCGTCTTTCAATTCAAATTCTGATGCGCTTCCTTCGTAAAATTTTATTATTCCTTTGCTATATCTGACGATGTACACTGCTCTTAAGTTCATATCGCTGAAAGTATTTATTTCATTTCGGAATGAATTTAATGACTGCTTTACCCTTCGGAGGTATTCACACTTGATTTAATTTTACATTAATGCGCATTTTATACCATCATCTTCCCAAATTGTTTATATCTGTCATCTGTGTCACTCTTTCATATCTCCTCTTCGGTTATTAAATTCATCCCGTAACCTTTATTATATTTGCCTCTCTTCATCACAAATATTTCACTTTACTAAATATTCTTACGGGGGTGACAAGTAATTCGAGTTTTTTTCTCCATCATGCATTTAGGCCAACCATGAATAGGAAACTGTCCACTCTCTTCCAGTCTTTTCTTACAATATTTTCTTCATATAAAGCGAAAGAGGATCCGAAAAACAATATGAGTAGTCAGCTCTACCCTTGAAAAATATTTCGATTTATTTTCATTTCTCTACGTTAGTTCTGTTAGTTCTGTTCTCCATCCAGCCATGTTCATTTAGTTTACTTTAGTAATTTCATCTACACTTCAGTACATTTTTGAGCGTCTTCAAAATCTAAAGTTGGAGGACCATATAGTGGTCGTTAGTCATTCTTTTGGAATATTCCTCGATCTATTTTGTCTCCTCAAAGCAAGTACCTCACTGCTGTTAGTTCTGTTTTCCATCACGTCATGCCTAACCGCTTTCAGTTCAGTAATTTCAATTGCAATTCTGTACATTGTGAGTCTTCAAAATCCAAGATTGGAGAAACTCATCATATACCTTCTTATAATCAAACCATCACATTCCTAAAACCATTTTGCTTCTCTTACAGTTTCTTATCAATAAACGGATGGTTTTCTGATCAATTGAATTCTTCCCGAAAGTCTTTATTTTCTTTAGGGAGAATGCATCCTTCTTTTAGGTGAATATAAATAATTTCTGCAAGCATAATTGGTAAAATCCTCTATAGTAGAGGGATGTTATTTGGCTGTAGCTTGAGACTTTGGTCTATTTATCTTTGTCATTTATAATCACACTATGGACCTTTAAAACATTCATTTGGTCCAACTACATTTATAACAGTTCAGTCCTAATAGCAGAACAAATGTCACTAGTGAAAACTAGACGGATATTTCAAGTAAAACAACGTAGAAGCCAATGGAGTGTGCTTCGTAGTTGAAAATATATTTTCGGATGCAGAGGGGTTAATGTGTTTCGGAAGAGACAACTTATTGAACATTTCTCAAACCTCATTTGGTAGCAACAACTACAATATCCATTATTATATACTTTATAACAAGATCACACAGATATATAGAAACTTCACCAAATGAAAAGGTTAATAATGGAGCCAGGCTCACATGCATAGTCTCCGGGATTCAACAATTGAATATGGGGAAATTAGTGTTGAAAACTGAAAAGTGGGAATATCATTATGAAAGTATTTATATTTAAAAACCTAAATTATATATACAGAAGCATGTAGTTATAAAGCTAATCAATTTTTCTTTAGCAAAGGGAAGAAAAAACTTTGTGGCAGTTATGTGAGCTGATATATTAGAGAAAATATAAGAAATCTTATGTAACACTCTGTATTTCGTGACCGAGGCTGAAGCCCAGAATTGGGCAGAAATAATGTTTGAAAGATTCACCCATTAGCTTGTGTCTCAGTATATGGAGCAACGGAATATAAAAGTGAAAATCAGGAGCAAAGAAGGGGACATCGACACCTGGCCAATTTTGGCCTTTTTAAAATAATACAGTTAGCTAATTAGTGTGAAATTAGGAAGTAGTCGCATGCAGTCGGGTGGGACATCATGGACCAATAATTTATTTTCTGCTCTCAGCACAAAAGAATATTTTGGAGATGTGTCCCGTTATGTGTGTTGAGTCAACGGAAACAAGATTGGCGTTGTTGAGAGCAAACACAATTTGAGTTCTTCCGGACAAGATGAGCTTCCGTCTAGCAAATTCCACATGCAGGATGATGGCCAACATGTTGCAAAGGAAACTTCTTAAGCCCACACACGTGCCAGTTATGTCAACGAAACTTGCAATCTGTTTTACATAGTTTCTACACCCATTGGAAGACAGGCAACATAAGGGATGTCTATTCTAATCATAAATAACATAAAGCAGACAACAGTAGCCGGCATCACCAATAGTAGGGACAATATCAGAAACAAATAACAAAGCAAGAAACAATGAAAAAAGAAAGAGACGAAGAAGGAAGGGGAAGTATGTGAAGAGATGAAAAGGACAAAATAGATATTGACTAGATACGAGTGACGAACGCAATTACTCTGAATGTATCTACCGATCCAATCTATCCACGACCTTCACACTCTTGCTAGAGAAAGCCTTCCTTAGTTGACTTCTACCGCTCATTCATGTCTATTTGTAAATCATTTCTTTCTTAATAACTGAACCTAAGTTTTAGTTCATGTGTGTGACTTTCGTGTGTGACTTTTCGTGTGTGACTTTTTTTTAATCTGTAAACAAATGTAATTTTTTTGCAAAATGCGTTGTATTCTACACAAAATAATCACCAGAAAAAGGTTAATGGTAATTGCATACACAATACTTTATATGCTAATATATAATGCACCATATAATTAACCACGACATCCTTTGGTTTTCGCTAATTTGACGCCAGGTTGCTGGTAACGAAATATAAACAAGATGCAGACACATGAACAGATCGGAGTGTGCTTTAACCATCTTGGGCCTGAGTCGATTCAAAGAGCAGAAATTGAAATCGTAATATTTCTGTTACTATACAAGTGATTACATAATCCAAAATAATTTACACATCGAGACTAAATATGTGTGGTTATATTTACAAAATGGACTATTCCATATAAAATATAATTTAAGTAATAAATAACTGATAAATATATACTATATATTTTTGTAC
Source organism: Eledone cirrhosa (assembly GCA_964016885.1). Classification (NCBI taxonomy): domain Eukaryota; kingdom Metazoa; phylum Mollusca; class Cephalopoda; order Octopoda; family Eledonidae; genus Eledone; species Eledone cirrhosa. The sequence continues at coordinate 384,409,511 of OZ024740.1, read as the reverse complement.
TTCGAAATAACTATAGTAAACGCAAAGTTAATCCGGTTGTATTCGCCCGCTGGCTATAATATTTGTGAACTGCATTCAAAACTGCACATACGCATACATACACACACGTATATATATATATATATATATATATATATATATTGTAATACTTTGGGAGGTTCATGTTGCCAATATATACACACACACACACACACACACACACACACACACACACACACACATACACACACACACATACACACATACATATATATATATATATATATATATATATATATATATATATATATATATATATATATGCAATCGTATTCATTCAATTTCACGCCATCTCTAAAAGCAATAAGCTACATGTATAACTATGTATTTATCTGGTAGATTAAAAAAATACATATTAAAAAAAATGTTCAATAAAAAAATGAAGTTTGAATTGAAAAGTGAAAAGGGAAAGAAAAACAAAAAGTCCTAGAACAAATAGAAAAGAACGGCAATCATTCTGCTGTTGCGCACAATACCAGTGATTTAAAATATATTACATCATTTTGCCCGTAATGAGGTATACTATGCCTATATATAGGTTGTGGTTTCTTATTTAGAATGAACACGAGCCGGTTATATATATATATATATATATATATATATATATATATATATATATATATATATATATATATATATATATATATATATATATATATAGTACGAGAATAGACCTAGAAGAAATAGATCCCGACGCATTATATGGTATAACCCACCATATAATATGGAGGTGACCACATCATTAGCTAAGATCTTTCTCTCCCTTATTATGAAGCATTTTCCCCCTACACATAAATATAGTAAAATTTTTAATAGAAATACTATTAAAATGTCTTACTCTACGACTCCTATCCTTGCACATAACATCACAGCTTCAAATTTACCTAAATTACCTAGCCGTAGGAACACGTGCAACCCTGTAGTTAGTACTAACTGTAATTGTAGGAATCGGGTTGACTACCCCCTATCCGGGAAATGCCTTTCTAGAAACATTGTCTACAAATGTAAGGTTGAAACACCCACGTCCCGTAGGGCCTACATAGGGTTAACCGCCAATGGATTCAAGCAGCATCTCTACGTGCATACCCATTCATTTCCTTACCCTTTAAGAAGGAATATGACGTCACTTTCAGCTTATATCTGGAGTCTAAAAGACGACCACACCCAATATAACTTACACTGGGAGATCCTAGCTAGGGCTAGATCGTATAACGGAAATAAAATACCATGTGACCTCTGCGCCCTGAGGCCCTGGAAATACTCTACGCCAAAGACCACATCTTAAACAAAAATCTGAGGCAATTTCGGCTTGTAAACATAAATTTGACAAAACTTTCCTGTATTACAGCCCCACATTATATCCTAACGGATAGTACGAACTATATGCGGATATTTTACGTCTTGATGTGGTAGCTAAGTATATGTTATGTTTATACCATTACTTATTTGTATAGGTAAGTATATATTACCTGCAAGTTTTGTGAAGGTACGTATACTTTCTCGTACGAATAATTGATTGTATATGTTATGGCGTATATATTATTTTTTCTGGAACATATGCTTTTGGTTATGTGTATACGTGAGATTTGCGTCTGTGTGAGTATGCAGGTTCGTAGGTATGTAGAGTGTGTGTATATGTGTACTTAGTGTTTTGGTTGACGCAGGTCTCCGAACATAAGTGTATTTACATCTAAGTATGTGTGTGCGCTTGTTATATACGTATTTATTTATTTATATACGTTTATTTGATTATATGCATACACGCACACAGACACACACACACACACACACACATATATATATATATATATATATATATATATATATATATATATATATATATATATTTATATACGATATTAAACAAATGGAAACTATATTTATAAAACCATATTTATTTCACTATACATATTTCAGGGATACCATATTAAAAATATGGCATGCCTTCGTCAGATAAAATACAATATATAAACAGTTTTATAAATAATTTTAACGTACCATAAATATAAGCGACCATTAAAGTAGGAGGCTGGCTTGGTAGTGAAGTGTTTATAAATATTTAGTGTTAAGCACAGTTAGAAGGAAAGACGGAGAGAAAGAAGAAATGTATGTAAAGAAAAACAGAGAGAAATAGAGAGAAATAGGGGAGAGAGAAAGATGGAGGAGGTGAAAAAAGAGAGGCAACCGAAGGCAACAGATGAATAATAATAATTCACCATACAAATAGAGATTTAAGAGGGAGGGAGTACGGTAATTATTTAGTTATAGTGTTAGCCACAGTTAGAGAAGAGACGGAGAGAAAGAAAAAAATGGAGATGAAGATAAAACAGAGAGAGAGAGGGAGAGGTTGGAGGAAAAGAAAGAGGGAGAAAAATAATAATAATTATATAGGGGGAGGTGAAAACCAAGAGAGAAATAAGAGAGAAACATGAGAGGCAAAGTCAAAGCGATAGATACATAAACTTCATCATATATAAAGAGAGAGGAGAAGAAAGAGTTATATCTAGAGAGAGGGATGATAGAGTTACATTTTTACGTCATGTCCTATCAATTTGAATTATCAATTCATATGAACTGGGTAATATAATGTAAATATCAATATTCATGAATGAGACATAGATATATAATGTGTGTAATAATTTTGCTCAATAATGACCATATGTTTAGTTTAAAACTCTGAGGTCAATGTACCAAAATCTGAGATAAATCTTCAAAAAATTACCCTATTTATAAAAATACGGAGATATATATGTATATTTATATATACGTATATGCACTTTCTGAAAAAAAAGAGAAAGTTATGTGAAGCTCTAGTTGATAATATAGACATACACATGACTTTACGTGATCAACTCTATAATTTCTTGTTTCATAAAAAAAAAAAAATTTCCTTGTGTTATAAAAAATTTCACTATATATATATACTTAAAAAATAAACGATTAATATTCATGCCCTCACACATATGATTATCGTTCATGTATATAATATTATGCATATCTGTAACATATAGAGAACTATACCTACATATACATATACATATATATGTATATATAAGATATCTGCGTGAGTGTTCCAGCATCTCTATGCACACATACAGGCACATGAACAGATAAAATATACTCTGTAATCTTTCCATATGCATGTTAATACATATGGCCTTTGCATAGAGATAACCAGATATCAATATATCAGCACAGAAATATCAAAACGTTAAAATATTTTCAACACACCCTAGGGTATCTCAGGCCACAAAAAAAACAGTATGCATCATATATTTACCACAGAAATCTATCCTTCCAATTTTCCAGACAATATATTGCAAAGTTCCTTAGAAGCAATCAGAATAAAAAAGCAAATAAAAAACCAAAAAATATTTAACGAAAATCATTTAAAGGATTTAGAAGACCCTGTGGTTCTACGGATGCTCTTATATTTAGTATAGAAATTTATCTTGCGTAAAATTTATTTAATACATTGGGAGCATCTACATTTTAGAGTAGTTTAATTACATCATTTGTTTATATTTATGAAGAAGGTTTAAAAGAAAAAGTTGAAGG
>OZ024740.1:384393414-384400914 GCA_964016885.1 Eledone cirrhosa | reverse complement strand
CTGAGCGTCATATTATTAGCAATAGTAAACCCGACGTCAATGTTAACTCTAGGCTAGATTCAGAAAATTTAAATACGACGTCAAACGTAACTTCGTTGAATGTTCATAACACCAATCTAAAGCAGGAAACTATAGTTCCTATCGTAAATAATTTCTCCAATCCAATTCCTTCTATAAATAATACTAGATCACTTGTTAATAACTCATTAATTTCTCTAATCGTAATTGTAATTGCTCTGTTAGAACTAAATGTCGTCTTAATAACCAATGTCTTGATAAACATATAGTGTATGAATGTAAGGTTATAACTGGTACTAATTAGTTTACCTATTTCGGTTCCACTTCCACTTCCTTTAAAGCAAGATTTTATAATCACAATTCGTCTTTTAAATACCAACTCAAAAGAACCAACACGGCACTCTCGGAACTCATATGCTCCTTAAAAGACAAAAATATTAACTATAACATCTCTTGTGGGAAGGTTTGCAACGGCTTTCCTTACCAGAATTCTTCCCTATCCAGAACATGTAATCTCTGCCTAATCGAGAAAATTACCATTATATCTAATTTTAATTCTATAATTGTTTCTACTTTAGGCACAAGGCCAGCAATTACCCAGTGTATTACTGGTACTTTATTTTATCGACCCCGTAAGGATGAAAGGCAAAGTCAACCTCGGCGGGATTTGAACTCAGATCGTAAAGGGACGTAACTATGCTGGAAAGCATGGCGTCCGACCCTCTACCGATACTGCCAATCCACCGCCCTCTTTTTAATTTTAATTCTATAATGAATAGACGTACGTATTTATTTTCGGTCTGCTTGCATAAATCCCATAGAAATTTCCATAAAGTATACAGCTAATATCTATATCTCAATACCTAATTAGTTTAAAATCTTCTTTTCTCAAATGCTTTTATTTCTTCTACAAATATACCCATCTTTCTACCTTATTTCAGTATATTATATTATATATTTTACTCATTCTATGTCGTTAGAGGTCCACTATCTTTCTTCTTTTTATCCTTTTTCCTTTCTTCCTTTTTTCTTTTTTAATTTCTTATCTTTAATCTTTAACTTTTACTTCTCAATTACGTATCCTTACGGGGTCGATAAAATAAAGTACCAGTAATACACTGGAATAATTACTGGCCTTGTGCCAAAAGTAGAAACAATTATTACTCACTATACCATTTTCCATTTTTCCTTATATTCCTGGCCATACAAACTATATTATTTTAATATATAATAATATTACGATTAGTAAATCTTTGTAAACATATATACTTTTTGACGCTATATATTTTTTCCTTCTTAAATTTTCATCTCTCTTCTCTCCTTCCGTGCTCGTATTAAACCTATTATTTACTTTTACATATTACAATACATTAAAAAAACTTAAACCCTAACTAATTCCTCTAAGTTCATAATTAATTTAATCTCTCCTTCTTTCACATTATATCCTTAATATACTTAATATTTTATTTTAATAATACATATTAATAAATTCTTTTTTTCGCACATATTATTAAACCCTTCAATATATAAACCTTAAATAAATACTATTCTTAATTCCTTTTTATTTAATCATAAACATCACCATTCATAAACCTCATTAACTTTTAATTTCAAAATCTTTTAAAATTATCTATTATCTTAAAACGGTTTTTTAATTTCTCTCTGTGAGACAATATTTTCTCAGTTGTAAAGGCTATTTCTCTCTCTCTATCACTCATTTCTCCTCCTCTCTCATCCTTCCTTCTTATACTCCTCCCCCGTCATCATTTATTTTCTTTCTTTCTCTTCCTTAACTTTTCTTATCCCCCCTTCCTTTTTTTCCAACCTCATATATCCATCTTACTTTATTTTTCATATGTTGTTTTAACACTTCACTGCTCGCAAGTGTTTTTTAATCTTCATATCATGTCTCCCTATTTTATCTGATGTGAACGCAAATATCATCCCATGATGATATTTGTTTTTGAAATGCGCGTAATAAGATACTTGGAAATCGTTTAACCATCTTTTGATCTTATATTATATATACATATATATATATATATATGAAATGAGGTGACGGAACCAGCAAGGATTTCACTTCTAGTACCGGTAGCATCTCAGCGAACTCAATAGGCAATGTTCTCTAAATTCCCAGAGTAGACATAGTTATTCACTTCAATACAACACACGTAAATGGGTACCTCAAATTTATATCCTTACTCGACTTTCGGCCACACTTAAGTCAGCAATAGAGTGCAAAGCATATACTGTTTGCATTTTTTATGCAACAATGCACAATCGGCGCATGTGGCTTCATTAGCGGTTTTCCCCTAATCGGTAACCAATCGATCGACATAATTCGATTCCAGTTCGATACCTCATTACACAATGCTTCAAGTGAACTATAACCTCCTCCATATATATATATATTAGAGTGTGCCATAAAAACCAAGGTCACAGTCCTAACGCTCCCTGTATTCTCATTATAAATGCCCCAATTGTTAAAATAAAACGTATTCTGATAAAATAAATTATTTTGAGCCATGCCTATATCATGGTGATTATAGTGGAAAGTGTGATTCTGTTGCATGAAATCATGAAAATGTGAAACCAAATATGACCATACAATAATTGTTTATTTTATTAATCCATTATATTTACTAAACCAGCTTTGAATATTAAGGCTTATAAGGAAGAAACAAGTTCCAGTCATATTTTTTGAGTGTTTCTTTTTTGAAATCCGGGACCTTGCGACCATGAGCTTCGACTACTTGAAGAACACATTTCTTCTCCTCCTCTTTCTTGGTGATGGCAACAACATCAGTTATCAACTTGACTGCTCTCTCCGCCAGATCGTTGACTACCTTGATATTGTGAACAACAACACAGGGATTTTTATATGACGCTTGTGATGACAAAGTTGCAGGTGACAGCTCAAGACAAGTATCGTCGAGATCAAGGAGATCGAACAGAAGCCTTGATTTGTTCCCAACTAGATGATGTAGCTTTGTGGACGACTTCAACTCGCGAAATACTGGAGCACCACGGTCGAGAGGCCCAGACGTCTTCGTATTTGTTCGTATTTGTTTCTTCTCGGACTCTTGGACCCGACTTGAAAACAGCGCTAGCTCCGTCATGTACCAAAGATACCTGCTCAAAACAGTACTGTCAAGGTTACTGTACTGTGTCAACGCCACGTAGAACTGAAGGTCATTGGATGGTGCATCAACACACTTGATTGCTGTCAGCCAGTATCGCACGTAGAACAGAGCATTGAACATACAGATCCGGCGCAACTTTTCCATTTTAGCTTGATCGTAATTGAGTCGCTCACCAAATGTATACATCTTTGCACTATAGATGATTGTGGACATCCACCCAGCGTTATGATGTGCACCAGGCAGCATCCAATGAATTCCACGAGGAGTGATAACAGCAAGGAAGATCAACATCAACTCAGCACATTCTCGGTAGTCGTCTCGTGGAAGAGAACTTATTTTCCCATCGTCGGATGTCAGCAAATCTTGGAGGAACTTGATGTTTTAAAGTTGGTTTTGTCCGTGAGTGACACCCAATATTTTTTTGAACTCCTTGAACTCTGGGGTGTCTGGACTGGACATTGCTCCGAATAGGTGTTGCCACACTGCACACAAGATACGCTCCATGACATGGTGCCGACAAGCAAAATAAAACACCTTTTTGAGTATCTCTTCTAGTTTCACGCAGGCACCATTTTTCCATCCAAAATTCGAAGCAGTTGTGTCGAAGACCAAGCCCACCATAGACCCATCAAGATTCCAATCTTTAACAAGATCAAATGATGCTTTGGCTTGGGTGGTTCCAGTGTCATCAGGAATTATGGGAATTGTATTACTATGTCGACCGTCATGATGACTGTCATAGCCGTTCAGTTTAAGTACTCTCCAGGAAATGTGTGGTGTGTGTGTCTCGGTCTCTAGCGTCGGTGCATTTGTTCCGGATACGTGTTAGTTAGTTCCTTATGCATCCGAACTTAGCGCCGGCTGGGAGGGCCGACGCTAGAGACCGAGACACACACACTACACATTTCCTGGAAGTACTCAAACTGAACGGATACACGACATCCACCACAAACCGTGCCAGAAAGAACCAAGGACACCACACCCGAGGCACTAACCCTTGCTTCCTGAAGCTCCCACACTTCAGTGAAGAAACAACAACAGCCATCCGCAGAGCTATCAGACGAGAGGGACTAGATATCCAACTGGCCCACTCAGGTCCTTCTCTGCGCGGACAGCTAACCAAAAGACACTCCACCAGACATGACAACTGCTGCAGATTAGCCAAACTGCCCTATTAATGACACACACCTATGCCACCAGGCTTACGTAGTATACAGACTAGAGTGTGACAAATGCAGCAACTTCTACGTTGGTAGCACCACCAGACCACTCCACATAAGAATAAAAGAACACCTCAATACTAACGCTTCCTCATTTAAGAAACACCTAGTTAAATGCAAAAACACCGACAAAACAATAACAGTTAGGATAGAAACTAAGGAAAGAAACCTCGGCAATCTTAGAATTAAGGAAGCACTAATTATAGACAAAACACAATCACCAATCAATGATAGACTAGAACTCAACACCCAATTTATAACTTGATAGAGCTTCTAGCCCCATATTTACACACACCACACACGCACACACGCACGCACACACACACACGCTTACACCTCCACTTATTCTCTCTCACACATACACACACAAAATCAATTATAACACGAGATAACATCTATCCCCCACATTTACGTATAGACATATCTTCTCACACTCACACACACACACTCACATACTTACACATTCATGCACTCTCCCACACACTTAAACAGGCATGTACAAAAAAACCCTTTTAAAGGGAGACTACTCTTTATCCACCTAATCTTAACTCTTTGACATTAGAGATAGAACATATACTATATACCATATCCTGTCAGCATGACTTGGCAAGCTATTTAGAACACTGGATTAACAGCTTTACATCCCTCTGAAGAAGAGATATTATCTCGAAAATTAAGGACATTTAAATAAATCTAAGGTAAAAGACTAATTGTCAACAATATCTTTTGCATTTGCATTCTTTATTCTATGCCCATACCTGCATTGTTTTGGCTTTATTATACATATACAAACGTTTATATATATATATATATATATATATATATATATATATATATATATATATATATATATATATATATATATATATATATATATATAAATATATATATATGTAAACCATACACAGTACGCCAGCACCAGCAGTTTTGCAAGAGATATCAACATGAATGGACCTGTTGTTTTCATCTAAAGACATTTTTTTCCAATTCCAACCCGCCAGTCCCCTCAATCTAACTTATTTATCATTCTTTCTTCTGATGAAGGATTAGCGTTCAAAACGTTAAGGCCCTCTTCCTGCTATATCAAGCATTAACCTAATACATCCCTTCCATATACTGTACTGATTGTGTTGTTATTTCTGTTTACCTTTACATACGTATATATGCATATATATATATATATATATTTGTGTGTGTGTGTGTGTATGTGTGTGTGTTTGTATATATATATATATGTATATATATATATATGTATATATATATATATGTGTGTGTGTGTATGCAGCATATCTGTAGATAAAAGTTCCATGGAAACTGTTGCAAAAAATCTTACTTAGTATATTTAACATTTCATAAACTTAACATGTATGTGTCACTTTCGGTGTTGGGGCCCAGTTGTATTCACAACAAAATTACGAAAACAAAATTTGTCCTGGTGCTCTTTGTGGGGTTATGTTTGAAACGACCCCTTCACTATAGTATGGTGGTCATAACTGGAACCCGAAATCTAAGATATATATATCTTATATATTTGATATATATTTATCCTTTTTATTATTACTATATATATATATATATATATATATATATATTTCGTTTCTGAATTTGTTTAGCAAGATTCTTTATCTGAAATCGTGTAATGAAACCGATATTGTTATACTTTGGGAGGGTCATGTTGCCAATAAGAAACACACGCACCAGTTGCTTACACTTCAATTTATTATATACTAGCAGTAAAGCCCGGCGTTGCTCGGGGTCGCTCAGTAGCTTTGTTAAAGTTACAATGTTAAGTTTCTTTCTTGGCTTAAAAACTGTAGTGTCTACTGTGCAGACTTGCATGTGGTGTTTTTGATTAATATTCCCTCAACCAACAATATGCCTTATGAAGTTAAGAAAACATAACGATAACCCGAATGTTATAACAAAAGAGGATGCTGGGGATAGAAACTGCACTGGTTATTTATTAACAAAGATCGAAAATGTAAACACTGCAACGCAGAGAAAAACATTAGCGTAACAAAATTATCAGTTATGTCTGTCTGCACGCCTATATCACCTCTCTGCACGACTGTCTGTCTGCACGCCTATATCACCTCTCTGCACGACTGTCTGTCTGCACGCCTATATCACCTCTCTGCACGACTGTCTGTCTGCACGCGTATATCACCTCTCTACACGACTATCTGTCTGCACGCCTAACTTTGAAATATTTGCTTGTTTTACGTAGTCTTTAAATAGACTTGTTTTCAAGTAAAAATATTGTTTTAAAATGCTTTTAAATGGAAATGAAGCAAAACGGAAGCTTAGTGTTCGAACTGATGAATTTTGCAGGTCAATATTTTGCTGGCTCGACGACAGCTGTTCGTGTATTGTGTTAATGTCATTTTAAACGCTGAGAAAGCCAGCGTAATTTTTTACGTAAGACGCTCAATGTAAACAGAACAAAGGGAAATAACTGATAACTTACCCTCAAAAATCGATACATTATATTCGATTTCGTCACATAGGGTGGGTCAATTTGAAATATCTTTTTTCCGATGTCTTCGCTAGGGCTCAATGTACAATTATAGCAATTTCGGTGCAATTCCGTGAGAGATTCTAAGAGGAGATGTGTGCCAAAAATCGATAGACAGACAGACAACCACAGTTTTATATATATAGATTTATAAATTTATAAATTTACACATCTACAAACTTATAAATTTCTGGTTGGTTGGTTGATTCCACAACCAGATAGTTGTTTATATATAGTCATAGTCCTTTCGTCACACACTCTGTGACCTCTTCAGTGACTGGGGATTCCTTTCTTTGTTTCTGTGCCTTCCAACCAGAAATTTATAAGTTTGTAGATTTGTAAATTTATAAATTTATAAATATATAATTGTTTCTACTTTAGGCACAAGGCCAGCAATTATCCAGTGCATTACTGGTACTTTATTTTATCGACCCCGTAAGGATGAAAGGCAAAGTAAACCTCGGCGGGATTTGAACTCAGATCGTAAAGGGACGTAACTATGCTGGAAAGCATGGCGTCCGACCCTCTACCGATACTGCCAATCCACCGCCCTTTATAAATATATAATAAATTGAAGTGAAAGCAACTGGTGCGTGTGTTTTGT
>OZ024740.1:384330914-384388414 GCA_964016885.1 Eledone cirrhosa | reverse complement strand
ACCTGACATTAGTTGGGCTCTATAGGCCACCACAAACACCCATAATCTGTTTCAAAGAATGCTTCAACAGTATTAAATGTTTTATTAAACAGTGCCATTCTAGCAACATACTTTTGATGGGAGACTTTAATCTACCCTGTGTCGATTGGTCTACATGTAGTTTGAAACCAAGCTCCACAGCCTCAACCACTGACAAAGAGGCTGTCGAGTCACTTTTTGACTTCATGAATGAGTTTTTCTTGTCCCAACTTGTCCTTGCACCAACGAGGCATCAGAAGAACATTCTGGATCTAGTGTTTAGTAACCACACTAACACTATACATAATATTACAGTGGAAAAACCCTTCTCTCAGACCATGACATGGTTCTTTGTAACCTGAGATTCCACCAGACAAAAGTTAATCCCAGGGTCCTCTCTCCAGCCCACCCATTTGATAACATGGATCTCCACAATGCCAACAGGGATGCAATTATGAACGAACTATCACATGTCGACTGGTCTTTTACACACGCACACACTTCCACCAACATCAAAACATCTTGGCAGATCTTTGTAGACACTGTCACAAATATATGTACAAAACAGACCCCACCAAAACCTGTGAACAAAACCAAGTGCAGTATCCCCCAAAACAGAAAACAATTATCAGAAAAGTAAAAATAACAAACAAAAAAATTACAAACAAAAAAATTAACACACTAAAATACTGCCAACACACACATTCAATGGCTATCACCCTGCTTGAGTCAGAAAAATATAACCTCCAGCAATGCATGATGACCATCATCAATAACCAGAGAATAGCTGAAGTGAGGTGGTCCATTGACAAACTCAACCCCAAAGTGTTCTTCTCCTTCGCTAAAAAACACAAGGTCACCGTCTCCACTGTTGGCCCCCCTAGTTGATGAAAGTGGTACACTCCAGGACAATGCCAGAACCATGGGCGAGATACTGCAGAAACAATACTGCTCTGTTTTCAGCAACCCTAATATGGCCGATCTGGGCCGTATCAGTGATATTAACCCCCAACACACTATATCAGACATAACGTTTGGCGCCCCTGATGTATTAGCGGCAATAAACGAAATTAAACACAATTCAGCAGTAGGCCCCGACAGGTTCCCTACGTGTGTCCTAAAGGTGTGTCGACACCAACTTGCAACTCCTCTTGTTAATCTGTGGAGGAACTCACTGGACACCGGCTATATTCCTGAAAACTTTCTGTCCCAGTCATTTGTCCCAGTCTTCAAAAAGGGAAATAAGTCCCTTGCAGTGAACTACCGTCCGATCTCACTCACCTCTCATATTATCAAGGTATTTGAGACGGTGGTGAGATCACGTATAACCCACTTTCTTGAAAGCAACTGCCTGCTGAAATCCAACCAACATGGATTCCATAATGGGAGGGACTGCCTAACGCAGCTCCTGCATCACTTTGACGATGTTTTGAGAGCCTTGGAAGAGGGCTCCAACACTGATGTCATCTACCTTGATTTCAGCAAGGCTTTCGACAGGGTTGATCATAAGATTCTACTGAACAAAGTATCCAATGTTGGTGTCTCTGGAAGGTTACTACAGTGGATCAAATGTTTCCTGACAGGCAGAACCCAGCATGTTGTAGTCGAAGGAGTAAATTCAAGCCCTGCCAAAGTCAGCAGTGGCGTCCCACGAGGCACTGTGTTGGGCCCACTTCTTTTCATCATGTACATTAATGACATTACTGACATCATCAAACACAGCAACATCAGAATCTTCGCAGATGATTCCAAGCTCCAAAGGGTCATCAATGAGGTGGGTGACCGGACTTGCCTTCAGTCAGACCTACTGGCTGTTATCCAATGGGCAGAGATAAATAATATGCTGTAGAATGTGGATAAATTTGAACTAATCCACTTTCGAAAAAATGATGCCCTGAAACTACCATACTCTCTTCCTTCGGGTGAAACTCTAGTGGCTTCTAATAATATCAGAGACCTGGGAGTAATTGTGGACAACAATATAAGATGGGCCACTCATATAAACAGCAAAGTTGATATGGCCCGCAGAGTGTGTTCCTGGATTCTCAGAACTTTCCAGTCGAGAGATATCCACACTGTTGTCCTTCTCTTCTCCACTTTTGCCCGACCCCACCTTGAATACTATTGTCCACTGTGGTTACCCCACAGGAAACAAAGTATCATGAAAGTTGAAGCACTCCAAAGGTCAATTACAAAAAAGATAGTTGGCATGACAGGCCTTGACTATTGGGGTCGATTAGAAAAGCTCAAACTTTATTCTCTTCAACGTCGCCGTGAGCGCTACATTATCTGTATGATGTGGAAAATATTCATCAGCTTAGCCCAAATGTGGTTGGCATCACCTTTAGTGTACACCCAAGGCTTGGGCACCGTCCTATCCGCCCACGACCAAAATCCCACTCGGATCACATAACAACAATACGGCGGCACAATTATTTCACCTCAATTGGCACTGCACTCTTTAACATTACACCAAAACACATCAAAGCAGAGACAGACCCAATCAAGTTCAAGAAGTCTTTGGATAAATTCCTTCAAGAAATCCCGGATAAGCCTCCTACACCCGCATATGCCTCCGTAAACAATAACTATCTGCTCGAGTGGGCCATGGTGCCCAAACACTGATTTTTAAGACTTCGCCAGGTGGTGCTATTAAGTTAGACATGGCCTGGGCCAATACTGGCGAAACCTATCATTGTTATCAAAGTTATATATATATATATATATATATATATATATATATATATATATATATATATGTAAAAGTTAAACAGAAATAACAACACAATCGGTACAGTATAAGGAAGGTATATATAAGGTTAACGCTTGATATAGCAGAAAGAGGGTCTTGACGTTTCGGACGCTAGTCCTTCATAAGAGGAACTTGCGAATCCAGAGTCAGGTTCGATCCATAATCAGATCGCCCCTCAAGCTGTTCGCCGGAGAAACAATTGCAATACGTTAATAAATTGTGTTTTGAAGCATCACTGATCCTTCGTTTTCCATATTATCATACTCTGCTCCGAAGGATAGAGTGCTCAACCGGCATACCGCCTATGGATGCATCCTAGAAACCATATGACATATAAATATATGTATTTATGTATGATTGTATGTATGTATGTATGTATGTATGTATGTATGTATGTATGTATGTATGTATGACAAAGGGCGAAAGAACTCATAAGAGTCAACGACCATCCAAAAGTGTGTCAATATGTATATGCAGATGTACATATCTATGTATATGTATATGTACATGGGTGCATGTGTATTTATATGCGTGAGGACATAGAAATAGTCGGGCTGGACACCCGATCGCGCGGTTAAACCACTGAGAGTGAAGGACCCGTAGCCTTTCTCAGGGCATTCTTCTAGGAGAAGGCAACTCAGGAAACTGGGATAACTCCGATATAAAACCTGCGGCTCAGTAGATACCGATGATGTTGATCTTTTCTTCTTTTCGGGTTATAGCTACTGTCGTTCAGAGAGTGGGATTGGCTCAGTGCACAGTCTTTCCTCACTTTAAAAAATATCTTCACGCACGGGCATGTATGTATGTACGTGTGTGTGTGTGTGTGTGTGTGTGTGTGTGTGTGTGTGTGTGTGTGTGTGTGTGTGTGTGTGTGTGTTTGTGTGTGTGTGTGTCGGTATGAGTATGTGTATATATACGCATGCACACCTCTCCACATATATACAGACACAGTAATATGTATATTCATAGAGCGGTGGATTGGCAGTATCGGTAGCGAGTCGGACGCCATGCTTTCCAGCATAGTTACGTCCCTTTACGATCTGAGTTCAAATCCCGCCGAGCTTGACTTTGCCTTTCACCCTTACGGGGTCGATAAAATAAAGTACCAGTAATGCACTGGGTAATTGCTGGCCTTGTGCCTAAAGTAGAAACAATTAATATGTATATTCATATAGCCGTGCATATATCCATGCATATGACCTCATATATGCTCAGGCCGTCACTTTCAATAGAGAATCACTTGCTCTCAGCATGTGTAATATGTATGCTATGTATTTTTGGTACTCTTATAGTTGTCTGCTGGAGCAGACCCCTCTTTCTCCCGTTGTTCCTCTTATACTTGACATTCATGATTTGTAATTTAGTGCGTGTAATTTGAACACAAATCTTAAAGCTCTCTGTCTAACATCTCATCTATGGCTAGGTTTCTAAAATAATTTGAGGCTTTGGTTTGAGCATTTATCAATTAATCAACTTTACTCTTACTACTACTGTTACTGCACATAAGGAATATAGGATTGTGATTGACACTTAGTTCCTGTTATCAGTGCTGCTAATAATAAAGAAATAGTTATTATCAATACTATTGCTAATAATCTTCAAACCCATCAATCTTTCGTCGGCAATTGTTTTGTCCCTATTATTAATGCACCTCCATCTCTAGTCACGATTAAACTCAGTTTTGTTCCTCCTGCAAAGACTTTTCCGTTAAGTTGCAGATGCAAAATATAAATACAACTGTTTCTTATTCTCTAAAAGATTCAAATATTATGTGTATATAATAAATATCTGTTGGATTCTTTCCTTCGGGTCATAGGACTTTTGTGCTAGTTGGACATGGTATTTGTCATGTTCATATCTTTCATTTAGTTATTAAGGGGTTAATAGAAATTTACCTTACGTTAAACGATAATCGAAATCATGCCAGTCTCCCATTCACGATGAGCTGGACTGTCACTGCAATGAACAATCATTTATTTGTGATATTTAAATTAGGAAGAATCCCTTTGCTCCGTATTCATTTTATAGTCATACTGAAATATTGGTGTCAAAATATGTTATGTGCGGTTATATACACATATTTGTCTTTCTGCATGTGTGTGTGTGTGTGTGTGTGTGTGTGTGTATGTGTGTATGTGCAGGATGGGGGGGGGGCACTTGAGGATGGGTGCTTTTGTATGGGTGTGTGGGTGTGTTTGTGTGGGCGTGGTGATGTGGTTGGCTGGGTGTATATGTGTGCTTGTGTGTATTTGGGTGTCTATGCGCATATTTCTCTCCTTGTAGGATAATGTATAATTTAGAGAGTGAAGGAGGGACAACTGAACTGTGCTTATGTACACGGTTAGTATCAAATCCCCAGATATTTAAAATCATTATAACAAAAAAAATATATTAAACGTAGAAATATTATTCTCCATAAAATTTTAATTAGCTATTAAAAATATTTTTATTAGGGAAAAAATTAACATTCCATTTTACTAAAGGCTATCTATTTCCTTTGTGAAGTTGAGAACATCATCCGATATCATAGATGATAGAGAATATAACACGAGGAGCATCAGCTAAAAATCGCTTTAACAGTCAATTCAGAGAAATTTATGGCTTTATAAAAATATTAACGTTTACACAATATATGGGCATATGGCTGAGTAGTTAACTAGTTACTTTCATGTGTTTTTTGGTTTGATCAACTTGTGCATCATCACGAAATGCTATCTTCTATCAAGTGCCTTGCCTGTGAAATTGGATAGGATAATTGGAAAATGTGTGAATGCCAGTCGGGTTGACTATATCCGTAATTCGAAGGCCAGACCTTATCATAAATAGTGCCGACGATTCTACTTAAAGTAAACGTTAGTAATACACATGTCCGTGAAATGAGTAAGTTATTCCGTTGATCGAATGAATGGAATACTATTAATTCGTTAGAGCCGACAAAATATTTTCATCTCTTTGAAATGTGAGTGCTTAATCACACGCTTTGTATCGGGAATAATTATAATTTGATTAGACATCGCCTTTCATAGCATCATGTCACCATTCAAAATAAAATGCTAGGTACAAGTATTCTTAACTTAGTTTGTTGATATCCTGCTCTAAGTCACTTGAAATCAATTGCGCCGGATATGAACTAATGATACTGATGTTAGTTCGAAATTTTATCTTCCGAACCAATTCACTTTCCTCTCGACAGGGCACCAATTTGAAAGAATCTTGATGTATAAGATGATTAGAACTTATGACTTTGATATATTCTCTTGCACTAAATGTGAGGCATGGCATTGTAACACCTTCTTAAGAGATTATCGACTTATAACGTTTTGAAATCATTCTTACACACCAGTTTGGTAAATGCTGTGGCGATAGAAAGATGTCTCGAGCTAAAACAGAATAAATATTGTAAGCAGTTGCAGAACGAATGATACAATAAAATAAAAAAATAGTCTACGATTCGTAGTTTTGCAATGTTTTATTCAACTTCCCGTGTGAGTTTGATCTGAAGATGATATGGAGTTTCAATGACCTACCTCATCTATAATTCAATAGGGTTGCTCAGTCAGCGATGGATGTTTATGCTCTTCAGAAGTCAAGTCACTGAATTGATCATAGATTAGCAGCTTTTTTCCATATAGTAATATCGATTTAATTTCCTTCACTAAAATTTTGTAGAATATACGTGATCGACATGTAAGAGAATGAATAAATGCTCGTGTAATATATATTCAACTTCTCACTAAAGCGATAAATAGATCCAAGTTTTTCATGATCAGAAAATTAACTATATACATTCACGTGTTTGGATAATGGAAAGCGTGGCTTTCATTCCATTCTCAAGTGCATTTAAAGGAAAACGTGCAGAATACGTATAGATAGGAATCGAAACTGAATCGTACAATAAGTACACTATCGGTTTAGGACCTACACAACAACACCTGCCAAATGTCTATTCTTTTTAGAGGAATTCGTTTCACATAATACTTCCATTTTAAATGAATGGAAGTTTATATTAAAATCGATATATATTTTTATCACGTGATACAAAAAGTTGTTTATAATTAAAATTATAGGCGTTGTGCCAAAGTGAGAAATCATAATTAAATTTATGAATTTATTTTGATTGTTCCTAATGACGATACTTTAAACCGCATGCTCATACATACACACACCTTAATGCTAACATAAATTCTAACGTAAATTTTTATAAGTAGATTCTTCCCGTTATACACAACCAAAAGAGCGTATAACTATCTCTCTCCCCTCCTCTCTCTCTCTATCTCTATATATATATATATATATATATATATATATATATATATATATATATATATATATATATATACATATATACATATATATATATATATATATATATATATATATATATATATATATATATATATATATATTTATAAATATATATACATATATATATATATATACATTTATATATAAAGAATGAATAATAACAGGTAGACATCTTAAAAAGTTAATTTATTCCGTGTGCTTACAGATGTTTCCACGGTGGTACTACAGCCTAGTTATGCTATGTGCAAATTTACAAGTATTTGCAGAACTCAAATATCCAATGCTGTTTCCACTGTATCCTCAGAGCAGAATGGTAAAATGTACAGTGTAAATACCCTTAAGTGGGGTTGTTGGGGAAGATAGAGTAGAAAAGGAAGAGAGAAAAGTAGGGGAGAGGGAGAGAGAGAGAAAGATATGCAGGGGTTGGAGAAGTAGGAGAGAGTGGTTTGTAGATATCTTAATCAAAATGTTATGGTAGGGGTTTTATTATACTGGTTACTTTTGGAGAGATGCGTTGATAGTTAAGGTCGGAATTATTTATTGCCCCAGAGGGCAGGTTCATAGATGTGGAGAGGGAGGTAGGCCAAAGGCGAGAGAGAGAGTGTGTAATGGATGTAGAGAGAGAGGTAGAGAGGGGAGAGACAAAGTATGTGTGGTGAGTGAACTTTGGGTTTGTAGTAGTAATCTACGAATTGCACTGAGTTACCATTTATAGTGATAAGCAGTGTATTGTCTTGTAGTGTGGAGGAAGAGAAGGTGGTTAGCTAGAAAGCGATGTTATAGTTACGGGTTCGAATGTTAAGTTATTTCATAGTGAGAGAATTTAGCTTTTAGTTTGTGGTTGCAGTATAATGATCGTTCAATTCTATCGTTAAGTAGTTTGTTTTGGGATTTTAATATGTAAAAGAGTTCAAGGTTACATAACCTGCAGTACTTCGATCCACTCCGATATGCCCTTGCGCTGGAAAGTATATCCCATTTTAAGGTGAACTGTTGGTTGTGTCCACGGAGTTGCCAGGTCTTGTTGGCGAGCGTGGTCACAAAACGGTGATTAGGATGTTTGATTGAGAATCGATGACGGTACCAGCGAGATTTAAACGAGGTGGTGGTAGATCCGATATAATACCATTTCTGGTCGTTCGATTCAACCGTGCATTGGTAAACAATGTCGGACTTTAGGCATTCATTCTTCAATGGACATATTTCAGGTAGATGGCAGTTACATTCTTTGTTGTGGGTAGCGGGTATACCATGGATAGGTTGTGATAGCGGTACAGGTGGATTGTGTAATACCCGTCTCCCATTTAGTGGTTGGGAGGCAGATATTACGATCTGCCCATCTGTTACTAAAATGTTTTGTTTTGTAGAGTTGTTTAATTGCCTTAAGTTAAGTTTTTTTATGTATGCTTCAAGGTTTGGTGCCGTGGAGTATGATAGTCTAATAGTTTTAGAGTTCAGAATTTTGCTGTATTTATGGGAACTAGGGAAATGTTTGTTGATTAACTTAAAGAATGAAAGAGATAGTTTTGTACTAATCGAGGGATTAAAAATAGGATTGTACCAGATATACTTTCTACAACGTGATTTATTTGGTGGTGATTTTCTATTATTAGTATGTCTGGTAGTACTGTGTGTGTGCGCTTGTATTTTAGTTCCCCGGTTACGTATTCCTTGATTTCGTGTAGAGCTATGTGTGTTATGGAAATTCCTATCAATGTATTCTATTGTATCCCGGTGGTCGGCATTCCTTAATGCATTATTGTAGTATTCAGCGTGTTCACTAAAAATATCAGTTAGACGATAGGCGAGAGATTCTAAGAGAAATACTCTGGGGAACTGATTTGATCATGGAGAGTTGGTGGTTAGAGTTAAAGTTAATATACGTAAGGTTCTCATTCACCTTGTGGAAGGGTCGTATCTGTCCGGGATTTAAATTAAGAGTTACGTCCAGAAAGTTTACTACTTTAAGATTGTATTCGTATGTTATTTTTAGACCCAGTTCACAAAAATATTTTCTAATATTTTTCCGTAGCCTTTCAAGATTTTGGTTATTCAAGTTATTAACTAATAAGTGCCCGTCATCTCTGTATATCCCCCCCTGTAGATTACTAAATTTACTATGTAATATGTGGGCTATGTAAATTCCCACGAGATCCGTGACCTCCGCTGAGTCGTTGGAACCCATGGTAATGTCGATTCGAACCCGTAACTATAACATCCCTTTCTAGCTAACCATCTTCTCTTCCCCCCACACTACAAGACAATACACTGCTTATCACTATAAATGGTAACTCAGTGCAATTCGTAGATTACTACTACAAACCCAAAGTTCACTCACCACATAAACTTCGTCTGTCCCCTCTCTACCTCTCTCTCTACATCCATTACACACTCTCTCTCTCGCCTTTGGCCTACCTCCCTCTCCACATCTATGAACCTGCCCTCTGGGGCAATAAATAATTCCGACCTTAACTATCAACGCATCTCTCCAAAAGTAACCAGTATAATAAAACCCCTACCATAACATTTTGATTAAGATATCTACAAACCACTCTCTCCTACTTCTCCAACCCCTGCATATCTTTCTTTCTCTCTCCCTCTCCCCTACTTTTCTCTCTTCCTTTTCTACTCTATCTTCCCCAACAACCCCACTTAAGGGTATTTACATTGTACATTTTACCATTCTGCTCTGAGGATACAGTGGTCACAGCATTGGATATTTGAGTTCTGCAAATGCATGTAAATTTGCACATAGCATAACTAGGCTGTAGTACCACCGTGGAAACATTTGTAAGCACACGGAATAAATTACCTTTTTATGATGTCTACCTGTTATTATTCATTCTTTATATACACTCCGGAATACAGAAGGATCAGGAACTAAGTTTCTTCAACAATTCTTCCATAACTCGTAGAGTAACCTCTTACCGTACGTCAACCATATCCAGTGTAGTAATTACCATTACTACATCTTGGATAATCCTATACCTAAATATACATTTATATATATATATATATATATATATATATATATATATATATATATATATATATATATATATATATATATACATAGGCATACACATCAACATTTCATTGCTCCTGTTATCACTTGTTTTAGGCATACGTTCTGGCACTGGATTCGACTTCCATCGTGAGACATTTATTTCAATACGATATGATGGTAAATCATTTTTAGAAATTCAAGGAGGTACCCGCAGCTTTCCTAAACCTAGATTTCTCAGTAGCATTCAAGTCATTTTGTGTAACAATTCATCATCTCAAAATTATCCTCATTAAGATTCTCAGTCACCGTCGTTGTCGTAAAGATCAGTATAACTGTATAACTGACATCTCAGTTGTCATCATCAACACTATAGTTACCGTCATTCTTTCTATGTTTAAGGACACAGCCGTAACCATCGTCTTAGACATTATAATTTGATTCATCGTTGTCACCAACATAATAATCATCATCATCCCCATTGTCACATCGTCAACATCAACGTCATCATCGCCCTTATCATTGCTAGAAACATTATCATTGTCACCATGCACGCCATCGCTATCTATATCATCACCATCGTCATCATCGTCATTATCATCATCACATCATCATCACCATCATCAGTATTCGGCTGATATTCGTCAAAGTAGTTGTCATTGACGTTATCGATATACTCGTTGTCTTGGTTGTTATGATGGCCACCGCTGCATTAACATCCTGGTAAGCAGCTCTCTCTTAGATTGTATTATGAATAAAACATTGTGTGTGCGTGATAAATCTGTTAAATGTGCACATTGCTCATATAACAGAAAGTAATTGATACAGAGAGAGAGAGAGAGAGAGAGAGAGAGAGAGAGAGAGATAAAGAGAGGAAGAATGTGTAATACGATGAGAGAAAAATAAATGTCTTAGACCAAAGAAAGTGGGAAATAGGAGAAGAAAGACAGCAATAAATAGTCAATGATAACAAGAACACAAGGACAGAAGAAATTCGGGAAATATTTACAATGGAGCTCACACGGTTTCTTATAACCAATATCAACATATCTATTTATATAGACACACAAATATCACATATGTATATATATGTATACATTATATATATATATATATATATATATACATGTATATATATATGTATATATATATATATACAGTATACACCCTCCATTCGCGGAATTTTCCTTAGAACTTAATAATTGTTATAATAATTATTTGTGGAGGCCACTGCACATTCGCGATATTTTAATGGCTTTTTTCGTGGCAATTTATATTTTTTCATGCTTTTAATGCTAAAGTATTAATAACAATATACCGTTTTCGCCGCTCTATATTTTACGTTATATTTTGACGTTTATAGGCATTTCTATGGACCACGTCAAAAATTCGCGGTTTTTCACTCTTCGCGGGTGCTCTAGGAATGTAAGCCCCACGAATACCATAGGACAACTGTATACATTTATATGCATGTGTGTTTGCGTGCGTGCGTGTGTTCTTTATTCCGTTACTGGATTTACAGAATTATTTTAGTTTCGTATTTGTTGGAAACTGGTTTCGCACAATTCCAATTGCCTCTATAGTTGATTACTTCTGTAAAACAATTACTCTAAAAAAGAATATAACACGTCACATTTTATTTTTTTTTAAGTATTGAAAACATTAATATATCTCTATAACCCATGTGTTTTCGAACAAAAATGCAGGAACACTCACACACACATATCATAAAGTTATATCTGTGTATATATAGAATAGAAGTAAATGAGATTGCGTAAATATGTAAATAGATTTGCAGTATTTTATTATATAGAAATGTAAACATGCCAATTATATTTATTTTCCTATAAACTAAAATAATAGAAGAAAACAAATTTACTTAGCTTTCAAGCCTAGTTGGGCTTTCATCAACAGGCTTGTATAGCATCTAAACAACTACAAGGAAATACATAACCCAGGGGTTTATAAACCCTATCATTTATAGTAGTATCTTGAAATGGACCTGCTAACTTGCATTTCATTAGTTTGCATGATGGTACTTTGGTAGGTGATTAAAATATATATTAAGTTGTGTGCTAAGCGGCCGATATATATGATAGTTCTATCTGTATATATACAAAATATATGTAAATGTGTGTCTGAGATGCTGGTAGATTAAAAAACAATAAGTTATTTCTATATACATAGAATATATTTCTTTTTTACAAATATTCACTCGCCCCACTATATACACATACTTCTTAATTTGAAATTACCCATATTACACATACGCACACACACCTTCATACACAGACATATGCACTCAAATCATCCAATTTTCAAACGCATAATCTTTTACACACACACATTACAATCCAACAGAAACAAATAGACTCTATCACTTCATGACTAACCTCATCTCCATAAATGTATTTAAGAGAGTCAATAACGCAACATGATGCAGGCAGGAGGTGCTTAGAAAATAAATTACTACATGTATGCATACTGCTTAGAAAATAAATTACTACATGTATGCATACTGTAGGGTGGCCCTTAGCAATAGATAACTTTCCGAAAGTTAAAACCTTGCTGCTCCCACGCACTAATCCTGTTTCCATCACCAAAGGAAACGGGGTGTGCAAAATATCAGCTGAATCGGAAAATTGTTAGGCGACCCTCAAGCGCCTTGAAGTTGGAACATACGATTAATTCTTTTTTCTTCTTAGAGGAATTTATGTGGACACATCCAGGCAACCCCAGCAAATGATTAAAAAAGTTCTGAATCAAATTTAATTTCAAAATTTCCTGAAATAACATGAAAGACTTAAGAAATATTAGCTTTTCTTAATAAGCACACAGCTTCTATCAGAGAAACGCATTTTTATTTACAACAATAGAATTAAAAACATAATGTGAACACTGAACACTGATTATTGGCCATTATTTTTGCATAAGAGAGGATTTAGTGGCAGTTGGGTATCTTTTACAAATTGTTTCTTAGTTTATCTTTTGTGAGAATGTTATTGTAATCCTGAATGAGTTCGACACCTCTTTCTGCACCTTCCTCCGCTACCTCCTCTTCCACTTTTCTCCCCTTCCTCCCTACACCACTCCCCTTTTTTCTCCTTACTCTCATTGCTCTCCTTCCTCTCCTTGCACTCCTTTTCTCATTGTTCCCCTTGATTTTCTTTTATTCTCTCTCACCTTGCTCTCCTTTTCTCATTGCTCATATTCCCCTTCTTTTATCCTTGCACTCCTTTTCTTATTGTTCACCTAGCTCTCCTTGCTCTCCCTTTCTCCTTCCTCTCCTTGTCCTCCCTTCCTCCCTGTATATATGAACTTGTTTATATACAAATACAATGAGAAAAGGGGAGCGAGGAGAAATATGAAAGCAAGGATAGTAAGGAGTGTATATATATACATATTATATATATATGTATATATATGTACATATATATTACGCAATACCGAGAACTCATTTCTCTCAGCTGTCAACAACATACGGATATATGCATATTAGGGTGGCCCTTAGCAATAGGTAATTTCCTGAAAGTTAAAATTTGCTGCTCCCACTGCGAAAAATAGGTGTTTGGCCTATACCTGCACTCTGTCCCCAGCTTTGCAAGTTGCCTTCCCCATTATATTTATTGTCACTTATCCTTGTAATACCAAGAATATGCCTGAACAAGTTTTTAATTTAAGTGAAAACTATATAAGAGATAAAAAATGTTTATCTGAAAAAATGACTTTCCGGGCGAAAACTTCAAAATTTTACGGTCGATGAGGGTCGCTTTGCAATCCTCCGCTTTGGAGTTTTGCTCATTGAAACAAGATAGGGGCGTGGGAGCTAAAGTTTTAGAAAGTTAAAAAATAAGGACCACCCTAGTATACAGCTAGGTTGAAGCAAACAACGTAAATCTATTTCTTGTTCAGGCTGAGCCAGCCTAGTCCTCCGTATGCAGTGGAGGCTAATCGGCCCGTATACATAAGCGTTAAAACTATGTTTGCAGCTTATTGGAGTTCCTGTATGAGGCAGGAAAATGGATGCGTGTCCTTGACAACAATTACACAGCCATAAACAGCTATCAGATGTTTCCCCTCTTGCTTCCGCTGGAACTAGGAGCGTTGCACTCGTCAACACTATTAAAATTCATAGCAAAAGGCTTTGAAATGTTTATTCCTAAATACATCGTATATTATTCGATATACAATCTTCTCACACAGCTAGACACAACTGATTCAGGAACTCATTTATACAACTGACGGAGCTGGATCTACGTCAATTATAGTATCCCGTTCAAGGACACAACGCATTATCTGGACCGGGAATCGAATTCAAGCATTCAACATTGTGGACCCAGGTCTCTAATCACTAAACCATGAGCTTGCACACTAACACCCCCCCCCCCCACACATATATATATATATATATATATATGACCAAAAATTAAACAAGGTTCTTTGATTAATCAACGAATATAGTTTTACAATAGATTAGAAGCACTCAACTGTAAAATGTTTTCTTGAGTTATTAATATTAATTCAAAATATTAATAAATATAGACATTCAACGTAATCAAAATATATTTTATTATATATATTTCGGAGGTACTGTGCTGTTTTTTCAGTACATCCTCATCAGATAAAATATATAAATTGAACCATCAGCACAGTTGAGGTATGTCATACATCAATTTATATATTTTATCTGATGAGGACGTACTGAAAAAACAGCACAGTACCTCCGAAATATATATAATAAAATATATTTTGATTACGTTGAATGTCTATATTTATTAATATTTTGAATTAATATATGTATATATGTTCATATATATATATAGAGAGAGATAAATATATGTATATATGTGTGTGTGTGGATGTGTGTGTGTGTCTGTGGAGGTGGGTGTGAGTGTGCATGCAAGCCAACCTACATAAGTCTTTTTATTTGTAAATTTTCTACTCTAAACATAATTCTCAGTAGCACCAGTCCACATAAATTCCTCAATTTAAGAATGACCTGTAGTATCTATTTCATACTATTAACCTTAATTGAATATATATCTGACAAGGAATGTTTTTTGTGAAAATCAGTCATATGGAACTATTGTCATCTTGCCTGGCGGTTTGAACTTTACAACACCGCCTGCGCCTTTGAGGTCAAATACCAACCCTACTAGAATCTACAGACTGACCAATGAGAATTAAGACTATTCCCGCTGACAACATTAAATTAACCCTAACAAGCTCATATGTCCCAAGGCTCTGATACCATCAACACTATAAACACAGAGCTGGCATATCTAAGAACTGACTAACTGCCTGATGATGTCATAGCCATTCAATGGCTATCATCGAAATATATATAGCAGTAAATAAAGGATTATGAGTTCATGCAATTGACTTATGTTTCGTCACTATATATATATATATATATATATATATATATATATATATATATATATATATATATATATATATATATATATATACATACGGTATCCCTAAAGTACATAAAAGCGAATTAATAAGTAAGGCATGCAAGGAAGCCACAGACATAGTCATCAATGTCCCCTCACCCAATGATCTCAAATTAAGTCCTATAATAGCAGGCCCCGCTTGCGAAACCCTCCGCCTTAGCAACTTCATTGATACCCTTCTCAAACCCTTTCTCAAACACATCAAAAGCTATATAAGGGACGACCTAGATATGCTCAATCACCTCCCTAATATGCCACTTTCTGAACAAACCCTACTAGTGACGTTCGATGTAGTCAACCTATACTCCAACATCCCCCACAACCTAGGAATAGAAGCTATCCAATTCTGGCTGGATAATTTCCACAATGAACTCCCACAACGCATCAAAAAAGAATTCGTGATAGAGGGACTCAAATTTATCTTGGAGAACAATTACTTCGTTTTCAATAACAAACCCTACAGGCAGAAATCTGGGACCGCTATGGGAACGAAAACAGCCCCCACTTATGCCAACCTAGTCATGGGATACCTGGAAATCACCCTCTACACTAAAGTCCTAAACAAATTTGGAAACACCCTCCACTTACACATTGAAAGGAACTGGAAGCGATATCTAGATGACTGCTTCATCCTTTGGCACGAAAACATCGAAAAACTTAAAGAATTTCACACCCTTATAAATGGGCTCAACACGAATATTAACTTCACGATGGAATACAACCATCAACAACTCCCCTTCCTCGACATCCTCATTAAGATCCATAACAAAAAAATAGAAACAGACATATACTACATGCCCACAGACTCCAAGCAATATCTCCCTTTCAACTCTTGCCACCCTAGACGCGTTAAAATTAATATTCCCTACAACTTAGCCAAAGAATCTGTACTATAGTCTCCAATAAAAACACCTGTACTTACGGCTACAAGAACTAAAGGACACACTCATAGGCAGGGACTACATTGCATAACTAATTGACAATGAAATCCAACGTGCCCTAAAACTCAGTACCCAGGACCTTAGACACCCTAGAAGTAAATCAACTGAAACTAAAAGCTCTTCCATACATCTCCACACACAACCCCCTCAACAATGAGGCCTTTGACACCATCCTCCAGAACATCCCTGTGTTGAAAAAGGACCATAGAATGAACCAAATTCTACGAACACACGATATCATAAAGAGCAAAAGACAATCCAAGTCAATGAAAAACATCCTAACACATGCCAAAGTACTGCCAACCACAACAACGAAACCTACAGTAAAAAAATGCGATAGGCCCAACTGTGGCATTTGCATCAACCTAATAGAGGGTTCGCAATTCTATTTCAAAGAAGGACAACGTTTTATAGTAAAACACAATTTCACATGTGCATCGGAAAATCTAATATATGTATTAACTTGCTCAGGTTGTCGAGAACAATACATAGGCCAGACCAAAAACAGCCTCCGCCAACGCATGACTGTCCATAGATCCCAAATTAAAATACGGGAATACAGGAAAATACCACTGAGTGAACACATTCATACCTGTGCCGCCCAAAATCATCCCAACTTCAGAATCTTTCCCCTCTACAAATTTAAAGATAATGCCACCCACACCCAGCGCATCAGCAAGGAATCTTACTTCATTAACAAATACGGACCCCGTCTAAACACTTCTCCCTAAGACGAACCCACAAAATACACACGTCAACATACATACCTACATCAGCACACATCTCTACCCACATATAAACACAATGACATACGTAAACACACATGCTCTATGGTGCAACACAAACAAATATATGTGTATATATATGTATGTATGTATATGTATGTATATGTATGTAGTGAATATATGTATATATATATATATATATATATATATATATATATATATATATATATATATATATATATATATATATATATATATATATAGTGAATATCATTTCACATCTTTTATTGTTAAGATGTTTGATGTTCTATTGAGAGAACCGATTTTACTGAAAAAATCGAATAATGTACACCATTTTACCAGGGGGAAAAAATACTGGTCCACCCACCCACACACACACACACATTCTCACACACACATATATACACACACACACACACATACAGACGCGTACATTAACATACAAAGATAATTATACACACACACACACACTTCTCTGTATAAGACAAAAGCTGAAAAATATCTTTTGACATGCTAAAATACCCCCCACTGCTTACAGACACATTTCTACTGACCATCCCTGCTACCACGAATTACTCTGCTATACACACACACACACACACACACACACACACTTATCTTTATAACCATTTGACACACATCCCTGCTAACCATTATCACAACATCGAACACCTTACTACTACTACACTACTACTACACACACACACATATTTGTTGTGAAAGAGTCATTTCTCAGTCGTGGCGCAAAATCAATTTTTTTATTCACATGACCTCTACCGACCAATCAAAGTTGTTTTGACCACAAGAACTTTTGCAAACAGCAAGTAGCGCTGGAGCCACTTTTTTAACATAAAAACAGTCTTGGCGCAAAATCAATTTTTTACATTCACATGACCTCTACCGACCAATCAAAATTGTTTTGACCACAAGAATTTTTGCAACACCTAAGTAGCGCTGGAGCCACTTTGTTAACATAAAAACAGGTAGAATTCCCAAAACTAATCAGATCAGAGCAAACAACACGGACACTCTATCTCAAAATTATTTTTGAAAAGCATTTAGAAATGCGCAACCGGTAAAAACTTAAAAACTTAAAACCACAACTGAATACTAACCCATACAATTACTAATACTCTTTTATTCTTAATTAAACCATTTTTCAACTGTGAACAATTTGTCAGCATTTTCTATTCCGTTTACCAATATATATATATATATATATATATGTATATATATATATATGACAGAATCTCCTGTCGATTTCGATGTACGAGGATCTAAACAACCAATTCAGTTTATTCAGTGTGGATGTTTATGTCGGTATGACACTTAATCATGCAAGGGCGAGGATTACTGGACAATGTTGTGGATATGTTTAATAATTGTTTCGTCCTCCCTCATGCTTTTTGTAGCTGAAGGATACAACCGGATTCGAAGTTCCTGGTGCCATTATGACACAGATTTTGAGTCAGGGCAACTTTCTCAAACGTCTCATGCTGAAAGATTGTACATATATATATATATAATTCTTGTTGTTATTATTATTATTCAAATCCCGCCGAATTTGACTTTGCTTTTCATCCTTACGGGGTCGATAAAATAAAGTACCAGTAATGCACTGGGTAATTGCTGGCCTAAAGTAGAAACAATTATTATTATTATCATTATAGCGCGGTGGATTGGTAGCATCGGTAGTGCGCCGGACACCCTGCTTCGTGGAATATAGTTACGGCCCTTTATGTTCTGGCTTCAAATACCACCGAGATTAGCGTTGCTTCCATTCTTACGGGGTCGATAAAATAAAGCACCAGTAACGCATTGAGGTCGATGTAATCTACTTTCCCTTCCCCCGAATATTACTAGCCATGTGCCTATGCTAGAAATCATTATTATTGAAAGATCTAAGGGCAGCGGATTGGCAAAAGTTTTAGAACGTCGGATAAAATGCTTTGTAGCAATTATTTATGTGCCCTTATTTTCTGAGTTCAAATCCCGCCGAGCTTCTCTTCTCATTTCTTCCAAATCAATAAACGGCAGTACCAGTTAAGTACTGGGATCAATATATTCGACCATTCCTCCGCTCAAATTCCTAAATAACAAGCAATTATTACTGAGATTACCATTGTCACTGCCACCTAGTGTCACTGTTTGTGTGTGTGTGTGTGTGTGTGAGTGTGTGTGTATACTAGGATGTTTAGGCGATATATTAATCGCCTACTGCTATATCTACATTCGTATAGACCAATAGTGGATGGAAAATTATCATGACACCCATTCACTAACGTGTATCAAACCAGACACGTATTGCTCAACATGTACACACAATTATACACACACTCACGTGCACACACATATATATATGTATATATAATCGTACACACACACACACACCCACACACATACTCATATATATATATATATATATATAAAGATATATATATATATACAAAGATTCACACACTCATATTACACACTCAGGCAGACACACACACACACAACATTTAAATAGATTAAATTTAATGTACGGAATATCTTGTCAAAAAGAAGTGTCAAGGAGATATACGTTTATTTCATATAATTCAATATAATAGTCATATATAGTATCTATATTCGATATTGCATGAAGATACCTTGCTGGAGAATTTGACAGAAATTCCTATTATGTCTCCAATATACTAAAAATAAAAAAAAAAGATGACACTAACATGGTTTATCTACGCATCTCTTATTCCATATACTTAAAGCAGCAGCAGCATCTGTATTAGTAGTATTATTCCCGCCGAGGTTAACTTTGCCTTTCATCCTCACGGGGTCGATGAAATAAAGTACCAGTAATGCACTGGGTTATTGCTGGCCTTGTGCCCAAAGTAGAAACAATTATTAGTATTAGTATTAGTAGTAGTAGTAGTAGTTACTAAAATTCCTTTTTCCCAGCTAAGTTTTTTTTGCCGGCGTTGATTTGCAGATGTTCTTGCCGTATATAAACCTATAAGTCTCTGAGGACCGTTACAACCCCTTAACACTAACACATGAGACAAACAAAATAACAACATACATCTATTTACGCTTTCAAAAACACAATACATCCCCCTTTCTATTCAAGTTTATCCTTTTTTTCCTCTCCCTCAACTTCTCTCTCTCTCTCTCTCCCTCGCATTCTCACACTGCCTCTCTCAGACTTTTTCTTCTTCAGCTTTTGATCATCGCCCGACTTCACAAAAATAAAAGAGAAAAAATGTGAAATAAAACATAAAAAGAGTTGTGTTGTTAAGAAATGCACTCGTAGACTTGTGGTTCCATGTTTCATTCCACTGCACGGCGACACATTGA
This sequence comes from Eledone cirrhosa, assembly GCA_964016885.1. Classification (NCBI taxonomy): domain Eukaryota; kingdom Metazoa; phylum Mollusca; class Cephalopoda; order Octopoda; family Eledonidae; genus Eledone; species Eledone cirrhosa. Next base: position 384,367,856 of record OZ024740.1, on the reverse strand, counting down.
GCAAATATCTTCTATAATATCTTCCAGTTGACCAAGGTTTTACAAGTTAATTTGGGAGTAGAAATAAACCATTAATTTATATTGGTTAACGGTTAGAAAAACCACAAAACGAGTGAAATATTAGAAGATAGAAATGTTAGCCTGCCTTTACAAAGAATGATAGTTTGTATAGGATCATGCGTTTCTATAAGTACTTCATCTACCTAATTATATAGACATACATGTTTGTAGTAGTATACAATAATTATAAATCTGCGTGATGGGCAAAGTCAATTAAATCAGCTCCAGTACTCGATTGGCGAATTATTTTTTCAATCCCGAAAGATGGAAAGTCAAATCTTACCTCAGCAGATTGGGAACTCCGAATATAAAGAGCCAGAAAAATTACCGCAATCACATTTTAGTCGACACTCTACTAAATATGATATGGGAGATATTCAGAATTATATTTTTAAACCGCTCCCTAATAGATAATTGTACATTATATTGAAGATACAAGTCCACCCAGGCCCCTCTTTCAAACTCTCTCTCTCACACACACACATATGTATGTAAAGACGCGAGGCTTAATGGTTAGGTAATTGGATTCGCAAACGTGAGGCTGCGACTTCTATTCCCTATGTGTCTCGGATAAGATATTTTATTTCACGTTTCTCTTTCTGTTAGGATTTGCGACCGGTAGATGGAAAGATCAATGGAAACGTTATTTCCTTGGTCTGAATTGATGACCTCCACACCATTCGGTAAGCGAATGAGTTCGGATATTGTCGACCAATGGATATATATTCTTGAGACGCTGTCAACTTTTTATGTCCTTTTTCATGTTTACATATTAAATATGTGTATATATTTATTCACGTTGATGCATTCTTGGTTACTCTGTATTTATACATATATAGATTTATCATATACGAGTGTGTGTGAGTGTGTATGCGTTCGTGTACGCCTGTGTGTACACGAACGCATACACACATATATGCATATATATACTGATTAGGAAGCTTTCAAAGTAAAATTGTTCTAACTGCTGGTAATATACATGTTGTCAACTCATTCTGGAAGCTAAGAGTATATGAGGACGATGATGACAAAGTTTCAGTATCCATGTTGTTTTGTGGCGATGGAGAACAACATTAAACTCTTTCGAACAAGAGGGGAGAAATAAAAAAAACAAGAACTTTGCCTATACAAAAGTGGACAGGAGGAAATTATGCAAACAACAGCTACTTGATTATCATCTCCCCTACACACACACTGACACCACCACTACCACATCAACCACCATCACCATCACTGCTGCAACCAACACCACCACGATGCCAACAACGAAGACGACGACGATCACCACCAACACCACTACCACCATGGGTAGCACTACCAGACCAAAGATTTTTAAAATGTATCAATAGAATTCAAGGGCCCAAACGTCTTCTGGAACAGCCTGGCCTGTTGAATTTTCTTGAGTCCCGAGACCTCACCGAGAATGTTATTTCTCTTTCCCGCTATTAGTTCTTTATAAATTGCCAGAGTGAAACTTACATCGATCATATAGCCCGACACGCAGTGGGCATTGAGCTTTGCCCCGGTCACTGCCTAGTAGTCCTTTAGAACTGTATCAGTCAGGAAGAAAAATAAGAAAAGAGTGGTTGCTCTTGTCTATTTGGATAAAAATTGCGTTTTCGCGTAATTTTGTTGTGATTTAGACGGAACGCCCTTACGTCCTCGGTTAATTTTGCTTTAACTTTCTGTATTACTTATTGTCTGTCTCAACTGAAATCCGCCGTGTGACAGAGGTTTGAGTTTATTGAAACCCACCTTTTTCCTTTCAATGTTATAGTCTTTGGGTTCCCCCTCCATATATTTGTTTGTCAGACAGCCGTAAATCGATCCGAGAGGCGTATGTTGGGCTTTGTTGATTTTGTTGTTGCTCTTGTAATTTTTTTTCTTGGGGTTTCGTGTCTCTTTTTTTTGTTGAATTGAATACGTTGATATAGTTGAGGTGCTTAGTGATGGCGCCCCTCCCGTTCTCATTTAGCTGTTAGCCTGAGTTGGCTTCTGAAAAATCTCATTCCCCGGAGAATTCCTGGTTTGATTGCTTATATTAAAAGGGAATGTTTTATCAGGAAGTGAGGTATCAATGACCGATAGTTCTGAATCTGTGTATGACATAATAATAATTAAAAAAATAATAATAATTGTTTCTACTTTAGGCACAAGGCTAGCAATTAACCCAGTGCATTACTGGTACTTTATTTTATCGACCCCGTATGGATGAAAGGCAAAGTTAACCTCAGCGGGATTTGAACTCAGATCATAAAGGGACGTAACTATGCTGGAAAGCATGGCGTCCGACCCTCTACCGAAACTGCCAATCCAATAATGGTTTCTTTATTGGCCACAAGGGCTAACACGAAGAAAAACATTATAGACGGCACAGAACATTACAGGACGATACAAAGTGGGTTTTGGTCGTTATAACAAAATCAGCTAGAAATAAAAAAAATTCAAACAACGAAAATTCCCCCAAAAAGGGGAAACATCCAAGAGTCACTCGTGGCGAAAACCACACAAAAAAAGACCACGGCCACCCTGATAACCAGGGCAAGCGCCCTCTCTCAGTTTTCCCACTCCTCATTCTACAGGCGCATACTCAGAGCGGGCCCGTTCACTCGGACCAGACTCGCCACTTTCACCCACCTTTCAACAAACTTGCTAGAAGACAGCACTTGCCTTCCCATCCTGATTTTCCTCTTCAAATGAAACTTGAAAAAGGTAATCAGGGATTGGCCGAAGTTGAAAGTGTCCGTCTTCAACCCTTTTAACCTTGTCCACCACACAATCTCTTTCGCCATGGCTACCAGGCAGATGACAACTGCCATCCCTTCCCACTCTTTAAAGGAGGATGGCGGGGCTATCTGCACAATGGACTCAGTTGATAACCGGATCCGTCCTACACGCGGCAGCAGCTGTTCGACATAGCTCCACAAGTCAGCAATCCTCGGAAACTGAACGAGTGCGTGCAGGACGGTTTCGTCGCCCTGCGCGCATCTCGGACAGGCTCGGCTGACAGCACCTCCATTCCTGTAAAGCTTATCCCGAACCGGCAACGCTCCCCGGTAGCACTGCCAGGCCAGGGATTTCTGGAGTGTGTCCATAGGCCCCCGTCTGAAAGTTCTCTTGAAGAGAGCGGACAGCTGATCGTCTTCGGCACCCAGGGTGTCCCCGAGAACGTCGTTGTTCTTTCCCTCCACTAGCCCTCTAATGAACACCGAGGTGGATGTTCCACCGATACTAGTGCCCACCTGGTAGAGGTTGTTGAGCGCTTGGAAACATTCCAGCTTCCAAGCGCTATCCCTCGGTCTTTTCCTGATCCAGGACTGCAGCTCCGTCAAGGAGACAAGGTGGGCAAAGTCGCGCCTGGCAAACGGCGACCAGACCTGTTCACCGTCAAGGAAGCACCAGAGATGTCGCAGCCTCAGCGCATGTTTGCGCATCATCAGCCATGGCATGCCCAGTTCTCCACACAACGGGTACTCGACACCACCACGGTGACGTTGTCGGCGTAAGCTGACACGGAACTCCTGCAACCCAGTTCGCGTTGGAACTCTCTCATCGTCTCCAATTTGTGCAGTAACGGCTCGAGGGCCAGTATGTACAGGACGGACGAGAGGTGGAAACCCTGGCGGACCTAGCGCATGATGCTGAAAGGCTGCGACAGGTGACCATTCACCCTCACAATCGAGCAAATGTCGCTGTGCATCGGAGCGATCCAGCCTCTAAAACCGAGTGGGAAGCCGGTCGCCTCGATTACCGCAGCGAGGTACCGATGGTCGACCATATAAAATGCTTTAGATTGATCCAAGTTAATCGAGCCTCACACGTGCCAGGTACCTCAACCACCCTCTCTATGATGTATTGCATGAGATGGAGGTTGTCGTGGATGGATCTGTCCGGGATGGCGCATGTCTGCGCCTCTCCAACCAGATCACCGACGACAAGCGCCAATCTCTTTGCTAACACCTTGGACAAAATTTTAAACTCTGCGTTTAGCAGATTTATGGGCCTGAAGTTGTGTATAACGTCCCTCTTGTTCGGCTCTTTTTTCAGCAGCGCCACCACTCCCCGGCTCACAAAACTGGGAATGCTCCCGTTCTGCTGCCAGTTACACTAGACATATGCCAAGAGGTCTCCGAATAAGTCTGGCATATACGCATAAACTCGTAGGGCAGACCATCCAAACCTGGCGATTTACACCTCGTGCAGACAGACATCGTTTCCCGCATTTCACCTGCTGTTATCGGCTTTTCGCAGCATTGTCGTCAAGGTATGCACCCAAGTCCATACTCCGATCCGACCTGCCGCCGCTCCCGAACAATTGAGCAAAGTGCTGTTGAAAATCCGCACATATCTTCTTGGGTTCGAGCAACATGCGCCCGTTTTGATTAGGCAAAGACCGAATTGTGGACTTGTAGCAACGTCGCACCTCCACCACCCGGGCCCATTGAAGAATTGGTCGAGTGCCAATCTCGCCGTACGCACGTCGGTTGCGATGCTTGTCCTAAATGCCTCTTCTAGCTTTCTAAATAACTCGCCCTACTCTATTTTCCTCTATCACTACTCCTTTGCTAAACCTTATCGATTCTACTCTAAAAGCCCTTCTCAGGTTAAACCACCACCTGTTGTTGACGATCGCACCGGTCAACGCACGCTTAACTAATTCGCGAATCCGGTCTCTGTAAGCTTTGCGTACCGAGAACGACGCGTTCAGCTTCCAGTAGCCAGGCCCTTGATTATGGAGTCTATCTAAGTCAACTTCACAGATCACAAATTTGTAGTCTGTGTAGTCGACTACATTAATTTGTGGACAACCTATGCTAGCCTTATCTCTTTTCCTACAGAATACCCTATGGTGATATGATCTGGATGACTCGATGCGGTTTGCCCATATCCACATTGGCACATTCGGATAATCCAGTCTACACCTGACAGACAGTTCAAACCGTCTGAGCAGGTTGTTGAGGCTTTTACACCCTCATGCCCTGTCTACTAGCCCCACATAATCCCAGTGTGCATCTAAGATACCATTCCGGTCGCCCACTAACACTAAAGAGCGGGACGTTCCAAGAAAGGTCTCTAGACGTCTGAAGAAATCTGGCCGTCCTGCTCCTGTTGGGGCCTAGACGGCTGCTAGCCTGAAAGCATTGCCTTCGCTGCCGGTCACGTCCAGCACCACCGACTTACCTTCTGGGTCCAGGAAGATGGCCCGTATGGCGAGATCCAAGCCTCTCCGAAAAAGCACGGCAACCCCTCCCCTCGATCCTGGACGGCTGGGAGATGCGTATACATAGTAGCCGCTGAAGATCGGTACGAAGGCTCATGCTTCAGAGATTCTCGTCACGCTGATGGCCACCTCATCTATGTTTAGTGACCTGAGGTCGTTGAGCATGTGACTCTGCTTCCAAGATGATTGCATTTATACTGCCCATTCTAAGTACGGCCATGTTAGATGAGAAACGGGGTAAGTGAGAAAGGATCACTTACCTTGATCGTGTGGTGAAGGGACAGTAGAACCGTCCCTTTGGCTGGTCAAGGATCTTTCCAAGAGGATGTGGGTGTATCCTCTTGGTAACCGACCTTCTGAAGTCTCCAACTGCGTTGGGGAAATTTTGTTTTAAAGTTTGTAATGTTCTTTTTTTATTTCAATGATGTTTATGTTTTTCGGGAGAGTTCTTGGTGTTGGTGGGCTGCAGTAGTTTTTTTTTGTGATGTATGCGTGCTGCTTTATATGTTGTAAGAGTTCTTTATTTGCCATGTTTAAGGCTGTGTACTTTTTTTTTTTGGGGGGGGGGACTGTTTTCTTGTTGTTGCTGTTGGGTGTGTGTGTTTTGTTGTGTTTGCGATGTTGGTGATTTTGGTGATGCTTCTGGTAGTGCGGTTGGTGTTGGTGATGATGTTTGTGGTGGTGATGCTGATGGTGGTGGTGTTGCTGCAAGTCTCCTTGCAGCCTTTACCCCTCTTCGTTTGCCTTCGCTTTTGGACGGTGAAGTTAAGGGGTTTTTCCTTTTTTGTTTTCTTGTGGCAGACCGTTTGCCACTCACCCACCCCCCCCGCCTCATACTCCATGTCGGATTTCGTGGCGTCTGGAAGGGGTATGAGCTCCACTGCTGTCGGTGGTGGTAGTGGAGCCCGCCACGGCGATTTTGCCTCTGGTGTAGCTACTGCGACTGTTGGTGTTGCTGCCACTGTTGGCGCTGTTTTAGTTGTCCGTGGCCTTGGTATGGGTGCCATGCACTTTGCCGTCCTATTCACCATGGAAGGGTCTTCTGCCTCCGTTGCCTGCCTGCTATTGGTAGCAGCGGATTCAGCGTCAGAAGGGGGGGGGGGTCCTCTTCCTGGCTGTCTTCTGCGGGCAGAAGACCCTGAGGTGACCCTTCTGCACACAGAGATAGCACTTTGGGTGCCTTCCTTCCACACTTATAGGGAGCTAGAATCCTCCTTCGAGGTCTATGATATCTGGGATGGCCTCGATGCACTACTGGTCAGTATTAGCATTTGCATGCTTGTTCCTGACCAGTTCTCTATTCACCTTCTCTGCAGTATGGTGGTCTTCTCCTCGATTCCAGCCAGTACAGACACGGCCAGCCAAGGTATGGGCACGTAAGCAGGGCCTGGGTCACTTTGACCCTCACAATTTTCTGCCCGCAATAGGAGAGCACCAAGACTATCTCCTCACTCTTTAGGGTTTCCAAAGTTTGAGACTTCGCCTCTTGGGGAGTGGCGAAATGTACCTCTACTGTGGCGTACTTTTTGCCTCGGGCGAAGTGGGTTTTGCGCGACCAGACGCACCTGAAGGCCTTTTGGATTTGAGTCTCCGTGGATCTCTCCCCCGGATGCGACATCTTGCTTAGGGTGCGGTAAGTCACCGTGCGCAGCTGCTGGTCTTTGAAGAAATCGGGTGGAGGTTTCAGGGAAACTCTAATTTCATTCATTGTCACCATGGCTCTTGCGACTGCCATCTCCTCCTCCGTGACTAGCACTGTCTCTATATTTCTGGTCACACCTGCGAAAGAAGGGCTCCTTTTTCAGCGGCACCATTATTGCTGCCTCTACTGCTGCTAATGGTCTTGTTGTTGGTGCTGTTGCTGTTGCTACTGCTACAAACGGTGTTGTTGCTCTTATCACTGTTGTAGTTGGTTGTGTTTTTGGTGCCACCGTTATTGTTGTTTTCGGTACAATTTGTATTGTTGCTGTTAGTGTTGTCGTTGTTTATTTTCTTGTTAGTGGTGTTAATATCGTTGTTGCATTTTATGTCATTTTTTCTGTTGTCTGTATTTTGGATGATGCTATTATTGTTGAATTTGGTGTGGTAATTTTTTAAAAATTAGTTTTCTCAGTGTTGTCTTTGTTCACGTTGTTTGTGTTGGTGTTTGTTGTATGAGGTTCTGTAACCCTCCTCTCAACTTTTACGCCGTTGTCACACAACAGCAGGCATATTGCTTGGGGCGTAGCTCAGCCATGTTTTTTTGTTTTTTTCTGTAAATTTTCAAAAGTAAATTGTTCAAATATTGTTCAAATATTTGGGCTAAAAGGCCCAAATATACTTTCCCCTTCACAGGGTAAATTCCGAGGGCTTATATCCCCTACACAAGAAGAAACATTTAACAACAAATAATTATAACAGGTAAATAAAGCGACTTACTGGGAGCGAGCAAAAAGGACGTCCGAACAGACCAATAATAATAATAATAAGGAATGCTAATGGCTGCAGCAGAGCAAGCTCTCAGAACGAAGTGGGTGAGACACCAGATTGACAATGAGGAGGCTAGCTCGCTGTATAGGATATGTGGAGAGAGAGGAGACTCTGGCTCACATAGTATCCCAGTGTAAACACCTAGCCCAGACTCACTATAAAGGCTGGAAACATGATGTGACAGGCAGGGTGACCACTGGCACCTATGCCAAGTAAATAATTTACCACATTCTGAGAAGTGGTATGAGCACAAGCTAGAGTCGGTGATAGAAAACGATCAGGTGAAGGTGCTATGGGATTTTAGAATACAGACGGACAAAAATCAGAACACAATAGGCCTGACCTGGTGGTTTTGGACAAGGAAAAAAGATGGTGCCTGATTGTAGATGTAGCGTGCCCATTTGAGACGAGAGTGCAAAAAAAGGAGAGGGAGAATATTAACCGATACCAGGATTTAAAGTGGGAGTTAAAAAGGATTTGGAGCTGCCGTGAAATCATGGTCGTCCCGATTGCCAGAGACGCACTGGGTACTATCTAAAATAGTTTCCAAGGATGGTTAAAGGAGATTAGTCCAGCCCCGCTTTTTGGAACACTTCAAAAGGCATGCTTGCTGGGAACAGCAAGAACCCTCGGATACGTCCTGCATGTCTGAGGCTGCAGGTATTGGCTTGATATTCATTTCAACAAACCTTCCAGTTAACTAACGTCAATGACTAAGACTCACAGAATAATAATAATAATAATAATAATAAATATCATTATTATTATTATTATTACAGTTGCATTTATCTTGCTTTATGTTCATACGAGTTATCACCAAGTCACAACCAGTGACCTCAAGAGACAACAAGGTCCGCCATGTTCAAGAAAGAACATACATACTCACACATGCATCTTTAGTGTTTAGACTTGTGATGTACTTATATTGACAGAATCTTCCTTAGTATATGGGCAGTTTCCATTCGTACTATATTTTGTATTTCTCCTATACGCGGGTTTCCTGTGATTTGCGATAAGTAATCATTTGCGATAAGTAATCATTCCCAGAGCGCCTACAACCACTGGTATTGTTTTAGTTCTCAATTTCCACATTTTTCCAATTTCTATCTCCAGGTCCTTATACTTGCTCAATTTTTCAAATGTTTTTATAGATACATTCTTGTCTATTGTCACAGACATATCAATTAGCAGGCATACCCTCTTTTTAAAGTCCTTCAATATTATATCAGGTCTATTTGCATCTATTTTTCGGTCTGTTTGGATGCTAAAGTTCACAAGATTGAGATGTGATCTTTTTCAAGTATGGGAGGTGGTTGATGCTCCCACCAATTCTTTTGATGTGGCAGATCAAAATGCTTACACATTATCCAATGTATGTATTGTGCAGCTCTGTCATGCATGTTTAGGTATTCGGTTGGAGCTATAGGACTGCACATTGAAATTATATGGTCAATGGTCTCTGGTTGTTTTTTGCATACACGGCATAATGGGCTGCATCCATTTTTATTATGTTGGGTTGGTAATTTTTTGTTAGCAGACACTGATCTTGTGCTGATATAATCAGTCCTTCAGTCTCCAATTTCAGTCCAGAGGATGCCAACCACTGATGGGTTAAAGTTTTGTCAACATCAGGATTGTTAGCTCTTTCTGGGTATTTTCCATACAGAGGCTTTTCTTGCCATTTCTTAGCCAGTTTCTGTAGCAGTTCTTTCTTTGTAGTTACTTTTACCTGCTTTGCTTTTTCTGTTTTCCATTTCAGCAGTAAATGGGACTTCTGAAATTTGTAGTCCATTACTGTATCTTTGTGCATCTTTTGATGCTTTCGTGTTTCAAAACGAGTTTGATCATCCAATCATGTGATTCCCTTAGATATGTAGATAATCCAATTGTTGCAGTTTTCAACGCAATGTCTAACTGGATTAACCCACGTCCTCCTTCTTTCCTAGGGAGATATATTCCATCTATATCTGCCTTAGGGTGATGCATTCTGTGCATGGTTAAGAATTTTCTAATTTTTGTATCGAGCCTACGGATCTCTGTGCTTGACCAGTTGATGACATTGTAACTGTAGGTTACTACTGGTATGGCAAGCGTGTTTATGGCATCGATCCTATTCCTTGCATTCAATTCCGTTCTTAAGATTGCCCTTACTCTGCGGTAACATTCCTTCCTTATCCTTTCCCTCATTGTCGAGTGCTTGATTCCGTCTCCTTCACAAACACCTAGATATTTGTAAGTTTTTTCTTGATCAAGTTCTCTTATCACGTTCCCCTGATCAAGATTAATGTCTGAACTCTTCAGCAGCTTTCCTCTGGTGAACGTTGCTTTGGCGCATTTATCTAGTCCAAACTCCATTTTAATGTCATCACTGAACTGCTCCACAGTGGATAATAGACCTTGCAATTGTTCATCATTTTTTGCAAATAGTTTCAGGTCATCCATGTAGAACAGGTGATTAAGGGTTTTGTCATAGACTTTATATCCATGTTTTGTTTCATTGAGCATTTTACTTAATGGTATATGTGGGATGCAGAATAAAAGCGGTTATAAAGAGTCACCCTGAAAAATTCCACAATTAATATTAACTTCTCCAGCTTCCAGTGATTTTGTTTCACTATTCAAAAGGAGTGTCGTTTTCCATGTCTTCATACTGAATGACAAAAACCTCCTGACAACGGGGGATATTTTGAAACTCTCTAAATATTTTTCAATCCAACTGTGTGGCAAACTATCGAATGCTTTTAAATAATCTATCCAAGCAATCGATAGATTTTTGTGTCTATTATGACAATCTTCCAGTATCATTTTGTTAACCAGAAGATGATCCTTACAGCCATATGAGCCTCGTTTACACCCTTTCTGCTCAATGGGAAATAGGTCATTTGTTATCAGGGGGTCATATGTGTATTCAGTTAGGACTGATGTTAACATTTTATACATTGTGGTCAAGCAAGTTATCGGTCTGTAATTTTTGGGATTGTTTGTCTCATCATTCTTCGGAAGCAGGAATGTAATGCCGTTAACTAGCCATGATGGTATCTTTTCTGGCTCCTTAACTATTTCATTGTAAAGTTGGGCTAACAGCTCATGAGACTCTGTGAAGGCATTTATCCAAAAGTTTTGTATTTTGTCTTTTCCTGGGGATTTCCATTTGCTGGTTTTTCTTAGAGCCAAGCGCAACTGTTCAACTGTTATATTTTCCCATATTTGTTCCTCAAGGTGAGCTGTATCTTTCATTTGTCTGTCTATCCATGGGGCATGTATGTTATGAACTTTTTCTTCGGCCCAGATCTTTTGCCAGAATTCTTGCACTTCCTCCTTGGCTGGTATTGATTTAGTAGTTATTGTTGACTTACCAATTTTTTTGTAGAAGTTTCTTTGGTTGTTTTTGAACATATTATTGTCCTTATAGAATCTAGATCGTTTTTCAAAGCGCCTTATACGAGCAGCTTTGGCCGACACTTTTCGCTTGATTATTTCTATCAGCATGTCTATGTCACATGTTGATTTTATACTGTACTTATTTTTCAATTTTCTAAGTTTAGTTTGTTTAACATGTTCACCTACTTTATAGTTTGTTAAAATTTCTATGTCAGATCGGAGAAGGTTTATTTGGCGATTCATGTTCTCTTGCCAAGTAGATTTCTTGTGGGAATTCCTTTGCTTTTTCATCTTCACTCCACATAAGTGAGTGGTGACTTTAGCCGATGCATAATAGAGATGATTTAAATCAGTAATGTTTAGTTTGTTTGTGATGATAATGTTTTTGAGAATTATGTTAGTCTTGTGTATTATCTTTTGGTTCTGTTTGGAGTTCTGTCTCGTTGCCCCATGTCAGATTCTTTCATTTTCATCCATTCGATCATAATTTCATCCTTCAAGTTGGCAAGTTCATTCTCATTCATTTCTTTATCATTTACGATCTCATTATTTTCATTTGGAGTTTCATCTTGAGCATGCACTCCCTCCACTTTTTCGATCCTTTCTTTAATTTGTTCTGTTGCCAGTGATTCCGCCCCAACCCTGGGATTCGAAGTGTTACAATTTACCTCGTTCTCACTGACACATGTTTCATTTTCCCTTCGCTGACTTTGTGCTAATAGCTTGATCTGATCAATTTCTATATCACTTAGTAACTTTTTTCTTACAATATTTCTTCGTATATTGGTTAGTTTGTTACTGTCAATATAGCCTCTGTTTTCGGGATGTTTCTTTTTCCAGTTGATATATGTCTGTTCTGTATTCAATGTATTTGATGGGTAGTACATGGCAGTGTAGAAAGCCTCAAGGACTTCTTTATTATCTTCCCTTGACCATTTTTCTCTCTTTTTCTTTGGATTTCTTGGTGGTGAGCATGGAGGGCCAACTGTAGGAGTATTCCGGTTATGGGAGGTCTCCAGCTCCGAAGTGATGGGAAGGTTTGAACCATTAGCTGATTTTTCGACCCCAGTCTGGTTCCTCTCTGAGGGACGCGCCTCTTTTTTACCCGGGTGACGGCCGATCCGGTATGAGATTTTATCATTAGACATTTACTTTATTTTGTCGCGTTTTATCCTTATCCGTCAAGGGGTAATCATTTCGTGTTACCACTTCTAGAACGAGTGTCAACCAAGACTAGAGAGGTCGTTCTCCCCTAGAGACACGGCTATTCCCCGCCGGCCGCCATCCCGGTCACGGGGTTTTCTTTTTGTTGTTATTTTAAATTGTTATTATCATGAGTGGTTCCTTAATGTGAGCATTGCGTGGCTTAAGAATGAAATTATTAATAATTGTCTCCCCTCCAGGCACAAGGCCAGCAATCACCCAGTGCATTACAATAATATAATATACTTTTTGCTGAAGTTGCCTGTTATTGTTGTTGGCCATGTCGGTGGTGGTGCCGGCGCTTTTTATATTGTTGGTGAGGAAGGGGTGAGCCAGCAGTCACATAGTTGCTGATGTTGACGTTTGGCCGGTGGCCGTGTCACTAAGTCAATCTATTTATATCTTTTGCTAGCCTCTCCCTTGTCTATTATTATTATTATTATTATTATTATTATTATTATTATTAATGTTGGCGACCTACGTAATAAATCGTTTCATCGTGAGCTCCGCAAAGGTTTGTTGTTTTCGTTTGTTTAAAATTGCCATTTAAGGAAAATTTTTGTTGTTAACTGTTTAAAAGGTCACAAAATTTGCTTTCGGAAAAGTACACTCAAAAAGATTGGGGCCTTAAGCCCAAAATTTATACTTTTATAATTATCAAACAAAAAATTTCTTTGAAAAAATCATGGACGACTCACAGCCACACCTTCCTCACAAACTAACACCTCACACCGACACCACCATTGTAAATATTACTACGTTTGCCAACACTAAAAATATAAGCAGTAGCAATAATTAAAATTTGTCTCATGCAGACATTCATTTCCCACCATTACCAATGACTGCAGGTGTTGAAGCCGCCACCCCTACCACCACCACAGCGACAACAGAAACAAAAGAAAAAAATAAATTATCTCGTGAAATCGAAATGGATTCACCCAGAATGGACTCTTTCACACCGAACACCACTGACGCCACCACCACCACAACTGAAACTAAAAATAACAATAACAAAAATAACAATAACAACAACAGCAACAAAAACAATGAGAATAACACCGTGTCTTTGCCAAAGCAGCCATAAAATGCGAAACAACCCAGGTAACTCAGGGGGAATTAGATGAAGCCAAGAGAATGGTAAAGAAAGATGGGTCAGCCTCCCCCCACCCCTGAAACCAAATAAAATGGAGCATCGGCGCCTATGCACCGTTTCTTATCGGACTATTAATATGAAATCGCGCCGATTGGAACGGGCATCCGAGTCCCAAATTCAAAAATCTTTGGGACATGTGTGGGCAAAAAAACCCACATCAGACGTGGGCAGACATATGGAACCGTGGATGTGTTCTTTGGAACACCACAGGGGGCCAGAGAGCACTCCATGGCCCCATTAAGAAGCGACCACTTCACACTTGTCCCAAGCTATTGTGGCCAGAGACTCGTAAAGATCAGGGTGACCCATGTTCCACCGGCCATCAAAATTCCCTGACTAATGGCTGCCATCCTCGCCAGCATCGAGACCAACACCAAAATAATAGAAATAGCAAAAGAAAAACAGGAGAAATGATCCGGATCTGGGATGGAGCTCCTGATCCAAGCGGACCAAAAAAGCATTGGAGAGATCCCAGAGGTAATAGACCTCACTGACGTAAGCCACCTCACCGTAATCGTTGAGAGTAGAAGGCCTAGGTGTGTCGTTTGTGGTGAAGGAACCCACCTAAAGGCTTTCTGCCCTCAGGCTAAAAGGTTGAGGCCACCTCTCTTACCCACCCCAGTGACTCAACCATCAACACTACCAGCAACAGAAATGGCAGCAACAACTGTAGCAGCAACAACAGAAGCAACTGTAGCAACAACAACCCCAGCAACAGTAGCAAAACCAACACCACCGCCACCCAACGCGCCAGAACTAGCACCAGCGCCAACACCATCCACCGCGCCACAACCAAAACCAACGCCTGTGGAGGATTTTCCACTCCCCGACCTATCGCAACTGGAGACAGATTGTGACGACGAGGAGTGGGAAACGGTATCAGAAAAAAAGAAAAAAAGAAAAAAAGAAAAAAAGAATAAGAAACCATAAAAGAAAAAATTCTCTTCCTTCCCTCTCCAAAAACAAAATACAGAGGCAAACAAATAAACTATCAAACAAAAAATGTAGGACAGCTATGCCACCATCCACATCAGCACAAACACCAACACCATCACCGCCATCAACCCCAACACCACCATCACCAACACCACAAATGTCACCAAAAAGCGAAACAGAAACAAACCCACAACAAACGCAAACAAAACAAACAACGAAAACGATACACACTACACAGCATTAAATTTGAACAACAACCAATTATTACACTACATCCAACACAACACCAGCATCACAGAAAAAGACTACACAACAACCCAAAAGCTCACACCACCTCCACACATACAGATCACTCGCATCACACAGAAAACGTACACGACACTAAAACAAAAATTCCCCAAAGACGATCGGAGACTTCCGACAAACACTCTCCAGGGGGATTTATAAGGACATCCTTCCGGAGGAAGCCAGAAGCAGTGAAAAGGATGGAGAAAGCATCCTTCCTCTACGAGAAGTAAGGTAGGTGGTCTTTCCCATCTTTTCCGCTCCATATCAACATGACCTCACTCAAAATAGGCAGCATAAATGCGCGTGGCTTGGGGTCGTCATGGAAGCAGGGCCAACTGCTCAACAACCTCAGGTCACTAAACATAGATGTAGTGGCCATCAGCGAGACGAGAATCTCCGAAGCACGGGCCTTCGCACCGATCTTCGGCGGCTACGATGTGTACGCATCTACCAGCCGTCCTGTATCGGGGGGAGGAGTTGATGTGCTTTTTCGGTGAGGTTTGGTTATCGCCATACGAGCCATCTTCCTGGACCTAGAAGGTAAGTTGGTGCTGCTGGACGTGACCAGCGGAGACGGGCAAGCTTTCAGGCTAGTGGCCGTCTATACCCCGACAGGAGCAGGGAGGCCTGATTTCTTCCGGCGTCTGGAGACCTTTCTTGGAACGTCCCTCTCTTTAGAGTTAGTGGGCGACTGGAACGGGATCTTAGATACACGCTGGGACTGTGTGGGATTAGCGGATAGGGGAGGAAGGTGCAAGAGCCTCACCAACCTGCTCAGGCGTTTTGAACTGTCTGACAGGTAACGATTGGATTTCCCGATTGTGCCAATGTGGACTTGGACAAATCGCATAGGGTCATTCAGATCATATCTAGATAGATTATTTTGTAGGAAAATAGATAAGTCTAGCATAGGCTGTCCACAATTCAAGATAGTCAGCTACACAGACCACAAATTCGTGATCTGTGTGCTTGACTTAGATAGGCTTCATAGTCGAGGACCCGAGTACTGGAAGCTACACGCGCCCTTACCAGCGCGCAAGGCCTACAGAAACCGGATTAGCGAACTAATTAAGCGGGCGTTGACGGGGACATGGTCAACAACAAGTGGTGCTTAGCTCTGAAAAGAGCGATTAGAATAGAGTCCATGAGGTTTAGTAAGGCTTTAGCAATAGAGAAAAATAGAGCAGAGGGAGAACTATTTAGAGAATTAGACGAGGCGCTAAGCAAAAGCATCGCGACCGACGTACTTTCGGCGAAATTGGCCCCTTGACCAATTATTCAATGCAAAGCACGAAGGCTGCCTTGTCAGAGCTAGGGTGCGTGCCCTCAGACACGAGGGGACGAAAGCCGTTCAATGGGCCAGAGTGGCGGAGGCGCGTCGTGGAAACAAAACCTACGATCCGGTCTTTGATGGACACGACGGACGCATGCTACTCGATCCCGGGAAAATGTGTGAAGCTTTCCAGCGACAATTCCCAGGGGGAAGCTGCGGGCCGGATTGAGGGATGGACATTAGCGTCTATCTCTACGGACTGCCGTAGCTCTCGGCCACTGAGGCGGAGTGTTGCGAAAAGCCGATAACAGCCGCTGAAGTACGGGAGGCAATGACTGGCTGCACAAGGGGTAAATCGCCTGGTTTGGATGGTCTGCCCTATGAACTTTACGTACAGATGCCAGGCTTGTTCGGAGGCCTCTTGGCGGACGTCTACTGCAACTGGCAACAGAACGGGAGAATTCCAAGCTCTGTGAGCCGAGGAGTTGTGGGGCTGCTGAGAAAAGATCCGAACAAGGGGGATATAATAGATAATTTCAGGCCCATAACTCTGCTAAACACAGAGTTCAAGATTTTGGCCAAGGTGCTAGCAAAGAGGTTGGGGATTGTCGTTGGTGGTCTGGTGGGAGAGGCGCAGACATGCGCCATTCCCGACAGATCCATCCACGACAACCTACACCTCACGCGATACATCGTAGAGAGGGTAGCTAGGGAACCTGGTACGGGTGGGTCCTTGATCAATTTATATCAGTCGAAAGCTTTCGATAGGGTCGACCATCGTTACCTAGCAGCGATCCTGAGGGCGGCTGGCTTTGGGACCGTCTTCAGAGGCTGGATCGCTGCCATGCACAGCGACATCTGCTCTGTGGTGAGAGTGAACGATCACCTTTCAGAACCGTTCAACATCATGCGCTCGGTCCGCCAAGGATGTCCCCTCTCGTCCCTCTTGTACGTATTGACTCTCGAGCTTTTACTGCACAAACTGGAGACGTTGAGGGGGGTCCCATGCGAACTAGGATGCGGAAGATCCGTGTCAGCATATGCCGACGATGTCACCGTAGTGGTGTAGAACGCCAAACACATCAAGGTGATCGACACTACACCAAGAGAATACAAAGCGGTGACAGGAGCAATGATCAACCAGGAAAAGTCAGTTAGCCTGCAGCTCGGCACCTGGAGAGGCAAGTCCATGCCGTCCAACAGCGTCGTCGGGCGCTGGACGGACGGAACGGTTAAATTGCTAGGGGTCTGGTTCGGTCCGGACCTCCAGACGGACAAAAACTGGGACGAGGTGACGAGCAGGGTGGCTTCTCTCACCCAGAAATGGGCCGAGAGGAAGCTATCCCTGAAAGGTCGAGCGGAAGTGGCTAACGCCTACATGGCGTCCGTCATCTACTACCGCTTGACCGTCGTACCTTGTTCAAAGTCCCGCCTGACTGCGCTGGAGTGTTTGCTCTTTCGCTTTTTGTGGAAGGGACGCGCTCCGATGGTCAGGCGGTCCATCTGCTGTCAACACCCGCTACGTAGAGGGCTGGGCATGCCGTGGTTGATGATGCGCAGACACGCGCTCAGGCTACGACATCTCCACCTCTTCCTCGACGGTGATCAGGTGTGGTCGCCGTTTTTTAGACGCGTCTTTCCTCAGTTCGTCTCCTTGACGGAGCTGCAGTCCTGGGTCAGGCGAAGACCGAGAGGTAGCGCTTGGAGACAGGAATGTCTTCAGGCGCTAACAGCCCTCGACCAATCGGGCAATGTGATCGGTGGAAACTCCACCTTGGCGTTCTATAGAGGATTAGTGGAGGGGAAGAGCGTCGACGTACTTGGAGAAACTCTAGGCGTCGACGAAAATCATCTAGCGAATCTCTTCGCAAGAACTTTCGGGCGTGGGCCTATGGACAACTTCCAGAAATGTCTGGCCTGGTAGTGCTACCGAGGAGCTTTGCCAGTTCGGGATAAACTCTTCAGGCATGGAAGTGCCATCAGCCGGGCATGTC
The DNA here is from genome assembly GCA_964016885.1 of Eledone cirrhosa. Classification (NCBI taxonomy): domain Eukaryota; kingdom Metazoa; phylum Mollusca; class Cephalopoda; order Octopoda; family Eledonidae; genus Eledone; species Eledone cirrhosa. The sequence continues at coordinate 384,349,878 of OZ024740.1, read as the reverse complement.
CGAGATGCGTGCAGGGCGACGAAACCCTCCTGCACGCACTCGTCCAGTGTCCGAGCATTGTTGACTTATTGGTTTATGTCGAACACCTGCTGTCACGTGTAGGAAGGATCCAGCTATCAGTTGAGTCCATCGTGAGGATAGCCCCACCGTCTTCCTTTAGCCGGGAAGGACAGGCAGTTTTTACATGTCTGGTGGCCATGGCGAAAGAGATAGTATGGTGGACACGTTTGAAAGGGCTGAAGACGAGCATTTACCTCTTCGGTGATCCCCTGATTAACTTCTTCAAATTTCATTTGAAAAGAAAAATCAGGGTAGAGAGGGAATTTCTCTCTTCCCAGCATTTTGTTGAAAGATGGGTGAGAGAAGCAAGTATGGCCCGAGTGAAAGGGCATACTCTGAGTATGTGTCTGTAAATTAAAGGTGGAAAAGGCACTTGCCCTGGTGGTCAGGGTCACTGTGGCCTTTTAATGGGCTTTCTCCACGAATGTCCCTCGGAAGTCTCCCCCCTATTGGGGAATTTTTCATTGTTATTTTTTTGTTACATCCTCTGTTTTTGTTTTTTTACACGCAGAAATTCCCATTTGTACCGTCCTGTACTGTCCTGTACTGTCCTTAATGTCTACTTTATGTAAACCCTTGTGGTTAATAAAGAAACCATTATTATTATTATTATTGAATGCTATGGTTGACGGAGGCTCGGCTCTGTAAGGTATTGTAAATTTTGACCGCTATAACAATTGTCAATTGTTTAAAACTTTAACCAACTTGTAGACAAAAACACCCTCCTCCTCGTGAGAGGGGTCTTTCTGCCCGTTATTTGGCCCTTCGGGGTTAAATAACCGCTTATTGGGGTTTTGTGCCCAATATTTATTTTAAACAAAAAAAACAACATGGCTACGAAAAAGAATTTAAATAGGTCACTCCCACTCATTCCGTCTTCTTCTTCCTGAACCGTCACTACAGCAGAGAGAAGATTGTCTCCCTCCCTCCCTTCTCTAAATGTGTCTCTCTCCCTCCCTTCTCTTTCGCAAGCGACGCCAGAAAAGAAAAATCACGTGCAAAGCGTGCAAGATTTCTCCACGACGACAACGACAACGACGAAAAAGGTGTGCGGGAAATACGAAAACCCATTTCATTCGTCTGACGTCAGGAATAATAGCAGTAGCAGCCGTAATAACAGCACAGCAGCAACAGTGACAAGGAAAACAACAGTAGTAGCCGCAACAGCATCATCATCAGCATAAACAGCAACAACAACAGCAGCAGCAGCAACAACAACAACAACCACAGCAACAGCGGCGGCGGCAGTAGTCGTAGTACCTTCAGCAACAACAAAAGTAACAGCAGCTCTGACGACAACAACAACAACAGCAGCAAAGAAAAACCAATCTCGTTTGCAGGTATCGCAAAGAATCTGGAAACCATCCTCATAACAAATGAGGAATTAGAGGAAGCGAAGAAGATGGTGACGAAAACCAGACACCGAGCAATCTGCAAGGCAGCCGAAAATTTTTTCGAAACCAACAGCACTGTACGGTCACGTACCGCACAGTAAGCACAAAATCCCGTAGGGTTGAAAGAGCCACAGAGGCTCAAATACAAAAAGCCTTAGGGTCTGTGTGGCAGCGGAAAACGCACGTCACCTGAGGCAAGAAATATGCCACCGTAGACGTGCTTTTAGCCACACCCAGGAGGCAAAGGCTCAATCCTTAGTGACCCTAAGGAGCGAGGAAATGGTGTTGGTGCCCTCCTACTGTGGGCAAAAAACTGTGAGGGTCAAACTGACCCACGTCCCCCCCCCCCCGGGATGGCCCCTTCTCGGCTGGCCGCGTCTGTCCTCGTCGGAATCGAGGACAAAACAACTGTACTGCAAGTACAGAAAAAAGTAAGAGAAGATTGGGTCGGCACCTCCATTGAGATGTTAATCCAAACCAACCAGGAGTGCATCGAAGCTATCCCGGATGTGATAGACTTCGATAACGGCACTCAACTGCCCATAAGTGTTGAGGGCAAACGCCCGAAATGCTTTCGCTGTGGATCGAAAACTCACCTCAGGGCCTTCTGCAACGAGAAGACCCTGAGAAAGGAGAAAACCCCCCTCCTTCCGAAACCGGCTCCACGGCTATCAGCAACAGGACAAGCGGCAACCAGGAACGATAGGTCCGTGGCACCCATACCCACGCCACGGAAATCAAAAACAGCAGCAGCAGTGGAAATATTAACAACAACAACAGTAATACCAAATGCAGCTGCAACAGAGACTCCAGTGCAAACATCACCAACAACAACAAGTGAAAGAGTGGAGCTGGTACCCCTCCCCGACCTCACAGAATCAGACATGGAGTGTGAGGTGGGAGAGGGATGGCAAAAGGTCGTAAGAAGGCACAAACGCAGAAGCAGCGCATCGTCGCCTTAGAAAAGGGAGGACAGAAATGAAAAAAAGGTAAAGGCTACTGCAAAGAGACTCGCAGCAGCAACACCACCAACACCATCACCACCCACAGTAGCACCACCATCACCACCGGCGAAAACCCCACCGCCAACAACAACAACACCTTCAACACCACCACCACAAGCACCAACATCGCAAACACAACAAAACACACACACACACCCAGCAACAACGACAAGAAAATAGCAGAACCACACCCCACCCCCAGAAAAACAAATGCACGGCAATAAATACACACACCAAGAAACTAATGACTTACATAATTGAACACAGACATTTCACAGCACGACTACATAATACCAGCACGAATCAAAACGCCATCTAACATAAGACTGCTAAAAATAGCACATAAACAATACACAAACATTAAAACGAAATTCCCCAACGCAGTTGGTGATTTGAGAGACCTAGGAGGGACTCTCAACCGAAGAGTATATTCGGACATACTCATAGAAGAGCCGACGACCAGCCAAAGGGACGATTCAACGGTCCCTTCACCAGACGATCAGTAAAAAGGGATGGAAAAACCATCCTTCGTCTACGAAAAGTACGGTAAGTGGTCTTTCCCATCTTTTCCACTCTATTTTAAACATGACCTCACTCAGAATAGGCAGCATAAATGCGCGTGGCTTGGGGTCGTCATGGTGGCAGGGTCACCTGCTCAACGACCTCAGGTCACTAAACATAGACGTAGTGGCCATCAGCAAGACCAGAATCTCCGAAGCACGGGCCTTCGCACCGATCTTCGGCGGCTACGATGTGTACGCATCTACCAGCCGTCCTGGATCGGGGGGAGGAGTTGCTGTGCTTTTTCGGGGAGGTATGGATCTCGCCATACGGGCCATCTTCATGGATCCAAAGTGTAAGTTGGTGGTGCTGGACGTGACCAGCGGAGACGGGCAAGCTTTCAGGCTAGTGGCCGTCTATGCCCCGACAGGAGCAGGGCGGCCTGATTTCTTCCGGCGTCTGGAGACCTTTCTTGGAACGTCACGCTCTTTAGAGTTAGTGGGCGACTGGAACGGGATCTTAGATGCACGCTGGGACTGTGTGGGATTAGCGGATAGGGGAGGAAGGTGCAAGAGCCTCACCAACCTGCTCAGGCGTTTTGAACTGTCTGACAGGTACCGATTGGATTTCCCGAATGTGCCAATGTGGACTTGGACAAATCGCTTAGGGTCATCCAGATCATATCTAGATAGAGTATTTTGTAGGGAAATAGATAGGTCTAGCATAGGCTGTCCACAATTCAAGATAGTCAGCTACACAGACCACAAATTCGTGATATGTGTACTTGACTTAGATAGGCTTCATAGACGGGGACCCGGCTACTGGAAGCTAAACGCGTCCTTACCAGCGCGCAAGGCCTACAGAGACCGGATTAGCGAACTAGTTAAGCGGGCGTTGACGGGGGCCATCGTCAACAACAAGTGGTGAAAAGAGCGATTAGAATAGAATCCATTAGGTTTAGTAAGGCTTTAGCAATAGAGAAAAATAGAGCAGAGGGAGAACTAGTTAGAAAATTAGACGAGGCGCTTAGCAAAGTCATTGCCACCGGCGTGCTTGCGGCGAAATTGGCCCTTGACTAATTCTTCAATGCAAAGCACGAAGGCTGCGTTGTCAGAGCTAGGGTGTGTCAGTGGGCCTGCAGCTCGGCACCTGGAGAGGCAGGTCTATGCCGTCCAACAGCGTTGTCGGACGCTGGTCGGACGGACCGGTTAAATTGCTAGGAGTCTGGTTCGGTCCGGACCTCCAGACGGACAAAAACTGCGGTGAGGTGACGAGCAGGGTGGCTTCTCTCACCCAGAAATGGGCGGAGAGGAAGCTATGCCTGAAAGGTCGAGCGGAGGTGGCTAACGCGCACATCGCGTCTGTCATCTGCTACCGCCTGACCGTCGTACCTTGTCCTAAGCCCCGCCTGACTGCGCTGGAGCGTTTGCTCTTTCGCTTTTTGTGGAAGCGACGCGCTCCGATGGTCAGGCGGTCCATATGCTGTCAACACCCGCTACGTGGAGGGCTGGGAATGCCGTGGCTAATGATGCGCAGACACGCGCTCAGGCTACGACAACTCCACCTCTTCCTCGACGGTCATCAAGTGTGGTCGCCGTTTGCTAGACACGTATTTCCCCAGGTCGTTTCCTTGACGGAGCTGCAGTCCTGGGTCAAGCGAAGACCGAGAGGGAGCGCCTGGAGACTGGAATGTCTTCAGGCGCTCACAACCCTCGACCAATCGGGCAATGTGATCGGTGGAAACTCCACCTCGGCGTTCTATAGAGGATTAGTGGAGGGGAAGAGCGACGACGTACTTGGGGAAACTCTAGGCGTCGACGAAAATCAACTAGCTAATCTCTTCTGAAGAACTTTCGGGCCGGGACCTATGGACAACTTCCAGAAATCTCTGGCCTGGCAGTGCTACCGAGGAGCCTTGCCAGTTCGGGATAAACTCTACAGGCATGGAGGTGCCGTCAGCCGGGCATCTCCGAGATGCACGCAGGGCGACGAACCCGTCCTGCACGCACTCGTCCAGTGTCTGAAAATTGCTGACTTGTGGGTTTATGTCGAACACCTGCTGTCGCGTGTAGGACGGATCCAGTTATCATCTGAGTCCATCGTGAGGATTGCCCCGCCCTCTTCCTTTAGCCGGGAAGGGCAGGCAGTTTGTATCTGTCTGGTGGCCATGGCGAAAGAGATAGTATGGTGGACACGTTTGAAAGGGCTGCAGACAAGCACTTACCTCTTCGGTGATGCCCTGATTGATTTTTTCAAATTTCATTTGAAAAGGAAAATCAGAGTAGAGAGGGAAGTGCTCTCTTCCCAGCATTTTGTTGAAAGATTGGTGAGAGAAGCAAGAATGGCCCGAGTGAATGGGCCTACTCTGAGTACGTCTCTGTAAATTAAAGGTGGAAAACTGAGAGAGGGCACTTGCCTAGGTGGTCAGGGTCACTGTGAACTTTTACTGGGCTTTCTCCACAAATGTACCTCCGAAGTCTCCCCCCTATTGGGGAATTTTTCATTGTTATTTTTTGTAACATCCTCTGTTTTTGTTTTTTACACGCAGACATTCCCATTTCTAGCATCCTGTATTGTCCTGCACTGTCCTTAATGTCTACTTTATGTAAACCCTTGTGATTAATAAATAAATCATTATTATTATTATTATTATTATTATTATTAGACAGTTATTGTTGTTTGTGCCCTTGTAGCATAATTTGAATGACAATTGATTGTAAAGTGTGTGTATTATAGAATATTGCTTCAAGTGACAGGATGACACTCAGCATGATTTGAGAAAGTAGCAGTATTCAAAGGAAGTTTCAAATAATAATAAGTGTTTATACTTGAGGCACAAGGCCAGAAATTTGGGGGGAGGGTCATGTCAATCAAATCGATGTCAGTGCGTAAATGGTACTTTATATTATCAACCAATTAAGAATGAAAACAAAGCTAACGTCGGCGCGACTTGAACTCAGACATAAAGGGATGAATCATAGAATTACGGCTCTTCAAAATAAAGTACCAGTAATGTACTGGATTAGATTTAAACAACTTTCCATCTCACCAAATTGGTGGCCTTGTGCCTAAATCGGAAACCATCATTATTATTGGCAGTATCGGAAAAGCATCGAACATGCTTTGTGGCCTTGAGCTACAGCCCTTTACGTTCTGAAATCAGACATAAAGGGATGAATCATAGAGTTACGGCCCTTTAAAATGAAGTACCATTAATGTACAGGAGTCGGTTTAATCGACTTTCCCCTTTCCTTCAAATTGCTGGCCTTGTGCCTAATGTAGAAACAATTATTACTATTATGCTACTGCTTTGCAGCACAGAGTTATGGCCCTCTACGTCCTGAGTTCAAATCCCACCGAGATTAACTTTGCCTTTCATCCTTACGGGGTCGATAAAATAAAGTAACAGTCACGCACTGGAGTCGATTAAATCGGCTTTCCCTTCCCCCAAAATTGCTGGCCTTGTGCCTAAAGTAGAAACAATTATTATGTTACTGCTGCCATTGCTTCTGGTTATGATAGCGATGATGATGATGATGATGATGATGATGAGGAAGATGATTATTATGTTTATGCAGAATGTCGATGATGGCCGACCAGCCGAAAGCGACAACAGAATGAGATGTTTATGAAAGAAGTAGTTGAAATATTCAAATCTGTTTAAAAAGTAAAGTGTTAGGTGTTGGGTTCGAGGCCGAGAATTCCAGATTTCGCTAGGGAATGATCAATTAAATTTATCTAACACTCGCATCTCTAAGTTCAGTAATGGTATATTTAGCCCTCTGTTTACGGCAGTTTCCTTCCTACACATCTCACATCAAATATCATTTTCAACTGATAAAACGAATAAAGGTATGTGAGAAAGAGATAGTGAGTGTGGAGGAGGAGACAGAAAGAGTGAAAGATATTGGGATGTACGTGCAAGTATTAACACCCACAAACACACACTCACACACACACATACTCACTCTCTCTGACACCGTAATTACACACACGCATAAATACACACATACACACACGCACACACACCCGTATAAGTGTGTGTGTTTGGGGGGGTGTATGATTAAATACAAACAAACACATACATCCACACACATACGCGCGGAACATATATCCACGCACACATGCACACACGCATACATGCTCTCACCTACACACTAGTATACAGCAACATACTGATTATAGTGGGAAGTCGAAGAAATACATATCAAATCACTACTGTTTGAAGAGTTTTGATATGCCCAGTGTGTCCTTTAAATGTTAGATGATGAATCCTTATATACTTCCTCTTTTTCGCGTGAGCTGGCGTGGTTTTTAATAGAGAACAAAAACACAACCTGCTCATGCAGCAGCAGCGACAGTTGCCACAACAACATCATATAGAGCAAGTACTCATACATATCGGTTCCATTTATATTCCTGTCTGTTTATCATTTCACACACATCTCTCTCTATCTATCTATCTAGAAACAGTACACATAAAAAACAAAACACACTACACATACATAAAAGCAAGAAACAAAGAACTGGTGGAAATTGTCGGAAAGGACCCCATAATACAAACGGAAGGGAAAACCTTCCCCACCAACGACACTCCCCCAAACCTCAAACTTATCAGGGTAACAACCCTACAGTATGAAACTTTAAAAGAGAACTCCCCACATGATGTGGGCCCCCCTTGCCAAAAGCCCCTTAACCGTGTCCTGCTAAAAGGATTCCCTGCCTCCCCAATCTGGACATGGAGATCGAACAATCCGACCTCCAGGAAACGAAAAGGTTCATGCCTTTTCTCCCCTTAACTCTTCTTCACGAACATGGCGACTATACAAGCTAGATGTCTGAATGTACGTGGCCTGGGCATGTCCTGGAAACAGGGCCAGTTTTTAAATGATCTTAGGTCACATTGTATAGATGTGATAGCCATCACCGAGTCAAGAATTCACGACAAGCAGCAGCTAACCCACATGTTCGATGATTTTGAGATCTACGCATCTCTCTGTCAGCCAGGAGGTGGAGGGGGAGTGGCTGTTCTGTTTCGAAAAAACTTGGATCTCAAAATACAGACAATTCACTTGGACTCGGAGGGCAGCCTGGTGGTCCTGGACGTGAATGGTAGTGAAGGTGGAGCTTTCAGACTGGTGGACATATATGCCCCGACTGGGGCATCGCGCCAGAGTTCTTCAAGCGTCTGGAGCTATTCCTGGGAATGTCTCGCTCCTTAGTGTTAGCGGGGGACTGGAATGGCATCTTAGACGCACGTTGGGACTATGTAGGAGCTTGTTATAATAGAGTGGGGTGTAATAACCTCAAAAATCTCATCAGCCAATTCCAACTGGCTAATAGATATCGACTAGACTTCCCAAGTGCACCACTGTGGACGTGAAGCAACCGCACTGGGTCTTCTAGATCGTATTTAGATAGATTTTTAATTAGACAGAACGATAAGGAAACATTAAGCTGTCCATAAATGCACATGGTTGCCTATTCAGACCAGAAATTAGTCACCTGCGTAATCAACCTTGATAGAACACATAGACAGGGACCCGGATACTGGAAGCTAAACAGGTCGCTCCCGGCGCGTAAGGCCTACAGTAAACGGATTAGCATCTTAGTTAAGTGCCAGTTGACGGGTACGATCGTCAACAACAGGTGGTAGAGCTCTCTCAAGAGAGCAATTAGAATAGAATCGATAGCATTTAGCAAGGAAGTAGCTTCAGAAAAAAAAATGAAAATGAACTGGTAGCTAAAATAGAAGAGGCACTTAGGAATGCCAGTACAGCTGACCTGCTAGCGGCGAGAACGGCACTAGACAAGTTTTTCAACGTGAAACACGAAGGTTGTATTGTCAGAAGTAGAACACGTGCTCTAAGAAACGAGGGAGCCAAAGCTGTTAGCTGGGCCCGAGTGGCAGAGACGAAAAGTGGCAACAAATCCACAATTCGGTCTTTGCAAGACAAAGATGGACGCATTATACTTGAATCCAAGCAGATGTGTGCGGCCTTCCAGCAGCATTTTGCACAACTGTTCGGGCAAAGCGGTACATCGAGCGAGGTGATGGACTTCAGCTCCTACCTCGATGGCATACCACGACTCTCGAGCACGGATGCGGAGAGTTGCGAAAGGCTAAACACAGCGGGCGAAATAGAAGATGCCCTAGGCCGCTGCGGGAAACGCAAATCACCCGGTTTAGATGGTCTACATAGGCATGCCAGACTTGTTCTCTGGCGTGCTCGAAGCGGTCTACTGCAACTGACAGCAGGACGGGAGGATTCCCAGTTCTGTAGGCAGAGGCGTAGTAACGCTGATCAGGAAAGATGAGAACAAGGGGGATGAGACAAGCAATTTAAGGCCCAAAACTCTGCTCAACACAGAGTTAAAGATTTTGGCCAAGGTGTTAGCAGCAAGGCTGGCGCTTGTCGTCGATAACCTGGTAGGGGAAGCGCAAGCGTGCGCAATCCCGACCAGGACCATACACGACAACCTCCACCTCATGCGATACATCATAGAGAGGGTAGGGTGTAAACCTGGCTTTGGTGGGGCTCTGATCAATTTAGATCAGTCTAAGGCATTTGATACGGTCGACCATCAATACTTGGAAGCGTTCTCAAGGCGGCTGGCTTCGGTCCCGTGTTCAGAGGCTGGATCGCTGCCATGCACACCAGCATCTGTTCGGCAGTCAAGGTGGATGGCTACCTATCGGACCATTCCAAATCATGCGATCCATCCGTCAATGATGCCCTCTCTTCTCCATTCTGTATGTACTGACTCTTGAGCCATTACTGCGGAAATTGGAGCTGTTGCAGGGCATCCCGATCGAATCAGAACTGCGGAAAGCAGCGTCAGCCTATGCCGATGACATAAGCGTAATGGTGTCGAAAACCTCGGAAATCGGGGTAATCGGCAACCTATTACAGGAATACGAAACGTTGACAGGAGCAAGACTAAACTCAAACAAGTCTGTCGGTTTGCAACTCGGCACATGGAGAGGCAAACCCATGCCTTCCGACAGTGTCGTTGGTCGCTGGACGGAAAAACCGGTGAAATCGCTGGGGGTCTAGTTTAGTCCAGACCTCCAGATAGACAACAACTGGAACGAGGTCACGGCGAAGGTGTTTGCACTCACCCAGAAGTGGGCTGAGTGAAAACTCTCCTTGAAAAGTCGATCGGAGGTGGAGAACACTTACATAGCGTCCGTCATCTACTACCGCTTGACAGTCCTGCCTTGTCCCCGCTAATAACTCACCAAAATGGAACATCTACTCTTCAAGTACCTCTGGAAGAAACAGGCTCCATTGCTGAGGAGATGCATCTGCTTAAACACCCTTCTAACGCAGGGCTGGACATGCCGTGGCTGATGATGCGCAAACACGCGCTGAGGTTACGTCATCTCCAAGTATTCCTGACCGGTGAACCGGTGTGGCTGTGGTTTGTGAGACAAGCTCTTCTACAACTCGCCTCACTAGCAGAGCTGCAGTCCTGGGTCAATCGAAGACCGAAAATGGGTGTCTGGCACCTCGAGTGCTTTCAGGCGTTCAAGCGGAAGCGGCAATCAGCGGAGGCTCCACTTCGACATTCTATAGGGGATTAGTGAAGGATAAGTGCGACGACGTTTTCGGGGAAACTCTAGGCATCGAAGAGGACGAACTGAGCAGTCTGTTCGGGAGGACTTTCCGCCCTGGGCCTATGGATAACTTCCAGAGGTCTCTGGCCTGGCTGTGCTACCGAGGAGCTCTACCAGTTCGAGACGAATTCTACAGGCACGTACGCCCTGGCAGATATCCTGCCAAAAGGACCTGTCCAAGATGCGAGCAGGAGATCGAAACCGTTTTGTACGCAATTGTTCAGTGCCCAGGGCTGACCGACCTGTGGAATTATGTCGAACAGCTACTGTCACGTGTGGGACGCATGCAGTTGTCAGCCGAGTCCATCGTGAGGATCAACCCGGCGTCTTCATTTAAGAATGTAGGAGAGGCGCTTTTCCTCTGTCTGGTGGCTATGGCGAAAGAGGTAATATGGTGGATGAGGTTAAAAGGACTGAGGGCAAACACCTTTCTCTCCGGACAACAACTTATCCCCTTCTTTAAGTACCACTTCAGAAGGAAGGTGAGAGTGGTGAGAGGTGCTACATCCCAGTAAATTCGCTGAAAGGTGGCTGAATGTGTCGAAAATGGCCCGAGTGAATGGGCCTTCTCTGTATATATACCTCTAGGTTGAGGAAGATGAACAGAGGGAAGACAGGAACACCTACAAACTGTGTTCCTGGTGTTGAGGGTTGTTCTATCCACGGGGTGTAAAACAACCCTGCAGTAACGTCCCCCCCCCCTATTGGGGATTTCAATTGTTATTTTATTATATATAGTTTATCGTTATTTATTACTGTTAAAGATATATGATTTGTATCTAAAACCCCCGTCGTCACGTCTTGTAATGTTCCATTTTTGTACGGCCCTGTGGCAAATAAAGAAAGATATCTATCTTTTATGTATCTATCTACTGGAAGGTTTTACAGTTTTCGTGAATATTGAAACAGGCGTTAACAGTTTGAACACGCGACACGTGTGGGCATGATAGATAGAGTTTATTAAGAAAATCTTAGAAATGACTTCGAAGTTTCAACGATGGTTGCTCTTCATTCTGATGTGGCATAATTGTTAAAACTTGGAAGTCACTACCAGTTTTTCCTCAGAAAATCTATCTATAAATTCATGTAATGTATAATAAGTATATGAACGTTCTAACTTTATGTTGAACATTTTTCGCCAGTAGAAAAAGAACCGGTTTTAAATCAAGAAACAAGGTTCATTGATTAGGATATAGGCAACCTAGAAGTACACGTATGTATGTATGTATGTATTATGTATGTATATATGTATGTATGTAAGTATGTATGTACGTTTCTATGTGAGTATATATGTATGCATGTATGTATGTTTTTATGTATGTATGCATATAAATATATATATGTATGTATGTACGTTTCTATGTGAGTATATATGTATGCATGTATGTATGTATGTTTTTATGTATGTATGTATGTATATAAATATATATATGTATGTATGTATTATGTATGTATGGATGGATGGATGTATGTGTGCATGCATGTGTTTTTAGATTTGTTTACAAGCCAGCTTATTTTAGTGCATAGAGTTCCAGGAATTTGTGAATACGTGAGTTAATGAGTGGATATATGTAGCTGTATGGGCAGGTATAGTTGAATGGGTATAATATGATTAATGTACATGTCTACTCGATACACTAATATGTATAAGTACTCATTATGTATGTGTGTGTGAATATGCAAACATATGCCTGAGTGTATTGCAGAATAAAAAAAAAAAGATGAAACAGAGAATCATTTAAATGATTTACGAATCTTCCATAAACTAAAAATCACATTTGGAAGGTGCGATTTAGGTTGCTTTGTTCTTTCCTGGAAACCTGTATGTATGTATGTATGTAAAAAAGGTCAAATGGCAAAGGAGCTCTTAAGAGTCAATGGCCATCCAAAATCACCGAGAGAGATGACCTCTTAGCCTTTGTCAAGGCAGAATTCTAGGAGAAGGAAATCTCTGATATAACACCTGCAACCCTGATGGTATCCAATGATGTTGACTTGTTCTTCTTTTTGGTAAATATCATCTTGGTTAAGAGAGTGGGACTGGCTTTGTGCAGTGCCTTTTCTCACTGTAAAAGCTTCACGGCACAGGCATGGCTTTATATCTGGAGATCTCTCTGCACTTGTCGTCACAGGGTACCATGGGCCCAGCACTATGTGTCAATAATTGTCACAAGTGTAGTGTTTGTACCAGAGTTTTCAAGTCGCTGGCTGGATTAAAAAGTCAGACTCGTTCAGCGCATCGGTGAGGGTTCTCCTACATGGATATAAAGTAGTGGCCGTACTCGAAAACGAGTTGGCAGCCACCATGTATATATATATATATATGTGTATGTATGTATATATATATCCGGGAGAGATGACCCCTTAGCCTTTGTCAAGGCAGAATTCTAGGAGAAGGAAAACTCTGATATAACACCTGCAACCCTGATGGTATCCAATGTTGTTGACTTGTTCTTCTTTTTGGTAAATATCATCTTGGTTAAGAGAGTGGGACTGGATTTGTGCAGTGCCTTTGCTCACTATAAAAGCTTCACGGCACAGGCATTGCTTTATATCTGGAGATATCTCTGCACTTGTCGTCACATGGCGCCATGGGCCCAGCATTAGGTGTCAATAATTGTCACAGGTGTAGTGTTTGTACCAGAGTTTTCAAGTCGCAGGCTGGACTAAAAAGTCACACTTGTTTAGCGGATCGGTAGGGGTTCTCCTACATGGATATAAAGTAGTGGCCGTACTCGAAAACGAGTTGGCATCCACCATGTATGTATGTATGTATGTATGTATGTATGTATGTATGTATGTATGTATGTATGTATGTATGTATGTATGTATGTCAGGTCACCAGTTGGTGCTACTGGTAACATGTATCCCAGTACAACCTGTCTCATGGTCGGGTAGTTGGCGACTAAACTGGCAACCCCACCAAGGTTTCTTGGTGAGGAGGGTGAATTTGGACATCCTGCATGACTAAAAATAAAACCTGGCAAACGGCAAAGGAGCTCTTAAGTGTCAATGGCCATCCAAAAATCACCGGGAGAGATGACCCTTTAGCCTTTGTCAAGGCAGAATTCTAGGAGAAGGAAAACTCTGATATAACACCTGCAACCCTGATGATATCCAATGATGTTGACTTGTTCTTCTTTTTGGTAAATATCATCTTGGTTAAGAGAGTGGGACTGGCTTTGTGCAGTGCCTTTGCTCACTGTAAAAGCTTCACGGCACAGGCATTGCTTTATATCTGGAGATCTCTCTGCACTTGTTGTCACGTGGTACCATGGGCCCAACAATATGTGTCTATAATTGTCACAAGTGCAGTGTTTGTACCAGCGTTTTCAAGTCGCTGGCTGGACTAAAAAGTCAGACTCGTTCAGCGCATCGGTAGGGGTTCTCCTACATGGATATAAAGTAGTGGCCGTACTCGAAAACGAGTTGGCGGCCACCATGTATATATATATATATGTATATGTATGTATGTATATGTATATATGTATGTATATGTATGTATATGTGTGTATGTATATATGTATGTATATATAAGAGTCAATGGCCATCCAAAATCACTGGGAGAGATGACCCCTTAGCATTTGTCAAGGCAGAATTCTAGGAGAAGGAAAACTCTGATATAACACCTGCAACCCTGATGGTATCCAATGATGTTGACTTGTTCTTCTTTTTGGTAAATATCATCTTGGTTAAGAGAGTGGGACTGGCTTTGCGCAGTGCCTTTGCTCACTATAAAAGCTTCACGGCACAGGCATTGCTTATGTCTGGAGATCTCTCTGCACTTGTCGTCACAGGGTACCATGGGCCCAGCACTATGTGTCAATAATTGTCACAAGTGTAGTGTTTGTACCAGAGTTTTCAAGTAGCTGGCTGGACTAAAAAGTTACACTCGTTCAGCGCATTGGTAGGGGTTCTCTTACATGGATATAAAGTAGTGGCCGTACTCGAAAACGAGTTGGCAGCCACCATGTATGTATGTATGTATTTTGGGTTTATAATTACACACATTTTTGCCAATAGAGAGGAATCGGTTTCTAACATAGACACACGACTCTCTCATTGGAATTGACACATCATCAATTAGGTAGATATGTCTGCATGTCTGCATGTCTGCATGTGTAGATATGGATATTATTGTATGTGTGGATGTGTAATTTTTGAGTTGTCTGTACGCATGTGTATATGCAGTTACTAGATGCAATTTTTTGGAATATTTTACGTATTTTTACTGTTCCATTAATGGATTGTACTTGTAATTTCCTAACTAGTTGTCTTCTTTCTATTTCTGTGAAGACCAGCTTCTCAAGATTTGTATTGAAGCAGTTCCTAACATATCCCAGTGCCCCAATAATCACAGGCATAAATCTGAAGGTATAATCAGGGTGGAGTATCTGCAGATTTCTCATCAGTTCTGCATAAATATTCTCCTTTTCGCTAATCTTTGATATTATATTGGCATCAGCTGGGCAGCTAGCTTCCACTACTGTGCATGCCTTCTTTTCCCTGTCCCATATCATAATATCTGGTCTGTTATGCCTGCATTTTATTGGGGTTTTTACTGGAAGATTCCACCAGTACTCTTTCATATTATGTAGATGTATGTCTTCCAAATTGCTATAGCTTTTCATGACTTTATTATCGGGGCTATCTTTTCTACGGATTGCATTGTACAGTGTTTTGGCCACTACATCATGCCTCATAGGTAAATAGTACCGCGATGACATCTTTGGACAGCTGATTATGATATGGGTGACATCTTCGATGTTAATTCTGCAGAGTCTGCACTTGTTTTCACATTTAGGGCGTTTTGTCTGCATCCCTATCTCTTTTGTGAATCAGGTATTTCGTGTTGATTTCCTGTTCTTGGATTGCAAAACGTATCCTTCAAAGTAGGAGCCAATATAGTGGTTTTTCGTCCAAGATAGACTACTTCCTTTACCTATATTACTCTCACTCTGGAGCTTCCTGGCAACATATCTATGCATGATTTTTTGCTGATAAGCATGCAGTTTTTCATCCATAGATTCACTGCGATACTGCTGCGCGACTTCCCTGGGTGTGAGTTTTTGATTATCACACAGGGAATATCTCTCGAGGAGCTCCTTCCCAACTCTCATGATCTTTCATGCAGATAGACTTGCTCGAAAGACGGGCGCCTATGGTTTGAGGTTCGTAGATGTTGTCGGAGGGATATGATGCGACATTCAAATGCGGTCTGGACTGATGTTAGGCCTCTGCCTACCTGCTTACATTTTAAGTAAAGGCGGTCTATGTCACTGTTAATGTGGAGGTTTCCGGTGTTGTTTAGTATTTTTCGAGTTCTAATATCAATTGAGTATTCCAAAAGTTGGTGTTAGGACAGGCCCAGCAAACACATTGTCAGCCAGTGTTTTTTTTGCGCAGAGAGTTCCGATGACCATATCTTTCTTAATCGGGTGTAGTATTCCCTGTTTGCGCGTTCCTTATTACAGATACCATTATAGGATATGTTCTCATCTATCCCCAGGTATCTGTCGCAGTCCTCATCAGATATTGGTGAAACAGTTAGGCCATTCATACAAATGTTGCTAGATTGGGTTGTTGTTTTTCCACTCTTTACAGTCATATATGAGCATTTATCTTGGCTAAACTCCATTCCTATATCCTTTGAGAATGTTGTTAGCAGGTCAAGATTTTTCTTCATCCTATCCATGTTCTTGGCATAGAGTTTCAGATCATCCACAAATAAATTATGGGTTAGTTTCGTATTTCTATCCTTCTGTGAGCCAATGGTGTATCCTTCACATTTCTTGAGCAGAAAGGACAAGGGGTTTAATGACAGGATGACTAATATCACAGAGAGACTGTCTCCCTGAAATATGCCCCTGTGATATTTTATTCTATCAGTGAAAATAGAGTCCTCCTTCCCTGTCTTTGACTTTAGGATAGTAGCCCAAGAAGAAGAGAGATTCTCTATGGCTCTGATAATAATGTCTGGGACTATAGCAAGTCGGAGGGCCTCTATCACCCAAGAGTGGGGAACAGAATCGAAAGCTTTCCTGTAGTCCAACCATACTGTAGCCGTATTCTTCCTAAGTTGTCGCATCTCCGACATGTATGTATGTATGTATGCATGTATGTGTGTATATATGTATGAATGTATGTATGTGTGCATGTATGTATGCATGTATGTATTTGTTTGTTTCTATGTATGCATATATGTGTTGTGAACCCGCGTAGCTAATCGTTAGCGCGTTCGGCTCGTTAGCGTAAGGTTGTAAGTGTTATCATGACACTTTATTTCACGTGGCTCCAGTTCACTATGCTGGAATATATAGATTGTACCTGTTACTCAGAACCCCAACTTTCACACGAAGTGCTTCACATTGAATATCACCGAGAATTATGTTAGAGTCACACGAGTTTAAGGAATAGTCAGCCACATGCATGTTCAGTTCACAAGTCGGCTGTTGCAACTGTGAAAGCCTGAGAAACTCGTCCGGTGTAGGTAAAAAGGCTGCCGTTGGTGTTAATTAGTAGGTCGAAGAAAATAATTATCCACTAAAGAAAGAATAATTTCTTTGGAATATTCATCTTGAGAGCAAATGCGTAATTGACTAATATCACTACAACGTTTCATTTTTTTGTTCAATGCCAATATGTGTGGTCACTCGATCTGCCATAATTAGAATTCAAAGCACCTTCGAATTATATCTTGTCATCTAAGATTAAAAATGCATTCCGCAATATAGACATAAAAGTACAACAGTACCGGTTTATCACGGCTAGAACATATTTCATCATAGATTCTACAACTGGGTTGACCTGAAAATAACTTTGTTTTGTGTCGTATCGAATAAAATTCAACAATACCATTTGCTAAGTGATAAATTCAGTTTAGATAATAGAAAACAGGTAAATCGTATGACATAATCGCTTTAAAAACATAGAGCCTGCCCTCAAGTCATGTTAATTGACTGGAAAATGTCTTGCTTGAAACCCCTAGTTTATGGAGAAATGTTACTCGTTTTCATTCATCATTATTATTGATAAACAAATTAGTAAAGCATTCCAACAATCAGAAGACGGATAATCTTGAAATTTGTCTGACTCTCTAAGATGTAAGTATGCATTACTGGTGATATCATTAACATGCACACATCAGTAAAGATTTTTTAAAACCCACTGATATTGATTTCCTTAACGCTTTTACAGTTAATTAGGCGCATTTTATCGTATCACGAACATTATTGTGTGTCTGTATGTATGATTGGAACTGTAATTTCTGGTGTAGTCATAGGAGCATATAAGGCGTTTATTAGGCATTTAAACCTTGCGGAGCCCATTTCACTCCACGTCTGGACACATCAGATTTCTTCCAGAGAAGGATAGGGTGAGAAAACTGAGGAAGTATGGTGGTACGTAGTCGGCTGGTATGTTTTTTTATCGACCTCAAAAGTATAAAAGGCAAAGTTGACCTCGGCTAGAAGTGATTAAAAGATTGGTAGTTATAGGATCAGTTGGCTGGATTTTACAGAGAACATGGTACTACTTAATTCGTCAGGAGATGATCTAGAGATGCACTTCATAAGTTTCTTGTCGAATGCTGCACGACAGGAATGAAAATCAGTGCTGCGAAGACTAAGACACTCATTCTCTCAAGGGAGCCTGGGCAGTGCTAATCACATATATATGAATGGAGTTCTACTAAAGTGGGTGGAAAAATTCAGCTATCCCGGTGCTGATGCAGTAATTCACCAGCTTCAGGAGAATAAGGGAAGTAGGTATAAAAGTCAAGCGTTATTTTCAATTGGGTATTCATGCCAACCCTCAACGATGGTCATGAATTTTAGGTAATGACCGAAAACATATCATCATGAATAAAAGTAGCCGAAATGAGGGTCCTCAAAATGGTCTTTGGTATAACGTTATTCCATAGAGTGCGTTGCTCGGAGATCAGGGATTCGCTCCATCTACAGTGATTATTTTTCCAAATTTAGAGATCACAGCTTTGACACTAAGGGCCTGTGATCAGAATGTCTGATGAAATAATCACTGGACAGATTCTACTGGTCAAACCACTGGTAGGAGACCAAGCGCTTGACCCTCATGAAAATGGTAGGATAACATGGTAGTCGTGAATGAACACTGCTCCCACGCCCATTTCCTGATTAAATAGTCAAAGAAGAAGAATATATATATATATATATATATATATATATATATATATATATATATATATATATCTGTGCCAGGGACACAATATATATAAATATGCATACGTAAACATTCTCAAGAGTGTTTGTATGTTTGTGTATTTATGTGTGCGTTTCCTAGTGTGCGTACATACATATAAGATCCCTTACAATGAAATTAGTACGTGCACACACTCACATGCACAC
>OZ024740.1:384325914-384328414 GCA_964016885.1 Eledone cirrhosa | reverse complement strand
GCTTCTTCTTCTTCTACTTCTTCTTCTCCCTACTATTCTTGGCACGTTCGTGGTGGCAGAGTCATCAAGCAAGATTTTCAGTGGATCATTTCAAAAGCAACCGCCTCCAAATTTCCGGACTGTATCTTTAAGTAAGACCAGCCGAGCACATGGATGGCATCCAACCAGCTTGCTCGGGTTTACATCTGGGTCTCCTGCCGGTTTGTTTTGGCTGTAAATCTGCCAAACTCGAACCAAGTTTCACCCTTCGAGCGACCTTACCACATTTGATCTGTTTAATTGCTCTTGTGATCCTTGCATCTGAGAGGTTAGTCATCGCTTCAAGATGCACTTCAAGGGTGTCAGAAGATTCGATTGGGAGGGAGTTTAGGAGAGTAGCAAAGAGTGGGGTAATGTGCACTGGCTTGATACGTACCATAGTCAGAAACGTTGACGTCATTGTCGTCAGTTTCCCACCCTTAGCTTCTGTTGGATTCCGGTTGATGGCGCTACGCCATCAGTTTCGAAATTCATAAACGAAGGCTTTCAAAATGTCTATACGAAGGCACACCGTATATCGCTAGATATTTAAAAAATCAATGCTTCATATACAGAGGTATGGTAGAACTATCACCTTCATTTTATTTTCTGGCCGAGTCAGCCGATAGATCTATATGCAAATGAGGCCAATCTTCCCATGTAGATATGTGTCTAAACTATATGTTTTCGCTTAAACAGCAGAGAGCGGGGTAAGCTGCACTGGCTTGATAACGACCAGAGATAGAAATCATGGCGTCATTGTCGTCAGTTACCCACCCTTAACTTCTGCTGGATTCCGTTAGAAGGCGCTACGCCATCAGTTTCCAAATTCATACCCGCAGGCTTTCAAAATGTTTTTTCATCAACATACCGTATATCGATAGATATAAAAAAGACAACCTTCATATCTATATATATAATTCCCTCCGAAGAAGAGATATCATCTCGAAAATTAAGGATATTCAAATAAATTTAAGGTAAAAGACTAATTGTCAACAATATATTTTGCATTTGTATTTATATTCTATATCCATACCTGTATTGTCTTGGCCTTCCAACTCCAAACGTTTATACCTCATTACGCAATGCTTCAAGTGAACAACAACTTCCTCCTATATATATATATATATATATATATATATATATATCCATTTAGCAAACGGACAGAAAAATTGCAATTGATTTAAATGAATGTAAAATCAAATTCGGTGTTGGCCGGTTTGACTAAAAGGAAAAGTTCAAGGATGTCTCCAGCAATTTCACATAGATCGTTGTAATAAAGGGATTATTAATACTTTTTTTTATTATAAGCCGGGGTACATTTTAAATGGTCTCTCTCTCTCTCTCTCTCTCTCTCTCTCTCTCTCTATATATATATATATATATATATATATATATATATATATATATATATATATATATATATATATATATATATATGCGTGTGTGTGTGTAGGTGAAATTTTAAATTAAATTCTATTTTACTCCAGTCATGTAAATGTAGTTATACAGTAACATTTAAAAGAGTTCAAATATCTCGTGGCCGTTTTCACAAATGATGGAAGAAAGGAGGCTTAATGGATTAGTTCCTGAGGCTAGTGTAATAATGAGTAAGCTTCCTTACTACATCATCAGAAAAAGGGAGGGATACTTAAAACTCAAATACGCTATCTACATTTCGGCTACCATTACTTACCCTTACCTGCGTACATGAAATTTGGTTAGTGCCCGAGAGAATATGATCGCGAATTCAACCACCCGTAACGGGGTTCCTTCGAAGTGATCTTCAAAAGAACATTATTAGATAGAGTGTATAGCTTGGAGAACATGTAGAATGGATATTGCTCTGCATCGAAAATGCCAGCTCCGTTACTTAGAGCATGCGGTTAGAATGCCGCAAGGGTGATTTTCGTGATAAATTTTACAGACAAGAAGGCTAACCGGCAATGAATCAGAGATAGTCAAAACTAGGATGGTTAAATATCATCAATAACCTTACTTGTTCTCCCTAGTGGTCTCAGAAAAGGTAATTTGTTTCTTCCCAACGACCCTATCAGGAAAATATGGGCGAAGAAGAAGAAAAAAAAAGAAAAAGAAAAAGAAAAAGAAAAAGAAAAAGAAAAAGGAGAAGAAGAAGAAATCTCGTTTTATTTAGTTCCATATACAAAATGAAAAATGAAAAAATATAAATAAAAATAAATCGGAGCAATTATTGGATCTGGCCATTCGAGTGACGTGCGGCCAGACTGGGGCAATTGTAAAGCTTTTGTCGATTCTATCAATCTCATTTCTTATTTTAATGTGTTATTTTATCTATCTTTATTTCTGGAATCGCTATCTCATGGGTTAAAAGCAAAAATATAAACAAGGACACACGTTAATACACATACTACCGGGTTTATTAGGTGGGTAACGCCGAGTATGCGATAGTATTCATACCTACATACAAGCATACATACCAGTTCACACACAGACACACATA
>OZ024740.1:384320914-384323414 GCA_964016885.1 Eledone cirrhosa | reverse complement strand
ATATGAGGGTTTAATTTCGAGTCCTCAATTAATAAGAAATATACAAACAATTATTTATATACACTATATATATCCAAACTTATCCGGCTGACCGTTAAATTTCGCATTCCTTATGTTAGTTCAGAATAATGGATTAATCTAAAGGTATAATATTTCAGGCTATAAAAGTTTATAAATGTCTATATTAATATTAAAGTATACTAACATATATAATTTATAAAATCATATTTAAAGTATTTTCAAATATGAGAAAGAAACTTAGTATTTTCATCCACACGAAGTTAAACCATATTAAATTATATTATCTTATATTATTTTCCCATACTCAAATAATTCTCATTATATAATTTAGAAAATAATTACAGTTATAACTTTAAAAATTCAAAATTAACAATTAGAATGCCCTAATGCATCTAAAGGCCTCACAATTTAACTTAAAAAAGTTATTATTTAATTTGATATAAGCATTTGTCCAAATATATACAGAGTATATTGTCTAAAGTTCAAGACGATATTAGTCAGTTATACATAACATAATATAATACAATATAATAAATAAGTTACTGTTAATATTGTTACAATTAAGGTTTTATATCACTTATTGTATCTTAGGAACATATAATACATATATACTATAAAAATGTCATGAATCATAAGGAAACGAACCAGATTCAAAATAAATAAGTAAATTGTTTGCAATCATATAAGTGCCAACATTTTAGCTATATAATTTAAAATACAAGAACATTGTTAAGGATCTATATAGTAGCATAGTATCATATTTAAAGTGTCTGCAAACATGAGAAAGAGAAAACTGAAAATGTTCATCGACCCGAAGGTAACCGAATTTAATTAAATAAAAAAATAATAATCGTTATATAATTTAGAAAATATTTAACAATTATAACACTAGAATGTCCTTAAGTATCTAAAGTACTTATAAATGTAGCTAGAAGCCTGTTATTAAACCGTATATTCACATTTGTCCAAATATATACAGAGTATTCTGTTCGGAACTGAAGACGATATTAGTGAGCCATATACATATAATAAATAAACAATAAAAACATTGTTAGTAAAGTTATAATTGAAGTTTAACATCAAGTTAAGTGGAAAAAGTTTGTCGACTAGGATCGTGTACGGCGCATATACCATACATCAAACATCTTGAATCTTAAAACTAACATACTCCAAAAGAATAAATACATAAATACATAAAAGCATGAATTGTTTACTGTTCATTACAACTGTCAACCATATAAGCTATATATTTAAACAAATACAAGAATCCCAATCAAATTAAATGTATCTACACAATAAAAAAAATATGGATATTCATCAAGAGATCGTGTTAACAATCTATATGTTAATATATTTATATAGAACCCTTAATCTAACAATTATCATATCATAAATGAGTAAAACAAGTAATATAACATGTTACGCACTCAGTTGATACGAGACGTCAAAAATTAGAACGTATTTATTTAGTGTTTGTTCCTGACTTTTTGCGAGGCTTGGAATGTAGAGGAAGCTTCATGAAGGCAATTTGAGAATAATTCACTTTTTTTGTTAATTAAATTATCATAATTAGTAATTATTAATAGGGTCTCCATAGTATAGAGATTGCAGTTAGGTGATATTGACGAATTCGAGTATATTCGACTATTACACAGCTTCGACCAAGAAATCGAGTATTTTAAATTTTTGTCTTTTAACGACCATATAAGTTGTGATAAAGAAGTCGAAAATTTCCTATTAGGATTCGAAAAAGAATATTTGTGATTCACAAATCTTAATTTAAATGTCGATGAAGTTGCACCAATATATTTGTATGTGATGTTATTTGCTTTTACGGTGCATTTATAGACCAGATTGCTATCCAGACAATTATTTTGCAGAGGGCAATTTGATCTATTTCTACAATTGCATTTCGATTTATTGTTATTACTATAAATTGGACAATTGACATTAACATTGTTAGTACTTTGAAGTGTTCTATTGATTGGGCTTAGATCAATGTTATTGTTATTCCTAGTATTAATATTACTAGTGTTATTAAATTCATTATCGTTAATTGTTTGTTGATTAGGATTTAGAATTCTACTTTTAATTTTTGCGATGTTCTGGGCCATATTCATAGTTGTAGAATAAGAAAGCTTAATAGGGTGTCTGTTAAATATGGAACGGTACTTGTGTTGAAAGGGGAAGCATTTATTTAAAGCTTTAAAGAATAGATTTGCGAGTGGAGTTTTTATTGCTACAGAAGCTGGGGGGGGGGGGGGGGGCAAACCATATAACTGATTTAGTTCTGATTTTTGTCATCGATTTATTCACAGTATTGGTGTTTGTTTTATAATTTTTAGAATCTCGTTTGAATATGTTAGTCTTATTTTAATCAGGATTATAATTCAAATTATTATTTTCTATATATTCAATATTATTTTTATAACTCTGAGTTCAAATCCCGCCGAGGTTAACTTTGCCTTTCATCCTTACG
>OZ024740.1:384258414-384310914 GCA_964016885.1 Eledone cirrhosa | reverse complement strand
CAAGAAGGGGGGAGGAAGGAAGAAAACGAAGAAATAGAAGAGGAATGAGGGAGAAGAGGGGGATATATGTACTGGTTTTGTGGGTAATTAAAGGGTTTAAATATAAGAGGGTATAAAGTCTAAGTATATGCAGTTTGTCAGTTGGTAGTAAGAGGTTAAGGGTTCGATTTGTAGTGCGCAATTTCTCTTTGAGTCTATGGTTACAATAAATTGATCTCTCAATTTTATTGTTGAGTAACGTATTCTTCGAACTTAAGATGTGGAACAGCTCAAGGTCGCATAATCGACAGCTTCTCATACCACTCCGATATGGGGGCGCGTTCGATAATTTTTTCCACTTCAGGGTGTATTGATGGTTACTTTCCCTCAGTTGCCAGGTCTTGTTTGCAAGAGTAGTTACATAACGGTGCTGGGAATGTTTCATTGCATAACGGTGTGTATACCAACGAGCTTTAAATGTATTCCCTGTCGCTCCGATGTAATACCATTTCTGTTTGTCTGATTCCACTGTGCATTGGTAAACCAGGTTAGACTGCATACATTCATTTTGTAATGGACAGGTTTCAAGTAGGTGGCAGTTACATTTCTTGTTATGGGCAACTTTGGCATTATTTTTGGGCTGCGATGCCTGAACAAGTGTGTTACGTTTTGTTTGCCTATTATCGGGTGGTTGTGTATTAGATATTCTGTTGTGTTCGGTGGTAATTGTATTGTTATTGTTGTAAATTTGTGTTTTGGTGTTGTTATGTATCTTTTTAGCGTTAAGCATCTTAATGTGTGCCTCTATATTTGGTGCCGTGGAGTAGGATAGTCTAATAAATTTAGTGTTAAGGATTTTGCTGTATCTATGTGAATCTGGAAAGTGCCAATTTATTATTCTAAAGAAAGTAGAGGGTAGGTTAGTACTAATAGAGGTGTTAAATATGGGGTTATACCAAATATATTTTCTACTGCGTGACTTGTTTGATTTCGATGTTGTATTTCTATCTGCCGTATATTTTGCAGTTCTATGCGTAAATGTGTGTATGCGTGTGTTTCTGGAGTTTGTGTTATGCGTGTTCGTGTGCGCTTCACAGAGGCTTTCATCTATATATTCTACTCTATCTAAGTGGCCTGCCTTGTTAATGCGGTATTGTAGTATTCTGCATGTTCTTCGAAGATTTGCCGGTTAGATGAGAGGCGGGAGATCCTAAGGGATATGTTGCGTGGAATGGATTTAATTATTGATAGTGGGTGGTTTGAGTTACAGTTGATGTATGCTAAGTTTTCATTAATCTTGTGAAAAGGTCTTATAAATCCCGTATTTAGGTTAAGCGTCACATCTAGAAAGTTAACTGTTTTAGTGCTATACTCATACGTTATGCTAAGACCTAGTTTTCCGAGAGTCTTTCTAATATTCTTACGGAGTCTTTCTATGCTCTGGTTATTTAGGTTCTTAACTAGGAGATGGGCGTCGTCTCTGTAGATTCCACCGTGAAGGTCGCTAAACTCGCTTTGTAAATTATGGGCTATGTAAATACTTACTAAGTCTGTGACTTGAGCCGAGTCATTAGCCCCCATCGTGATGTCAAAGTTATCTATCCTTACGTTCCCAATAGGCGTTTTCAAATTTAATTATTGTTTTCCTAGCAGCTAATAGGATTTTTATCTCGTCGTCTGTTATGTCAGAATTGGCTTTGGCGAATGCTAAGGCTTTATCCAAGGTGTTGGGGGATATAGATGAGTAATAATCGTTAATGTCAAATTGTATAAATTTAGATACTTCTTTGTTAGCTATATTGTTAAACCACTTAATTGTTTCGGTAGCGTTACCCCATAGTTTAATCAGTAGTTTATTCTTCATTTGTGCTATCACTCTGTCTAATATATGTTTAATAATTTTCCCGATGTCCGATTTGGATGGACATATAAGTCTAATAGTGGGGTTATAATCAAAATGTACCTTGTGGTCTTTGAGGTTAAATGTGGGGGTACATGGCTTAAGTGGCTCCGTTCTGTCGTCTATTCCTAGGTGTTTGACTATATTGTGTGCCTCGTTGTTGATGTTTATCAGTGCCGCCTCATTTGTTTGTTTGTATTTCCTTTGTGATTCTTTCCGTATGAAGCTATTGTATGTATTAACATCCATCGTATACACATTTGATGTTTTGTCCGCTTTGACAATAATTCCATTGGTGGTTCGCAGCTTTTTTATGAATGTATTTATGTCATTCTGGAGTTTATTATTCCTCCGCTTTTTGAATTTGATATTCATAATCATCTTCAGTAAGTCCTGTTCAAAGGCATGCAGTTGAGGGCTGGTAGGTGGGTTTTTACACGATTTGAAGCCGTATGTTTCCTTGTTATATTCCACGGTGCGACCATTACGTCCTTTGTCGAAATGGAAAGTTTTCCATCTAACTCTGCGTATAAAGTCGTTTGTTCGCTGTATCATCCCGAGAGTATAATCCTTTCTCCGAGGTATAGGAATGGCCTTTAGGGACATACCTATGTAATGCTTTTCCATAGTAGTACCGTATGTTTAGGTGGTTGCTCGACCGATAAGGAGCCTGTAGTTAGAGAACCCTTAACCTCTTACTACCAACTGACAAACTGCATATACTTAGACTTTATACCCTCTTATATCTAAACCCTTAATTACCCACAAAACCATTACATATATCCCCCACTTCTCCATCATTCCTCTTCTATTTCTTCGTTTTCTTCCTTCCCCCTTCTTGGCTATCTTTTCTTTTCTTCTTTCTCATCCCCTTCTTTGCTTTTATTTTGTCATTATTATCTTTATTTTTATTTTTTATATATATATATATATGTATATGTATGTATGTGTGTGTATATATATATATATATATATATATATATATATATATATATCTTTATATCCCCCCCCCTCTCTCTCCCTCTCTATCCATCCCTCCCACTATTATCTATTTAATTCTCTTTAACTCACTACACTCCACGACATGATGTCTGCTATCAAAACTGACCAAAGAATTCCTCCACCTCTACTCCTCCCTCCATCTCAGTTTGTCATTCTACTTCCTACCTCTTCTCCCTTCCTCTCTCTCTCTATACTATGCCGTCTGTCCCCTCACCTCCTGATTCCTGTCTCTCTATACTAGTAAATACAATTCCAAATAAATGTTTTTCTCTATATATTAAGAATTATTTCAAGAGTAACTCACTATTTTGAAAATTTGGACTGTGAACAACAATTACAATTGAGTGGCTGCTATTTGCAGTATAGCAATATAAGGTTGCACTTACCAATGAAACGGTCGTAAAAACCTGCATAAAATCCTTCTCTTAATGCTTATCTGTGTTTTCTCTTTTATACTATATATATATATATATATATATACATACACACATATATATATATATTTCCATTATTATCATATATACATATACATACATATATATATATATATATATATACGTTATTCCGGGTTGAATCGGAGGTAACCACAGTAAATATATATATATATATATATACACACATATATACATATATATATATATATATATATACACATATATATATATATATATATATATATATATATATATATATATATATATATAAATATATACACACACACATATATATATATATACACACCCCACATATGGGTACACGCGCATTTACATACATGCGTACGTACGAATATCTGTGAAAAGGTTTCCGTTCAATTATTTTCGGGGCCTCTTCTAATGTTATAACGCTTTTGTATTTTTTTAGGGATTGTAGAAAGGAATAATTTTTCTTGGCAAATTTAAGTGTTTTTCAGTAAAAAGTGTCCAACATTTACAACATATATCTATTATTCTGTATTAGATGTCATCCATCTCTAAAAACGTTTCCTCCATAACACTAACTGATACTAATCGTAACAATATAGATATTCGCAACACAAGAATAACAACAATACCAATCATAATTGTTTCTACTATTGGCACAAGGCCAGCAAATACTCAGTACATTACTGGTACTTTATTTTATCGACCCCGTAAGGATGAAAGGCAAAGTTAACCTCGGCGGGATTTGAACTCAGAATGGCAAGGGCCGTAACTCTATGCGTCAAAGCATGGCGTCCGACCCTCTACCGATACTCAATCATAATGGTAATTCCTGACCTCTTTCATATATGCAATACAACGTCATACATAGACATTTCAAAAGTCTTGATATAGAAAATCAAAGTTGTATAAAAACGACACGAGTGTCCCTGAGAATATGCCATATATAACATTTTAAAGACATAATATTATTAAATGACTATTACAAAAGTGCATGATTATTTTTAAAGAGACAATTTTTGTAGCATGTGTATCTGATAGTGTAACCCACACGCTCGTTTGGTTAAGGGCTCCCGCGCTATTAGGCGCATGCCACTTGTCTTGTATATGATATAACTGAAATTTATTATGAGTATTTCTGAAGTTGCACTGAACAGGAAAACAGGGAAACGTTAGCTACTAGTACGCTACTAGTATTGTTTTCACTGGTGTCTTAACATTCTAACTTACATAGGGGTGACATATATATATATATATATATATATATATATATATATATATATATATATATATATATATATATACAGTATATCGGGAAGGCGAAAGTCAATGCGGTCGCTCCTATAAACTGAATACTATTTGATTCAGTTGACACCTGAAGGATATGTCTATACTCATTCTATTGAGACTTGAAGAGAGAATGCAAAAGTAATTGAATAAATATCGAAAGGCACTTTGCCCGACATTCTCTCGATTCTGCTCTCCTAAGGAAACAAAAAAACGTCAGTACTTTCATGTATTTCTTAAAGTCATATACTAACATAAAATGCCTCAAACTTCTATTTACAAAATCTCCCAGATTTCGTTTTCATTTTCTTATTCACCATCTCCTTCATTTCCATATTTCCTACTCTCTTCATTTTATAACTCTCTCTAGCCATTGTTGATATTTGCAATCTTTGATGTATAGCTCAAGAGCACTTCACAAAGCAAAATTGAAACTAATCACCGCATACTATTAATTTATTTATTTTCCTCCTCTTTCGTTTTTTCTTCTTTACATTAATTGTTTTTCTTTATGGTCTTAACTGAACTTTTTAACCATATCTTTGGTATTCATTAGTTTGTGTTTTCTTGATCAGACAATACTTCAAATAATTGAATAATTGAATAAATACAGAAAGTTAGAGATATATAGATTGGAAATAAGGAAAAAAATTCAGTTGGTTGGATTTATTTTTTTATACAGAGAAAAGCTGACATATATACAGACAAAATATATATATTAGCGGACATACATTCGTAGAGATGTATACACACACACACACGTGCATACGCACACACACACATACACAAGCACAAACACACACACTCAAACACACATATATATATTGTATATATATATATATATATATATATACGCAAACATTGTATATATATATATAGATGCATACATGATTATGTATATATGTGTGTGTGTGTGTGTGTTTGTGTGTGTGTGTGTGTGTGTGTGTGTGTATATATAAATATAAATAAATATAAATATACATAATGTTAATATACAAATTATCTATATGCATATTTATGTGTGTATCTGGGGGCTTGTTTGTGTGATTTTGTGTGCGTGTGTGTTTGTATGTCTCTGTGTGTGTATGAGTGTGTGTTTTTTTGTGGGTGTATGTTTGTGTGTGTGTGTGTGTGTGTGTGTGCGTAAAGAAAGGGTTGGGGCAATATATGGATAGAAATATGAAGAGAAGCATGTATAGAAATAGATGGTTTGATAAGTAGATGAAATAGAAAAAGAACAACATATAGAGATGAGAAGCAAGATAAAAATTCCACTAAAACGATAGATAAAAAGAAATAATTATATAGAAAATAAGTAAACAATTTAAAAAATGAGGGAAAAAATATAATAAGAATAATTTTCTGAAGGTCTCTCGAAAAATATTTGAGGGTAAACTAAATAAACAAATACAATTATAAGAATTAAAATACAAACATATGAGAGTGGCACTTGAAAACAAACAATAAAAAGACAATGAAACTGTGGTCAAGTTGTATTGAGAGGCTTTGAAAGTTTATGTCGACGTTGATGTCGAAATAAACAGCCCACGTAAAAGAAAGAAACAGATGAGAAAAAAAGAAAACTAAAAGATAATGATATCTTAGTCATAAAACATTGAACTTTAGAGCATGTTGTAAATGTCAAATTATAGCCCTAATAATCTGTCAGGGGTTAGGAATTCTTTGATCAATAGATCTCAACAACTTAAGTGGTCAACCGAAGGCTGGCCCAGAGGAGTGCTCCCCCACCACTAATATCGCTCTGTCAAATTCCAAAATGTATTAACATTTCAGCCTACTACATTCTGTACTCAACACAATTATTTTGCCTGTCCTTGCCTGTATTTTAATTCTTAATTAGAAAAGATAGCACAATCTGATATATTGTATTTACAGAGAAATGTACTTGGTTAATCTAATGTTGAATGGTTTGTAATATAAGTAGTCAGTGTAATTGATAAGCTAATGTTAGTATGAATATGTTAAGAAACTATGCTGGTATGCCGCTAGACTAGATCGAGAATAACAGATCTCACGTATATATGTTTAGTTGTAAACGTTATCTATTTCTGCTCAGACTACACAAACATTTAACAGTTTTCTTAATATGATTCGCAACAGCTACAATATCTGCATTAACACATTGGATGGACACAGAGCTCACCAGCTCTAATATAACTGGAAAGTAGAACGCGCATTTTAGTAAGTTAGTGGTTGGAAATTATCTAACATAATCTATAAAGGTGTTCTCATGAAATCATGTGAAGTAGTCTGCGGGCCAAATACTTAGTAAATAACACTTCCACCTACTTGGAATAAAATGAACAAAAATCTCGTAAACAATTCAATAGTATAAATAAAAGCCTAATAATTGTTTCTACTTCAGGCACAAGGCCAGCAATTACCCAGTGCATTAGTGGTACTTTATCTTATCGACCCCGTAAAGATGAAAGGCAAAGTCCTAATAATAAGGGACATTCACTTAGTGAAGTTTCTTCAGTATATCTCTCTACTTCAAACGTCAAATGAATTTAGGCAAGAGATTCACAGACTCACAATAATTTCAATATAGTGAAAATAAAAATAAATATTTAACAAGACTCAGGTCTCAGTTCCCTCATATTCAAGATATTTTCGGAGAATCGTTAAGAGCTGGCTTTGTGACAATTATATAAGATGTGTAAAGGTTTAGTTTGACTACCTCCTGCGACTTGTTTTCTTCGTCAGAATTGAATCAGTAACGCCAGATCACCGCCATAAGAGCTTTACTTCTTTTCTTTGTCTGTCGATTCTCATATATAATTGACTCACACATACACTCACACACACACACACATATATATATATGTGTGTGTGTGTGTGTGTGTGTGTGTGTGAGCGTGTGTGTTTGTG
Organism: Eledone cirrhosa; assembly: GCA_964016885.1. Classification (NCBI taxonomy): domain Eukaryota; kingdom Metazoa; phylum Mollusca; class Cephalopoda; order Octopoda; family Eledonidae; genus Eledone; species Eledone cirrhosa. Next base: position 384,303,435 of record OZ024740.1, on the reverse strand, counting down.
TGAGTGAGTGTGTGTGTGTGTATGTGCATGCCTGTGTGTATGTGTGTGTGTGTCTGTCTGTATGTAAATATGTCACTGAATGTATCTCAAGTAGCAAGAAAAACTGAGTAGTAACTCATTGATATCTACTTCCAATTATATGAAATAAACTACATATATATTAACACCCTTTCTCTCATTTGCGTCTATATTTTCTGTAGTTAAATATACGTCAAAAGCTATTCATTCAATTTTATGTTCAAATTTCATCACCTCCTTTTAACGCGCTCGGTCGTTTACGTATATCTCGCTATTAACTTGTAACTTCTAAATGTAACGGAGAAAAATGGACGGGCAAGTTGATGCAAAATGTTTGCATACCCCAGGCCTGCCAACCTCTAAAAACCCAAACGGGTAGTATCATGAAAAAGGCGCCCCAAAACGGGGTGAAATGAGGCAACATGAGGTGATTTTGCATAATGAAAGCTATACGTATTTTCACAAAAGAGAAGTCCTCTGTCAGCCACTCCCAAATTGGGTGGCAGATCTCACCGTCGGACGGGGGAGGTTTACAGGTCTGATACTCATCGCGAAAATAGGTGTGGGCTGGAATCATACGTGTGATGCTGCACATGTTCCTCCGTTCTTGGGGATAATACACAATCTTAGACTATTTTCTGTAGTTAAATATACAGCGACAGCCACTAATTCAATTCAATTTTCAACGTTTAATTGCCGTCTTCTAAACACACACACACACACACACACACACACACACACACACACACACACACACACACACACACACACACATATATATATATATATATATATTCCCCTAAACGCGCACATAGATGTGTAAATACAGAAAGGGGTTGATGACTAGGGATATGCTATGGCTCTATGCTCAAGTGATCACAGATAAGTAAAGTGATATTTTGCCAGGATTTTGATCTCCTAACTTAGCCCCACTTATGCACAACCATGTCCTAGAATGCAGGTCCACCTGTTTATAAGAACCATCTTAAAAGGTTCCATGAACCTTACCTCAATATTTGAAACAAATATTCATAATATATCTTTTTCTAATGAAGATCCAAACTAAACCTTTCCTACATTAGCTGTAAGTTACCCTTCGAGCATGTTCCCAGCTTCACAATCTATAATGACAGGCATACTTGTACTTAGTGGTGAGTTGCCAACATTTTAACAACAGGTTCGCTGAGCTGCCAACATTTTAATCGCCGATTCTGTATTAAAAAGTGCTGAATTTAGCAATAAAATATCGGCATCTCACCAAAAAGTCATGGTAATATTGGATATTAATGTACCAAATTAATTACGAAATATTTTATTTATTGAATACATACGTTCTTGGAATATTTTATTTACACAATATATTTCCATGTTTAAATATAAGTATCTATACTACAATGTCGAATTTGTATGATCGCTTTTTCTATATAGAGTAACACAGATCAATGGAGTTTGATACAATTATTATAAAAAGCAATACGTTTTTTTATTTTCAATTTAAGGACAATAAATCAATAATATGAGTAAGCAATTAAAGACTATTTTATTTACATTTAGCAATAACATTATTTTTGAATTCCCAACCACCACCACTAAGCTAATATGTGGCATTACGCCATTTCCACTCAAATTCATTCAAGTAACTATGAAATAGATCTTTTCATGTACTGTTCATCCTTTTCAATTTTTGTTATTGGCATGGAACCAAAGAGGCTCAGTACGTTGTGTACGCTGCAAATTGTAAGAATCGTTAGAATGTAGAATGAAATGTTTTGTGGTATTACTTCCACCATATTGCGCTCTGATTTCAAAATGCACCGAGGTCAACTTTGCCGTTCATCTTTTCTAGGTCGGTACAAAGATGTATCAATCCAGGACTGAGGTCAATTCTTCCTTTATATCTCTTTGCTCACTTCCACTGTCACTCACTCATTCAATGCGTGAAATAGGCTGTGTTAGGACCTAGAAAGGTGAGAGCTCCACCAGGTTTTAAAATGAACAAGGCATGCTGCATGTACTACGGATAGGTTAAGACTCCACCAGGAACTACTTTTCATACATACATGCTTTAGTACGTACATACAAATCTTGTGTGTCTAAGGAATAACATAATTCCTGCAGCGGTTCACTATATAATAACTATATATATTTGTATTTCAAAATGGAATGTAACTCGTCACAATCTATGGAAAGAACGAGTAGATGCAATAGTGGAAATATGCCGTAATTGATTTAGTATGATAATCACCAATATAAGCGACTTTTCAACTTTATTTACTTTCAACGGTAATGAAAAATAAAGCATAAATATCAGCACTCTTATACTTTTAATTTAATTTATTTTAAGCATTTAAGTTTTTCTACTAAAACCTTATTAATTATTGCCGTAAAATATTTCGAATTGGGTAAAATATTTCGAATGGCGTCTTGGGCTTGTGGTACCAATCTATGCTGATAAATAGATAATCAGTATATAGTTCAGATGAATGAGAAAAAATAATTCCCACGAATTGTGTACAAAATTACGTGTATATGAATCTACAATGAGAGATTAAACTAGTGATGGTGGATACAAACAATCAGTTAATGTGGGTGTATTATAAATATGAATGGAAGTTGATGGGAAGGAGTTTGGAAAAATACTCCAAAGAAGCATAAATATAGGTACTTACTTACTTGTACTTGTACTTGTGTCAACAGTCACCCTGGACGGGTTGAGCCGGCTTCTTCCCTTGTTCTGACGGCATCCCGAACCATGGCAGCCCACGCACGACGGTCCCGGGCTAGGTCACTGGAAATAGCGAGCCAGTCACGGTTCCATCGGCGCAGGCTGACAACCTGCGGACCTGAGAGTTCGGAGAGGTCCTCCTTGATCGTCGTTGCCCAGGTCTTCAGCTGCCCGCCAAGGCGCTTGCGCCAGTTAGGGAGTGGATGTGGGAGGAGAACATCGCGGATCAGTTCACCCTCAGGGCGCCGGGCTGCGTGACCAAACCATGTCAAGTGCCGTTGCAGAAGCACTGAAGGAAGGGGTCGAAGATTCAGGCGAAGACGAAGACTGGTGCTAGGTACCCAATCAACGCCTCGGCAGCGAAGAATGCGGCGGAAACAGTTATTGTCGAAGACCCCCAGCCCTCGTTGATCGACTACCCTCATAGGCCATGTTTCACAGCCATAGAGGAGTATAGTGCGAATGACGGCCTGGTAGATTCGCCCTTTGGTCGCCGAGGTGATCTAGCTTCTGTCCCACATACATCGCTGGAGGCGCCCAAAAGTGGATCTGGCAGCAACTATGCGACGTTTAACCTCGGCTGCGCCCTCTCCCGTTGGAACCACTGTTGAGCCCAGGTAAACGAAGGACTCCACATCCCCCAGGTCCACCCCGTCGAGAGATATTGGCTGCCAGGCATCAGGCGAGATCAGTGACGTCATGACTTTCGACTTGGCGGCATTGATTCGTAGACCAACAGCGGCGACTGCAGTGTGCACCCTTTCGAGAGCACCTTGTACATCTGTCCCGTTAGCGCCCATCAGAACGATGTCATCCGAGTAGGCCGGGTCCGTCACCACGACTCCTCTCCCGACCTCTACGCCCGGTAATCTCAGAGCGCTGTGTTGAGAGTGTAGTCAATGGCGTAGTTAAAGATAGTTGGCGATAGCGCACACCCCTGCCGAACATGGTCCCAACATCGAACGACTCCGTCTCCCCACCATAGACGCTGCTCGAGCCCGAGTCGACAGGTAGTATCCTTGTATGAGACGAAGCAGCTTCACTGTGATGCCGTCCGTCTATATTATACACCATAGGGCCTCCTGATCTACCGAGTCGAATGCCGCTGCAAAGTCGATGAAGCAGAGGACGGTAGGCTGCTGATGCGCCCACCGTTGTTCCAGGAGACGCCGGAGATTGAAGATTTGATCAACGCACCCCCTTCTCGGACGGAAGCCGCCCTGAGAAGGACGGGTACGGACAGCAGGGACAGCCTGGAACCTCTTCAGCAGAAGAATTGCGAAGGTTTTGGCAGTAACGTCAATTAAACTGATACTCCTGTAGTTGGAACACAGTTTCCTGTCGCCTTTTTTGAAGAAGGGTAGGAGAGTTACCTCGCTCCAGTCACCAGGAAACCGCTCCGTCGCCCATACCGAGGAGAAGACTCGATGGAACCAAGCTGCGAAGACATCAGGCTCGGTTTGTAGACCTCAGCTGGAACGCCATCTTCGCCTGGCGCCTTGTTGTTCCGGAGATGTGTCAGGACAAAACTACCTCCTCGACCGTTGGAGGGGCAGTGGTGCACTCCGGAAGGCTGCACGTAGGTTGGCGTTGGTGGTGGCGGGTGGTTGAGCAGCTTCGATAAATGGTCCCACCATCATAAAGTCCAACCCCTCCGCAACGTGGCAGGGCGGTGGCAATGGGTAGTGACAGAGCTATGCCTTCGGGAACTTCGTTCCTGGTATGGCCACCCAAAACGGATTGGTCTGGCATCCAGCGGTATTAGGGCCGCAACCCGGCAAAAGGGGCTCTGGTGAAAATTCAAGAGGCGTCTGTTCCGGCAATCGGCGGCTTTGGGTCGTTTCTGTCCCTGCGTCTGTGCAGAATCTGCGGCAAACAGGACGTTCGAGATATACATGCGGGTTTTGGGGGGACCGCTTGTGAATTCACTACACCCATGACACTTCTTCCATGAATCCTACAAATACGAACAAATAAATATGGGTACAGTAGCTATAACAACTGAAAGTCTTGAGAGTTACGTAAATCGGCTGAGAATATATATACAAACGCAAATATGCACCCATACATAAAATAAATGGGTGCTGCTGTTGGCTATAGCTGGTTGAAGGTGTCTCAAATCTTTCAGGTTTGTTACCAAATCTGAAAGTAAGGTGTTCTCGTTTGACGCTTAGGAATGTAAGCATTTATGAAATTCGTTTTTTTTCTTTTAGATTCACAAGCTCTTCTGCCTAGAGTGCCCTTAAATGAAATTTACTGCATTATGTGCAACAGTTGAGCTTTCTGTCTTGAACAATTATGCATAACGCATTTCTCACAGCATCTAAGTCTCAACTTATGAATAATTTCATAGGTGTTTGTATATCACAAAACTATATTAGTAAATGTCAGCTGTCAACAGTGTACTACAGGAATGAACAGGATTCAAGAAATGAAAGCCGTCTCCGTCCGAGATACTGTGGAATTAATAAATTGAGATTCGAATTGAACTCATCTACTCTCATTAAATAAAAAAAAATATAGATACAGAGTTATACGCTCTATCGTCTGCTATGCAGGAAATCTTTTTCTTCTCAGCGATGGCTGTATCTAACTGTTCTCTGAAGGGCGCAGAGATGTAACAGATTAGGGCAGAGCACCACCCATTTTGTCATATAATATTTCCATGCATTCTTCTGTTCAATGGTATGTGTGCAAAAGATGATATTGTTTTTCCAATCAAATTTCTATAGTGATTTTCATTTGTTAGAAATATGAACAAGAAATGGATACCCGAATGGGAGTGGACATATATAGGATGGTTCGCGGTACCCAATGCCCGATTGCCTGCCACACCGAAAGTAATGCTTTTCCCAATTTCCAAGTGACTACCGTGCACATACTTACGATCAGCCTATTATTATTGCTTCATCAAAAAAATGGAACTGAACAATCAATGTTATATTACTATTTACTCTCTTTTTTTACATACACAAAGTGTTAAACATGGGGACTTCAATCAAACCAGTCGATGTCATACTCTTTCAGAACCTTCCACAGCGGGTAGCGTGGAATGCGGTCGTACGCTATTCCGTAATCCACGAAACAAGCATACACCTGTTGTCAATACTCACACCTTTTCTTGAAAGCCTTCCACAGAATATATATTTGGTTGGCTGTGCTTAGTACGGGGAAAACACCATGCTGTTTGTCAGCTAGTTTGGACTCTACACCAACCTTACATCCCTTTGTCTGACATTCAACATAGATATTACTCGAGTGGTTTAACAAAGATAATCCTCTATAGTTAGACCTATCTCTTGTGTCTCCCATTCAGAAAATTGGGATTGTTGCTTCAGCTTTCCATTTCTTTGGTGCCTTTCCTATAATCCAGCCCTTCCAGCATATATGAGTCAACCAGAGCATACATTTTTACTTAAGACTTATACCATCCCGAGCCGAATTTCATTCTATCTAGAGGTCTTGCCACATATGAGGGCTTTAATTGCTCTGTTGACCATGACCACCAATAGTTTAGTCGTCATCCTTAGATGTATTTCATGTAATCAAAAGTTGGTGTTGTGACTGGATTTAGGAGGGCAGCAAAGTATTCCCCCCCGCACGTGATGATACACCTTTCTTCAGAGGAAAAATCCCAGACGAATTCCTGATAGGTGGCATAGTGAGGAACATTTTATTGCAATGTCGGTGGGTCAAGTGCTGTAATAATATATTTACTCATATACAGTTAGCTTAATCAGCAAATCCTCCCAACTTTTAAAACTTCGATGCATTTGATATCCCTGTTTCTACTACAAACGCGCGAGTCTATCACTTGAGGAAGACGTGAGTTGTATTTCCAAGACAAGATATGTAAGCATCACTCTTTGTTCGGATGCTAGCGTGAACTTCCTGATTCAACCACGGTATCTTCATAATACCCGGAACCACACAGAACCGCTTTCAGTCACACTATTTAAGAGTTGTAGCAGACATTGCCGAGGTGAACAGTATCCATTCCGTTTTGACGTCTTAAGTTTAAACATGTCATCTGAAATTCGATGTAGTAATACCCGCATACCTGATCCTGACCTCCCCATTATCCAGCGTGATCCACTTTATCCTGTACGTCGAACTGCTCTTGCCAGATTTGTGAGTGTTCCTGAATTTAGTTAGTCTCAGGCTGCAAATAACTACCTCATGATCAGTTGACAAACCTTTTAATAACACAAACATCAAGCACGGAATCAGAGAAATGAGACTGCAAAAAAATCAATTATTCCCTCTGTCACACCATGTATATTTATAGTTCTTATAAATAATAGCTTAGAAAATTAAGTAAAATACTTCTACGGAGGCTTATTATTTATCGCAAAGGACTATATTTACAGTTATTTCAACGTCTGAGTTTCAAACATTTTCTATAAACTTCATAAGATATCAGTGCTTCGAAAGTTCGATGCTTTACATACAATGTTGTTTAATTTAAAAACCTGTACGAATTATCTTTCAAATTTGGACGGGGAATGTTATCAGAAGTCTTTTATCTCAATAAATAGAACAGTCAGCCGATAATTGTAAGATGCGAAGTTCAATTCTTCGTAGTGGTTGCAAGCCATGTCAATATGGCTATTTTACCCAATTCTCTCTCTCTATCTCTCTCTCTTTATATATATATATATATATATATATATATATATACAGACACACACACACATATATATATATATATATATATATATATATATACACACACACACACATATATATATATATATATATATATATATATATATATATATATACACACACACACATATATATATATATATATATATATATACACACACACACATATATATATATATGTATGTGTGTGTGTGTGTGTCCGTACGCGCGAACACACACACATATGTGTGTGTGTGCTGAACGTTCTGAAACTATTCTTCTTGATTTAATTCATTCAATTCTAATTTAGATTCTATGTCGGTAACAGCTTGACATATTTCCGACACAGTTATTGTACTTTCTATTTCAATGTTCTTATCTGTAACTAACCAATTTCCAAATTTGTTTTATTGTGTACATTCCGGAAGACTAACAAGAATTTCATTTGCAATGAGTTCTAATTCTTTGTAAACACGAATGTATGTGGTTGTTTTTAAAAATACATCTTTTTGAAACAATTTCGAATAGTTTTATATGACGGTTGTCTCCAAAAGATTGCAAACCATATATAATATATCATGAAGGAAAATCTCTTCTTCATTTGCATCGGATTGTTTCTGATTAGAATCAAATTTGATTGAAGTTCTCTTACAATTTGTTTTGTTCTATAATGATAGCTTGACGTCTGTGTTCGAATTACCGTTCTAGTGTCAAAAGGAAGAAATTTACTTTGATATTTTTTAAGAGAATTTTTTTCTATGTGCCGTACATTCGACCACTAACAAGCCATGTTTGAGCTTTAATTGAGAATCTCACTTAAATCACCATTTATTAAAAAATGATTGTAGTCACCCGTTTATTTACATTAGATGAGTAATGAACGAGCATACTATCTACGCCTTTAAAACATCCAGCTGATATTTCACTACGTTTACCAATTTCCTTTTATGTTAGCGGAATAAAGAACTGTCAATCGTTCTAGTGAATGTTTGAATAATTGGTAAATAGATATGCACACATATTGCATAGGAAAAAAATCCTGTTTCATCTGCATTGTAAATACCCACGAGAGAATATTTAACAACACTATTGGCTATGCTATCTTCATCGACACCACAGCTGATAAAAATATTGCACATTTTATGGATGCGTTCATACACGATATTCTCTTGGCTTTTCCACCTGTTAAATCATGGATCAGTTGAGCTGAAATTGTTTTATATATTTTGCAAAAGCTGCTGAATTTCCCAGGATTAGCAGTCTTTTACTAAAACATTTTTTCACAAACACCTCTGCCGAAACAGTTATCCCTCACTATCAAACTATACTTATCATATTTCAGTATCAAAGAGCACCTGATGCTTTTTCTTTCCGTAGTGAGTATAGGCAATTTATATGTTGTAGGGTTGGTGAAGTGGTGTACGCTCTTACGATCTAATTTCTTATTGGTAAATGTTGATATTTCAATAACAGATCCGTTTTTGTATTTACTCTTACATAATAGCGGCTTTTAAATGAACAGCTCTGGAATATTAATTATTTTTTAAATAAACAAATGTTTACGTTTCATTTTTACGGTTATCAAAATGATTAGGGATGTCTTAATAATCACCATCATTGAATAGAAAACTTTCTGTAAGTAAATTTGGAAACGGAAACACAGCTGACCTTGAAACATACTTTTTATACAATACAGCAGTAAAAGACCAAATCAAGTAAGTAAATGAGCCTCCATGGGCTTCCATGAGCAGTGTTCCATTTCTTCAATCCCCAGAACGTGTAACTGTCTGAGTGTTTCAATGTCCTGTCTAAGCTGCATCTAATTCGCAAGGAGATCCAATTTTGCACAATGCTTGACAAAGCTGGCCCTTCAAAGTACAGGTACAGACGATCCAATATGCTTCCAAACTGTTTCCACGAGTGGGTGCGCACACACATACATAAACACACACGTATATAATTGTTTCTATTTTTGGCACAAGGCCAGCAATTACCCAGTACATTACTGTTACTTTATTTTATCGACCCCGTAAGGATGAAAGGCAAAGTTAACCTCGGAGGGATTTGAACTCAGATCATAAAGGGACGTAACTCTATGCTTCAAAGCATGGTGTCCGACTCTCTACCGATACTGCCAATCCACCGCCCTGTCACATATATAATACACAAAAATTAATGATGGACGTAATTGACTAGTTTTTTTGTTTAGAACATTTTCATCGAGGTTTTATAGAAAAGTCTGTATCTCTGAATTGATAATGATGGTGATAAAGTTGATGATTGCAACATTAATGGATGTTGGCGTGTTATGAAGAGACGAGCTGTGTCCGTATTGGTGATGGTGTTTATAATAGTAATGTGCTGTTCGGAGTAAAATAGAAAAGTATTGAGAGTGAGTGACAGAGAGAGAAAGAGAAAGCATTATTAAAAGAGAGGTGAAGAGGGACATATGGTAAACAAAGGGAGTGATAAAGTGTAAGAGAAAAATAAAGTGTGAGAAAGTTTTAGACAAGCAGACAATACAAAAACTAGATTTCTAAAGCGACTTGGGATTTCTGTGTCAGTAGGGGGTCATTTCAGTAAAATACAGGTAGTCAGGATTGTTGATGTGACAGGAGATGAAAGAAATTTCAATACCAAGAAAATTTGTTTTGGTATTTTTAATTATTTTTATTATACAGGAAGAACATTTTCGTACTCAATGTTAAGACAGCAGAATCGTTAAAGCAACAGGCGATATAGCTGCATTACGGAAGTGAAATGGGTTGGCAGAATCTTTAGAGCATCGGTCAAACATGCTTTACGGCATGTAGGTATGGCTCTTTACTTTTTGAATTCAAAATCAACTGAAGTTAGCTTTTACTTTCATCCTAACGGGGTCGAGAAAATAAAGTATTACTAACACACTGGGGTCGATATAATCGACTTTCCCATACCTCAAAATTGTTGGTATGGTGCCTCCATTATAAATCATAATTTAGTTTCGGATGTGAGGTGGGTTGGCAGAATCTTTAGTGCATCGGACAAAATGCTTTGCAGCATATATTTACGGCCCTTTACGTTCTCAGATCAAATACCACCGATGTTACTTTTTTGCTTTTCATCATTACGTCGGGTCACTCTTGAATGCTACTGGTAGCATGTAACCCCGTACAACCTGTCGCATGGTCGAATCGTTGGCGACTAAACCGGCAATCCCACCAAGTTTACTTGGTGAGTAGGGGGATTTTGGACACCCTGCAGGACAAAAAACAAAACCTGGCAAAGGGCGGAAGAACTCATAAGAGTCAACGCCCATCTAAAAAAAGGAAATCCCGCCAAATCAATGGGTGGCAGTAGTTACAGATGCACGTATCGAAAGACTGGTGTAGTGGCTCTGAGAACAACGCGCCTTTGCAGATGATCAATGCAAATTGACTTTGGAAAGGTGCTCCGGTTCGAGTTAGATGAAAATTATTGACCCTCAGGAGCAGCAGCGACTACTGATCGTATTCAGCAACCGAAACAAATCCAATGCTCCTAAGGGCGGCCCTGGTTATTCTTACCTGCGAGTTTAAACTCGGCCCGATTACATTAGATTAGATTCATCATTACGGAGTAGATAAAATAATATACCAGTAACGCACTGGGATCGATGTTATCGTCTTTCCCCTCCTCTAAAACAGTTGGCGTTGTGCCTAAATAAAATAAAAAAAACATTACTTAGTTACGGAACTGCAGTGGGTTTGCAGAATCCTTAGCGCATTGGACAAAAGCCTTTCGATATTTGTTTAAGGCCTTTTACTTTCTGAGTTTAAATACCGGTAATGTTGAACATCCCTTTTATCCGTCTAGGGTCGAAAACATAAAGTAATCTTAAAGTACTGAACACGATATCATTGACTTCGGCCTTCCACAAATTGCTGGATTAATGATTTTTATTCAGTCATGTATTCACATTCTCATTGCATTTTCATCCTTGCATTGTAGAAAAATAAAGTACGTGTAAAGTACTCAAGCATATTTAATCGACTACACTCTTCCACTATATTTGAGGCCTTGTGTCTATGTTAAATAAGGCAAAACTAAACATTGGATTAACATTGAAATTAAATATTCGGAACGGTAAAACAGGAGTCTTTCCTCCACCTGCTGAGTCATGTAAATATCCACATTTCCTCATAGAGACTTAAATTACATGTCTATCTCTACATCTTTATACTTGGGGAGGGTCATATTGTTGTAATAATATTGCCAGAAATAATAACAGAACACACTCAGTTCGGTTGGTTTTCGCTTATGTTGTTATTCCATCGTTTTTCCTGTTTAACTTTGGTTTTCTAGCTCTATTTCACTTGCTTCCCTGATTTGCCTGCCTGTTGGGTCATTTCTATGTTTAGATATTATTTTAATTTCTATGTTGTCTATATTACTCTCATGTCTTTGTTTATCTTTGTCTATCTAAGCTATTCCATGATTTGCTCCTGTATAATGGGCAAATTCCTTTCATGTCCAGTTCTATGAGGGTCTTATACTTCTCCGTGGCTCCTTTGTGTACTCTGATTCTGTCTCTTTTGTTGTAGCCAGATAACTTTCTTGCGGCTGATGATGTGTTGGATGTGTCTTTCCATTTCAGTTGGATCAAACATGCGGGACACTTACTTCATCACTCGTACCAAGTCTGCGATCAGAATATTAAACTAAACACTACTGGACATTGCTTGAGTATCAGGTATTTGGCGGCCATGGGTTTAGCATAGTGTGAGTGGAGAAGTTGGGCCCTCTCGTCTATAGTGTTAATCCAGAGTTCCGTGTCTAATACAGGTAGCCTATTGTTAGGATGTTTGGAAGGGTAGTCATCACTTACAGTTATACTCTGGTGTATGGAGTTAGCTATCTGATGGATGCTTTCCATTGTGCTATATTCTAAATAATGTTCATTAGTACTCAAGAGAGTACTAATGAACATGACTTAGAATATGATTTAGGAGAAAAAATGGTTCAGTACTATACGACAAAAAAAGGACAAAAAACGGTTCAGTACTATACGACAAAAAAAGGACAAAAAACGGTTCAGTACTATACGACAAAAAAGGACAAAAAAACGGTTCAGTACTATACGACTAAAAAAAGAACAAAAAACAGTTCAGTACTATATGAACGCGCCAGACAAAGACATGACGGTAATATAGACAGTATAGAAATTAAAATAATAAAAATGACCCAACAGGCAGGCAAATCATGAAACAAGTGAAATAGAGCTAAGAAACCCAAAGTTAAACAGAAAAAACGAATGGAATAACAACAACCATCCCCAAATAAACAATACTGACTTAAGGGAAATATAAATAAATAAATAGATAAATAAATAAATAAATACACAAGTTCAATGACACCAAATACATATAAACACACACTAGTAAACAAAGATAGAATACAAAAACCAAAACACACACACTCAAACACGAACGCAAACTAAACGCAAACGCATGCGCAGAGACGGAGACAAAAATAAATAAATAAATAAAATAAAAATGGCGTAAACATTACAATACAATAGGAGGGAACATGATAATAGTACCACTGATGATGTTGCAGATGTGCAGCGAAAGAACTTTGTTAGACTATATATATATTTATATCTGCAGAAGTTATATTTAATTTGTTGGGATTCCAACAAACTTAAAAGTGTATAACTGATATATAGCACTCAACAGTTGCTGGAGTAAATATTCAATATATTAATAAATGGAAACAATATTTATAGTGATGTCACTATTTATAAAACAAAGTTTGTAATTTATCTGATTAAAGCGCACCAAGTCTGCCTTGGTTGCCCTTGAAATATATATAATAAAATAATTATGGTTTTATAAATATAGTTTCTATTTATTAATATATTGTATATTTATATCTGTATTTTTAACCGTTGGTCAATCAATGATAAACATTGATTGCCAAATAAATTAACTATGGATATATAAAAGATACAGAAGCGAAAACCAACCAAACAGTGAGTGTATTCTGTTATTACTTCTGGCAATATTATTACAACAATATGACCCTCCCCAAGTATAACAATATTTGTCTCGACACACGATTTCATATCAAAAACCTTGCAAAACAAATATCTATATATCTATGTGTCTATAATATTTGTGTCGATATATCTATGTGTCTATAGTATTTTTAAAAAAATATTAGTGCTTTGCATGTTTTCAATTATTTTCAATTATTAAATGTTGCCTTTTTCTTTCTGATTTAGGAAACAACATTTTTGCGATTGTGGCATCGATGAATATAAACTATAGGCCCTCATAGAAGATAGAACAGTGTTCTTCCTAGAGTAGGCTAAATATTCCCTACAAAAGATGGTGGTTTAATTTTAAACAAATAAAACTTTGGAACTTTGCCAGTGTGCAAAGTAGTTTCCTGGGCGAAGACATGCATTTTATGTCTATTCCCATTAATACTAATTATTTTTATTTTACGTCTTGTAATTTATAACATTCGTGATGGGGGGGGGGGGATTGTTCCTTGGAAATATTTTTAAAGAGAAACAAAAACAATTCTATATAAAGCTACTTTATTTTCCTTTTACATTTGTACTGTTGATTATGTTGGTGTTGTTTTACCTTCTGTTGTGGATTTGTTATTCTGGCATTCTGTTTTGTAGCCATTGATTTACAACCATCTGAAACAACCATCTGTGAAACAACCATCTGAGATGTTTACATCGTGACACATGGGATGTCTGAATGGCTTTTCAATTCATCCTAACTGCGGAAGATAGCTTCCCCTGAATCTTTCTCGTGGTAGCAGAAAACATACTACAAACGATTCAGGTAGTGTCCCAAATCGTTTGTTTTGTGTCTCTATAGGTGCTTATGTTTCTCAAAGATTTATCCCATCCATTGGAAATATCTTTTTTTTATAAAACTTCATTCGCCCTTATATGCTCCTTACTGAATTGAAACAAATATTAATTCCCGGTGCAAGTCGTTATTCCAAATGTGAAATATTTCTCAGTGTTACACTTGATCCCGTTATTCTTGTAGATATGTTGTTTTCTTCTCTTCTTATTATTTTTGTCATTGTTACTCATGTTGTCGGTTCGTTTTGTTTTCTTGCTGCTCATAATGCTGTTACCACTTCTTTCCTTCACCATCCTCAACCTGTTTACTGTTAGTCTTTTCGATATTAATAGTTTTACTTTTTCACCTTCCACTGCTTTATTTTCCTTCCTAATTTTGTTGTTATTACAATTATTATCTATGTTTTCCTCCGATTCTTTTCGGCGTTTTGTTCGATTTTGGGAGTTGTCTTCATAGCGATACCCTTATCTTCCTTATCGTATTACAGGTGTTAGAATTGACACCTAAATATTTATTTTTATATCCCGCTTAGGAAGAAGGAATGTTTTGCCTATCCAAGTAACGTTTAAAATAAACGAAAACTTTAGCATTATCACTTCGAACTATTGCTTCTACTTCAAATGACAAACTTGTTGAGATATTAAAACAATGTATATAATTAGAGCAAGTGAATAACTGTGCCTCCTCTAATCAGGAGAGGTTTGTGAAATAATATTTCAAATAACGAAAAAGAGAGAAAGGTAAACATGCATAAACAAGACATGAAATGAGACGTCACAGTAAGATTACATCCACATAGATACAATAACAAAGCCGCAGAGATCGAGCATTACCCTGACAACTAATATGACCAGATCTGTCCTTTATTTGATCCACGACTCACTCAAATAAAAGAACAAACTCCAATCAAACGTATCTCACTAACACCTCTCCCCTGTCGTGTTTTCATCTCCTTTCTTAAAATAGGCCAAAACGTGCACGACATTCTCGAATCCCTAACCTCTTATTTCAAGTCGAATGCAAAGTTTATGAGGTTTTGACCCTAGAGAAATGTCAGTCTACATTGATATCTTCCACACCATATAACTGCATTCACCATAGTCACAAAATGATTGAAAACCGCTTCCTATTTCCTGTTAAACGAGCGCTGCCTGTGAATACTTGCAAGTGCTCAATTCACGACAACACGTTTTTAATATAACTCCTCACATCAACAATGCTCAGTCATTGAGCCGATGCATGCAGAATGATGTCGTTGTTCTTGATGTATCTCGGGCAGGCATGGCAAATAGTGCTACTGTTTCTGCAGATTTTACCTTCAAATGATAATTTCTTCCGGCAGAAGAGAGACATCAGACATAGGGGGAAATTATTCATAGCACTTGGGCTGGAATAGATTGAGCAGTTAATCTTCGATTTCTCATCAAATATTGCAAACTTCACCTTCGGCTCCGTGTGTAACATTTTGGTTCTTTCATCTCATGAAAGTCTTAAGTAGAGAGGCATGAGGTGGTAAAGATCCGAATATATTCACACTTGCGCCCGTGTCCGTCTTGTCTGTTGGTGATTGCGTTGTATATTTATGTTCCTTCTATTTATATTGTGTATTTCTATTTTTTTTTAGTGTGCCAGTGTACACATGTGTTCTCTTCCGAATTGGTTGAGATGTTAGAATAGCCATTGTCTTGTAGTGCCGCTGCTGTGCCCATGGTTTCTTTTCTGAAGGATTTGTTTTGTTGACATTGTTTACCATATTCGAAGGAATACTTTTTTCATTCTTGGGAGTTAACATTTTTATAAATTACCACATAGCAGAAGACCCTCAAAGATTTCATATTGCTGAAGCTCTTGTCATCTACAAGAATACGACAGTGCGTCTTATACTCGAAGAATATCATGTCAAGGATCCTCGCCAAGTATGTAAGTGTTCTAGTAGCAACACCCCTAGCACTGTCACTCAGCATTTCACCTTGAAGGTGAGTCGGGTGCTGCCTAATTCGCCATATTCCTCCAACATAAACTTCTTCTTTAACATCATGATCCTGTATGTTTGCCTTCCGATGTATGTTTGGAAATTGTTGAAATCACCTGATGCGGAGCTACATATGGATTTTTTCTTCGTCCCTTCTTCATTTTGACATAGAAACGCTACACTATAGTAGTATTTAATCGTTTCTATTTTCCATGCTGTATTCTATTACTCAGGAAACAATCTTTCGCCTGGGACTATCTGTCACTACATCACCATTCAGAACTTTTTCGAGACGCAGTTGTAAGTGATCTTTTTCCGTCTTTCCTTTCCTTATTCATCTTCTTGTAATGTCATTAGACTCATTCCTACAATATTCTCACTATATTCCTACTGCTCCGCCTTCGATCGCCTTGGTTGTTCTTCTCAGTTCTCAGGTATTTGTTACACCGATTCCTTTTGAGTCAAGATTAGTGATTATTGCTATTATGTGCGTTGTTGGCATTAGTGGCATTAGCATTTGTGTTGTTGCGGTTATTGTTAACCTACTTCCTGACATCATCAATATCCTATTTAGCATTGTTGGAACAGGTGTTGCTGGTGATTGTGTTAATGGACAGGATGATCGTAATATTGCCGACGTTGTAATAAATTGTTGAAGAGAGAGAGAGAGAATTTAACATGCTTATCACCGCTTTGTTCACTGAAGCGAAGGTCTTGAATGTTTTTGGTTTTTATCACATTTAGGTCCTTTTGTCTTCTCTTGTTCGCTTGAATAAATACATGACGCCATTGTTAAAGATTAATATTTCTTTTTTTAAAGTGTATTTTTGAAAACTGGAACACCAGAAACGAAGCCAGAATAAAATTCAAAAGATTTAGTCAACCTACGCCTTGCGCGGCTGAACAGTTCTGATATACACACGGGCACATGCACAGAAAAATAAATGATATAACGGATCAATATCAACAAATATAAAATAATTTCGTTGAGCGAGAAAAGTGCGCGATTCACTGATCAGTAAATAACAACAATAATAAAACTAATACTATTACTATTACTAATAATAAAAATAATAATAAAATCATTATTAATATTATTATTATTATGAGTTCAAATCCCGCCGAGGTTAACTTTGCCTTTCATCCTTACGGGGACGATAAAATAAAGTACCAGTAATGCACTGGGTAATTGCTGGCCTTGTGCCTAAAATAGAAACAATTATTATTATTATTATTATTATTATATGGTTTCGAACACCTCAGAAATCGAGGTGATCGGCACTCACTGCCCTCTACCAAGCGGGCAGTGGTGCGATCAGTGGAACTTCCACTCTCGAGTTCTATAGAGGATTAGTGGTGGGCAAGTGCGATGACGCACTCGGAGAAGCTTTGGGCCTCGACGAAGTCGAACTGACCAGTCTGTACCGGAAGACTTTCGAGCCGGGGACGATGGACAATTTCCAGAAATTCCTCCCTTGGCAGTGCTACCGGGGAGCACTGCCGGTTCGGGATAAACTCTACAGGCACGGAAGTGCTGTGAGACGGACCTGCCCAAGATGCGCACAGAACGACGAAACCGTTCTGCACGCACCTGTCCAATGTCCGTGCATTACTGACTTGTGGAGTTATGTTGAACAGCTGTTGTCGCGTGTAGAACGGATCAGGCTATCGGCCGAGTCCATAGATTATTATTATTATTGGCGACCTCCGTAGGAAATCGTATTATCGTGAGCTCCACAAAGGTTTGTTGTTTTCAGTTGTTTCAAATTCCCAGTTATGGAAAATGTTTGTTGTTAAGTGTTTATAAGTTCACATATATTGCTTTCTGAAAAGGACACTGAATAATATTGGGGCCTTGAGCGCAACATTTAACATTTTTTTTTATCAAACAAAATATTTCTTTGAAAAAACAAAACATGGACGACAAATTATTATCTCGTGACATCGAAATGGATTCACCCATAATCGACTCTTCCAAACTGAACACCACTGACATCACCACCGCCACCACCACCACCACCACCACCACAACTGAAACTAAAAATAACAATAACAACAACATCAACAACAACAATAATGAGAATAACAACAACAACATCAATGCCAGCGCAAAACAAAATGTGTCGATTGCCAAAGCAGCCAAGAAATGCGAAACAATCGATGGAAGCCAGGATGCATTGAATGAAGCCAAGCGAATGGTAAAAAAAGATTGGTACAAGGTCAGCCCCCCGCCCCCATCAAATAAAATGGAGCATCGGCGCCTATGCACCGTGTAATATCGGACGATAAACACAAAACCACACCGAGTGGAACGGGAATCTGAGTCCCAGGTACAAAAAGCTTTGGGACATGTGTGGGCGCAAAAAACCCACATCAGACGTGGGCAGAAATATGGAACCGTGGACGTGTTCTTTGGAACCCCACAGAAAGCCAGAGAGAACTCCATGGCCCCATTAAGAAGTGACTAGTTCACACGCGTCCCAAGCTTTTGTGTTCAGAGACTCATGAAGATCAGGGTGACCCACGTTACGCCGGCCAATGAAATTCCCTTCGCCCTCCAAAATCAAAATGCAGGGGCAAACCAACAAACAAACTAACAACAAACTTAAGACAGCTATACCACCACCCACACCACCACCATCACCAGCCCCATCACCACAAACACCAATACCATCATTAACCCCAACACCACCAACACCAACACCAACAAGCGAAACAGAAACAAACCCACAACAGACGCAAACAAAACAAAGCAACCAAAACGATACATACTACACAGTATAAATTTGAACAACAACCAATTATTAAACTACACCCAACACAACACCAGCATCACAGAAAAAGACTACACAGCACCCCAAAAATTCACACCGCCTCCACACACACAAATCATTGGTATCACACAGAAAACGTACACGACACTAAAATTAAAATTCACCAAGGACATCGGAGACTTCCGACAAAGACTCTCCAGGAGTATTTATAAAGACATCCTTCCGGAGGGGGCCACAAGCAGTGAGAAGGATAGAAAAATCATCCTTCCGCCACAAGAAGTGAGGTAAGTGGTCTTTCCAATCTTTTTCCACTCCTTTTGAACATGACCTCACTCAGAATAGGCAGCATAAATGCGCGTGGCCTGGGGTCGTCATGGAAGCAGGGCCACCTACTCAACGACCCCAGGTCACTAAACATAGATGTGGTGGCCATTAGCGAGACCAGAATCCCCGAATCACGAGCCTTCGCACCGATCTTCGGCGGCTACGATGTGTACGCATCTCCCAGCCGTCCAAGATCGGGGGGTGGAGCTGCTGTGCTTTTTCGGAGAGGCTTGGATCTCGCCATATGAGTCATCTTCCTGGACCCAGAAGGTAAGTTGGTGGTGCTGAATGTGACCAGCGGAGTCGGGCAAGCTTTCAGGCTAGTGGCCGTCTATACCCCGACAGGAGCAGGGCGGCTTGATTTCTTCCCATCGTCTGGAGACCTTTCTTGGAACGTCCTGCTCGCTCTATAGTGTTAGTGGGCGACTGGAATGGGATCTTACGTACACATGCCAGACTTGTTCGGAGGCCTCATAGCGGACGTTTACTGCAACAGGAAACAGAACGGGAGAATTCTCAGCTCTGTGAACCGAGAAGCTGTGGCGCTGCTGAGAAAGGATCCGAACAAGGGGGATAACATCGATAATTTCAGGCCCATAACTCTGCTAAACACAGAATTCCAGATTTTGGCCAAGGTGCTAGCAAAGAGGTTGGTGCTTGTCGTTGGTGGTCTGGTGGGAGAGGCGCCGACATGCGCCATTTCCGAGAGATCCATCAACGACAACCTCCACCTCATGCGATACATCGTAGAGAGGGTAGCTAGGAAACCTGGCACGGGTGGGTCCTTGATCTATTTAGATCAGTCGAAAGCATTCGATAGGGTCGACCATCTTTATCTGGCGGCAGTCCTGAGGGCGGCGCGTTTTGGACCCGTCTTCAGAGGCTGGATCGGTGCCATGCACAGCGACATCTGCTCTGAGGTGAGAGTGAACGGTCTTCTTTCGTAACCGTTCAACATCATGCGCTCGGTCCACCAAGGATGTCTCCTCTCGTCCATGTTGTACGTATTGACTCTCGAGACATTACTGCACAAACTGGAGATGTTGAGGGAGATCCCGCACGAATTAGGATGCGGAAGATCCGTGTTATTATATGCGGACGATGTCACCGTGGTGGTGTCGAACACCAAACACATCGAGAGGATCGGCACTACAGTAAGAGAATTCGAGCCAGTGACAGGGGCTATGATCAACCAGGAAAAGTCGTTGGGTCTGCAGCTCGGCACCGGAGAGGCAGGTCCATGCCGTCCAACAGCGTCGTCAGGCGCTGGACGGACGTACCGTTTAAATTACTAGGGGTCTGGTTCGGTCCTGACCGCCAGACGGACAAAAACTAGGACGTGGTGACTAGCAGGGTGGCTTCTCTCACACAGAAATGGGCAGAAAGGAAGCTATCCCTGATAGGTCGAACGGAGGTGGTGAATGCGTATATCGCGTCCGTCATCTACTACCGCCTGACCATCGTGCCTTGTCCTAAGCCTCACCTGACTGCGCTGGAGCGTTTGCTCTTTCGCGTTTTGTGGAAGGGACGCGCTCCGATGGTTAGGCTGCCCATCTGCTGTCAACACCCACTACGTGGAGAGCTGGGAATTTTGTGGCTGATGATGGGAAGACACGCGCTCAGGCTACGATATCTACACCTCTTCCTCGACGGTGATCAGGTGTGGTCGCCATTTGCTAGACGCGTCTTTCCCCAGCTCGTCTCCTTGACAGAGCTGTAGTCCTAGGTCAAGGGAAGAGCGAGTGGGAGCGCTTAGAGACTGGAATGTGTTCAGGCGCTCACAGCCCTCGACCAGTCGGGCAATGTGATCAGTGGAAACCCCACCTTGGCGTTCTATAGAGGATTAGTGGAGGGGAAGAGGAACGACGTACTTGGAGAAACTCTAGGCGTCGAGGAAAATCAACTAGCCAATCTCTTCGGAAGAACTTTCGGGCCGGGGCCTATGGACAACTTCCAGAAATCCCGGGCCTGGCAGTGCTACCGAGGTGCTTTGCCAGTTCGGGATAAACTCTACAGGCATGGAAGTGCCGTTAGCCGGGCTTGTCCCAGATGCGCGCATGGCGACGAAACCGTCCTGTACTCACTCGTCCAATGTCTGAGCATTGCTGACTTGTGGGTTTATGTCGAACACCTGCTTTCGCGTGTAGGACGGATCAATCTATCAGCTGAGTCCAACGTAAGGATTGCCCCGCCCTCTTACTTTCGCCGGGAAGGGCAGGAAGTTTTTATCTCTCTGGTGGCCATGGCGAAAGAGATTGTATGGCGGACGCGTTTGAAAGGGCTGAAGGCGAGCACTTACCTCTTCGGTGATGCCCTGATTAACTTTTTCAAATTTCATTTGAAAAGAAAAATTAGGGTAGAGAGGGAAGTGCTCTCTTCCCAGCATTTTGTTGAAAAATGGGTGAGAGAGACAAGAATGGCCCGAGTGAATGGGCCTACTCTGATTATGTGCCTGTAAATTGAAGGTGGAAAACTGGGAGAGCGCACTTACCCCCTGTGGTCAGGGTCACCGTGGCTTTTTTTAATGGGCTTTCTCCACGATGGCCCTCGGATGTTGCCTCCCTATTAGGGAATTTTTTATTGTTCCTTTTTTTGTTACATCCTCCTTTTTTTGTTTTTTTACACGCAGAAATGCCCATTTGTACCGTCCTGTATTGTCCTGTATTGTTCTGTATTGTCCTGTATTGTCCTTAATGTCTTACTTTGTGTAAACCCTTGTTGTTAATAAAGAAAGCATTATTATTATTATTATTATTCTTTGAGTCTCAGTCATTGATGTTATTTAACTTAAAGTTTGTTGAAATGGATATCAAGCTGCTACCGGCAGCCTCAGATATTCAGGACGTATCGGAGAGTTCTTGCTGTTTCCATGTCTGTGGATCTCTGAAATCTGTTTTCTTAAAAAAGGTGCTATGTTTCCATGTCTGTGGATCTCTGAAATCTGTTTTCTTAAAGAAGGTGCTATGTTTCCATGTCTGTAGATCTCTGAAATCTGTTTTCTTAAAACAGGTGCTATGTTTCCATGTCTGTGGATCTCTGAAATCTGTTTTCTTAAAGAAGGTGCTATGTTTCCATGTCTGTGGATCTCTGAAATCTGTTTTATTAAAGAAGGTGCTATGTTTCCATCTCTGTGGATCTCTGAAATATGTTTTCCTAAAGAAGGTACGATGGAGGGAGGTACGATGGAAGGATTTTTCATGAAGGTTGCTCTTCCTCTCTGCTGTTATTTCTTCCTTGGACATCCCCTGGTCTATTATCTTCTCTTTCAGTACAATTTTGAGCATTGGCTCCCTACTGTCAGACACATATTTGTGCAGACTGTTTTTCTCCATCTGAACACAGTCCTCTATGCTGATAAGACCTCTTCCACCTTCAGATCTCTTTAAGTAGAGTCTATCAACATCACTCCTCTTGTGGAACATGTTGTAGATAGTCATTAGCTTCCTAGTCTTTCTATCCATTTCTTTTTGTTCACTAACATTCCATTTCAGAATTCCCGCACTGTATCTAATAATAGACACAGCTCGGGAATTTACTGCACTTATGATAGTCCTACTTATTATTATTATTATTGTTATTTGAGTCTCAGTCATTGATGTTATTTAACTGAAAAGTTTGTTGAAAGGAATATCAAGCCGCTACCTGCAGCCTCTGACATTCAGGACGTATCGGAGGTTTCCCAGCAAGCATGATTTTTGAAGCGTTCCAAAAAGCGGGGATGGATTAATCTTCTTTAACCATCCTTGGACATTCTTTGAGATAGTACCGAGTGCGCCTATGACAATCGGGACGACCTTGATTTCATGGCAGTTCCAAATCCTTTTTAACTCCCGCATTAAATCCTGGTATCCTTTAATGTCTCCCTCTCATTTTCTTGCAATTTCGTGTCAAATGGGTAGGCTACATCCACAATCAGGCATGGTGCTTTTTCATTGTCCAAAACCACCAGGTCAGACCTATTGTGTTCTAATTTCTTGTCCGTCTGTATCCTAACATCCCATAGCACCTTCACCTGATTGTTTTCTATCACCGACTCTGGCTTATGCTCATACCACTTCTCAGAATGTGGTAAATTGTTTACTTTGCATAGATCAGCCTACCTATCACATCATGTCTCCAGCCTTTATAGTGAGTCTGGGCTAGGTGTTTACACTGGGATATAGGATACAATGTGAGCCACAGTCTCCTCTCTCACTCCACAGATCCTACACAGTGAGCTAGCCTCCTCCTTCTCAATATGATGTTTCACCCACTTCGTTCTGAGGGCTTGCTTTTGAGCAGCCATTAGCACATTAGAATTCCTTCTGTCACTTTTTTAAGGTCTCCTCTTTTTAACCAGTTCCAGTCCTCTATGCTGATAAGACCTCTTCCACCTTCAGATCTCTTTAAGCAGAGTCTATCGATTATTAATATTATTATTATTATTATTATTATTAAGGGCGGTGGATTGACAGTATTGGTAGAGAGTCGGACGCCATGCTTTGACGCATAGAGTTACGGCCCTTGCTATTCTGAGTTCAAATCCCGCCGAGGTTAACTTTGCCTTTCATCCTTACGGGGTCGATAAAATAAAGTACCAGTAATACACTGGGTAATTGCTGGCCTTGTGCCTAACGTAGAAACAATTATTATTATTATTATTGAGTCTAAACGGAAGTCTTTTTGCTCGCTCCCGTAAGTTCACTTATTTACCTATCAAAACTGATTTATTGAATTTTTGTTGTTGTGTAAGGCATACAATCCCTTGGACTTTGCCCTGTGAAGGGGAAAGAATAATATTTTGGCCTTTTGGCCCAAATATTTGAACTTTTTTTACATTTTAAAAAGTTATCGAGAAAAAAAAAATGTCTGTGCCACGCCCCCCAGCGATATGTCTACTGTCGTGCGACAACGACGTACAAGTTGAAATGAGCGCTACAGCGAAATTAACACAAATTGATAACACAAACACCACCACAAACAATGTAAACAAAGACACCAATGATAACAACACTGAGAACTCTAATTTTGAAAAGAAAATGACTGTAACAGCGACAACGAACATACAGATAACAAAAAAAAAATGACAAATGCAACAACAATATCAACACCACTAACATGAAAACAAATAGCGACAAAAGCAACAATACCAACTGCACCGAGAACAACGGTGACAACAGAGACAATAATCATAACAGCGACAGTGATAACAACAACACCAACACGAAAAACGACAACGACAACAACACCCACAATGAAAACAAGAAGAACACTTTCGCTGCGGCAGCAGCAAAAAAGAGGCCATGCTTCAACATGGACCTCTCAAACAAAGATGAAAAGTTGGCCCAGGCATGGAAGCTCATCAAGCAGGAGCAAACCTGGGCCATCTTAACTGCCCCGGTAGAAGCCATTGAGGCAGTGGAGCGCAGAACGGTACATTATAGATGCATCTCAGCACAAGCCAAAAGGGCAGCTATAATCCCACAAGCAGATGTCGAAGTCGCACTGAGGTGCATCAGAGAAGACACCTAATACATAGCGAGGGGCAGACAGTACGGCACCATTTCGGTGCTGTTCAAATCAGAAGCCCTCGCTATGAAACACGCTATAACTGCTTCCAAAACCAACAAGGTCATAATGTACCCCTCCCACATAGGAAAAAGAACGGCCCGTCTCCGCATTCCCAGAATCCCACCAGGACTTGACATGTGGTGGCTTCTGGGATGTGTGATTGGGGAGGGGACGGATACCGTCCCGATAGAAGTGACCAGAACGGCCGGAGAGGACTGGTACGGGGTTGACCTGGAGAGCCTTCTCCAGATCAGGCCCGAGAATGTGAAGACAATCCCGGACCACATCCGCCTTAAGAATGGGACGGTCATTTATATTATGACCGAAGGCAAAAGGCCGCATTTGTTTTGTTTGTCGGGAAAAACCCCATTTGCGAGCCTTCTGCCCTCAACAACTGAAAGATGCAACGGGCTCCACTGCTGCCGACGCCGGGGCGAAGACCACTACCAACACAAGCACCGGCAAAACCACAAATAAAATCACACCAACAAAACATACAAAACTTCGTGCTCGTCAGGAGGGCCAACAAGGAACTGATGGCCCTCGTAGCACGAAGTGAAAATATACAAAAAGAGGGGGAAATGTTTAAATCGAGCACATTTCGCGTTCCGGAAGATGTGGTTCTGGTGCGAATGTCGCTCGACATATTCAAAGAAATCCGAAACAGCTTTCCTCGGGACGTGGGAACCCCGAACGTAAAACCCACTTCAAGACTTTTAAAGGGTTTCCCAAAAGAAACCCCACTAACTATGGAGGTCGAACAACCCGACCTTCACAAGAGCCCAGAAGGTAAGTAAAACTTCCTCTCTCTCTGTTTAACCTGCCAACATGGCCGTAATTGTAGGATGTCTAAATGTTCGAGGCCTGGGATGGTCCTGGAAGCAGGGTCACCTGCTCAACGACCTCAGGTCTATTGAAATGGATGTAATTGCAGTCAGTGAGACCAGGATTTCCGACACGCGCGCACTATCCCCCATTTTCGACGACTATCAGATCTTTGCATCTGTTAGCCAGCGGGGAATGGGAGGCGGGGTGGCACTGCTGTTTAGGAAAGGCTTGGATCTCGAGGTAAGGTCGATCTTCCGGGACCCGGACGGGAAGTTGGTGGTCCTGGACGTGAACAATAATGAAGGTGATGCCTTTAGTCTGGTGGTCGTCTATGCTCCTACTGGGGCAGAACGGCCGGACTTCTTTAGACGCCTGGAATACTTTCTGGGTACGTCTCGCCCTTTACTGTTAGCGGGGGACTGGAACGGCATCTTAGACGCACGCTGGGACTGTGTGAGCGTATCCGATAGGAGCGGGGTGTGCAAAAGCCACAAGAACCTGATCAGCCAGTTCCAACTGTCTGACAGGTACTGACTAGATTTCCCTAATGCGCCAGTGTGGACCTGGCTAACCGCATAGGGTCATCTAGTTCGTATATAGACAGGATATTCATTAGGAAAATAGACAGAAATAGTGTAAGCTGTCCACGTTTTGAAACGGTCGCCTATTCAGATCACAAGTTTGTGATCTGTATGGTCGACCTAGATAAGACGCGTAGGTTAGGACCTGGTTACTGGAAGATAAACATGTCATTTCCGGCACGTAAGGCTTACAGGGACCAGGTCAACAATTTAGTTAAGAAGAAGTTGACAGGGAGAGTCGTCAACAATAGATGGTGGGGGGCTCTCAAAAGAGAGATTAGAGTAATGTCGATTGAGTTTAGCAAAGAAGTAGCATTAGAGAAAAATAGAAAGAAGGGAGAGCTGGTAGATAAGTTAGACGAGGCTATTGGTAGTGGCATTGCAACTGCTGTGCTAACGGCGAGAATGGCATTAGACCATTTCTTCAATGCGAAACACGAAGGTTGCATTGTCAGAGCTAAGGCGCGTGCTCTGAGAAACGAGGGAACCAAAGCTGTTCGATGGGCCCGCGTGGCAGAGGCGCAGCGTGGTAATAAAACCACGATTCAGTCTTTGACGGACCGAGACGGGCTTGAGCTGAGCGATTCCAAGAGGATGTGTGAGGCTTTTCGCCAACATTTTGCTCGGTTGTTCGGGGGAAGTGGCGGACTTCAGTCCCTACATCGATGGCTTGCTGCAACTCTCGACGGCTGACGCTGGGCGCTGCGAAAGGCCAATTACTTCAGCCGAGATTCAGCATGCCCTTGTAGGCTGCATGAGGCGCAAGTCACCCGGTTTGGATGGTCTGCCCTACGAGCTTTACGTAAATATGCCAGACTTGTTCTCCAATCTCCTCGAAGCGCTCTACTGCAACTGGCAGCAACACGGGAGTATTCCCAGTTCTGTGAGCCGGGGCGTAGTGACACTGATAAGGAAAGACGAGAACAAGAGGGACACATTAGACAATTTCAGGCCCACAACTCTGCTCAACACAGAGTTTAAGATTTTGGCCAGGGTGTTAGCGAAGAGGTTGGTGCTTGTCGTCGGGGATTTGGTTGGCGAGGCGCACAATTACGCAATCCCAACCAGGTCCATACATGACAACCTCCACCTAATGCGATACATCATAGAGAGGCTTGGGTGTAAACCTGGCTTCGGTGGGGCTCTGATCAATTTAGATCAATCGAAAGCATTCGATAGGGTCCACCATCGGTACCTGGAGGCTGTCCTCAAGGCGGCTGGCTTCGGCCCCGTCTTCAGAAGCTGGATCGCTGCAATGCACAGCGGCACCTGCTCGATGGTCAAAATTAATGGCCACCTCTCGGAACCGTTTCAGGTCTCCCGATCGGTCCGTCAAGGATGCCCTCTCTCCTCCCTTCTGTACGTATTGACTCTCGAGCCTATACTGCAGAAGCTGGAGCCGTTGCAGGGCATCCCGCTCAAACCGGGACGCGGAAAGGCTGTGTCAGCTTATGCGGACGACATCACCGTGATAGTGTCGGACACCTCAGAAATCGAGGTGGTCGGCAACTTATTGGAGGAATATGAAAGGTTGACGGGAGCAAAACTTAACCCGGAAAAGTCAGTAGGCTTGTAACTCGGCACCTGGAGAGGCAAGTCCATGCCCTCCAACAGCGTCGTTAGGCGCTGGACGGACGGACCGGTAAAGTTGCTAGGGGTTTGGTTCGAGCCAGACCTCCAGGTGGATAAGAATTGGGACGAGGTGATGTGCAGTGTAATGAGTCTCACCCAGAAATGGGCTGGGATGAAGCTATCACTGAAAGGTCGGGCGCAGGTAGCGGACGCGTACATCGCGTCCGTCATATACTACCGTCTTACTGTCGCCCCTTGCCCCCGTGGGTGCCTCGCCATCTTGGAGCGGCTCCTCTTCAAATTCTTGTGGAGGGGTCAGGTTCCGCTGGTGTGGCGATCCATCTGCTGCCAGCACCCTCTACGTGGAGGGCTGGGCATGCCATGGCTAATGATGCGCAGGCACGCGCTGAGGCTGCGGCATCTCCAGATATTCTGCCTAAACGGTGGACAGGTGTGGTCGCCGTTTGTCAGACGGGCCTTTCCGCAGCTCGTTTCTTTGACTGAGTTGCAGTCCTGGGTCACGAAGAGACCGAGAATGGGTGACTGGCATCTGGAATGTTGCCAAGCACTCACTGTCCTCTACCAGACCGGCAATGCGGTCAGTGGACCTCCCACTCTCGAGTTCTATAGAGGATTAGTGGTGGGCAAGTGCGACGACGCACTCGGAGAGGCTCTGGGAGTCAACGAAGTCGAACTAACCAGTCTGTACCGGAGGACTTTCGAGCCGGGGACGATGAATAATTTCCAAAAATCCCTCGCTTGGCAGTGCTACCGGGGAGGCCACTGGCGGTTCGAGATCAACTCTACAGGCACGGAAGTGCTGTCAGACGGACCTGTCCGAGATGCGCGCAGAGCGACGAAACCTTTCTCTCACGCACTCGTCCAGTGTCCGTGCATTACTGATTTGTGGAGTTATGTTGAACAGCTGTTGTCGCGTGTAGAACGGATCCGGCTATCGCCCGAGTCCATAGTGAAGAACGACCCGCCGCCTTCTTTTGGCCAGGAAGGGCAGGCAATTTTCCTCTGTCTGGTGGCAGTAGCGGAAGAGGTTGTATGGTGGACGAGGTTGAAAGGACTGAAGACAGACACTTTTCTCTTCGGCCAATCCCTGATCAACTTTTTCAAGTTTCACTTGGAAAGGACGGTGAGGGTGGAGAGAGAAGTGCTTCCCCCCAGTACATTTGCTGCTAGGTGGGTGAATGTGGCGAAATGGCCGGTGTGAGTGGGCCTACTCTGGTCATGCGGCTGTAGGTAGGTAAATTTGAAGAGGAGAGGGGTGCCCTTCCAGGGTGCTCTCGAAGCATCGGGTCGTTCAGGACTGGTGGGGTACCTGAGCGAACCCTAGGTGGTCACCCCCCTATTGGGGAATGTTTTCTTGTAATTTTATTGTTACTTTATTGTTACTTTGTTATTGTTACTTTGTTTATTCATATTGTTTACTCGATTTTTCTGTAAAACCCCACTGTACCAATCTGTTGTATTGTCCCCTATATGTCGGCCCTTGTGGCCAATAAATGAAATCATTATTATTATTATTATTAAAGGTGGTGGATTGGCAGTGTCGGTAGAGGTCGGACACCATACTTTGACGCATAGTTACGGCTCTTGCTATTCTGAGTTCAAATCCAGCCGAGGTTAATTTTACCTTTCATCTTTACGGGGTCGATAAAATAAAAGACCCGTAATGGGTATTTGCTGGCCTTGTGCCAAATGTAGAAACGATTATTATTATTATTATTATTATTATTATTAGTATTATTATTATTATTATTATTATTATTATTATTATTATTATTATTATTATTATTGGCGACCTACGTAGTAAATCGTATCATCGTGAGCTCCGCAAAGGTTTGTTATTTCCGTTTGTTAAAAATTGCCATTTATGGAAAATGTTATTATTAACTGTTTATAAGCACATACATTGTTTTCCGAAAAGGACACCCAAAAAGATTGGGGCCTTGTGCCCAAAATTTTAACTTTTATTATTATCAAAAATTTCTTTGAAAAAAAATGGCTAATTCACCTCTGCACGAAGCAGCTGAAAGCCTTCCTCACAAAATAACACCTCACACCGACACCACCATTGTAAATGTTACTATGTTTGCCAACACAAAAAAAAATATAAGCAGTAGCAATATTTTAAATTTGTCTCAGGCAGACATTCATTTCCCGCCATTACCAATGACTGCAGGTGTTAAAGCCTCCACCACCACCACCACCGCGACAACCACCACCCCAGCACCACCGCGACAACCACCACCCCCACCACCACCGCGACAACAGAAACAAAAGAAGAAAAAAATAAATTAACTCGTGATGTCGAAATGAAATCAAGCAAAATGGACTCTTCCCCACCAAAGACGACTGACGTCACCACCACCACAACTGAAACAAACATTAATATTAACACAAATAACGATAGCAACAACAACAACAATGACATTATGAAACCCCCCCTCAGTTTCGCCAGGGTAGCAAAGCAGTTCCAAGCATTTACGGTAACTCAGGAGGATTTAGAAAATGCCAAACAAATGGTAAAGAAAGATGGGTACAGGGTCAGCCTCATCCCCCCCCCACCTAATAAAATGGAGCATCGGCGCCTATGCACAGTGTCGTATCGAATAGTAAATGTAAAATCGCGCCGAGTGGAACGGGCATCCGAGTCCCAAATCCAAAAAGCTTTGGGACATGTGTGGGCAAGAAAAACCCACATCAGACGTGGGCAGAAGTATGGAACCGTGGACGTGTTCTTTGAAACACCAGAGGAGGCTAGAGAACACTCCATGGCCCCATTAAGAAGTGACGCCTTCACACTCGTCCCAAGCTATTGTGGCCAGAGACTCGTAAAGATCAGGGTGACCCACGTTCCACCGGCCATCGAAATTCCCTGGCTAATAGCGGCCGTCCTCGCCGGCATTGAAGACAACACAAAAATAATAGCAATAGCAAAAGAAAAGCAGGAGGACTGGTCCGGATCTGGGATGGAGCTCCTGATCCAAGCGGACCAAAAAAGCATTGAGGAGATCCCAGAGGTAATAGACCTCACTGACGGCAGCCACCTCACGGTAATTGTCGAAGGCGGAAGACCTAGGTGTGTCGTTTGTGGTGAAGGAACCCACCTAAGGGCTTTCTGCCCTCAGGCTAAAAGGTTGAGGCCACCTCTCCTACCCACCCCAGTGACACAACCATCAACACCACCAGTAGCAGAGATGGCAGCAACAACTGTAGCAGCAGCAACAGAAGCAACTATAACAGCAACAACCCCAGCAACAGTAACAAAACCAACACCACCACCACCACCAGGAAAACCAACACCACCACCACCCAACGCTTCAGAACTAGCACCAGCGCCTACACCATCCACCACGCCACAACCAAAACTAACGCCTGTGGAGGATTTTTCACTCCCCGGCCTATCACAACTGGAGACAGATTGTGACGACGAGGAGTGGGAAACGATATCCGGAAAAAAAAAGAAACCAAAAAAGAAAAAATTCTCTTCCTTCCCCCTCCAAAAACAAAATACAGAGGGAAACAAATAAACTAAGAAACAAAAAAGTTAGGACAGATATGCCACCATCCACACCAGCATCACCAACCCCATCAACCCAAACACCAACACCATCACCATCATTAACTCCAATACCACCATCACCTACACCACAAAAGTCACCAAAATGCGAAACAGAAACAAACCCACAACAAACGCAAACAAAACAAAACAACCAAAACGATACACACTACACAGCATTAAATTTGAACAACAAGCAATTTTACACTACATCCAACACAACACCAGCATCACAGAAAAAGTCTACACAACAACCCCAAAATCCACACCACCTCCACACATACAAATCACTCGCATCACACAGAAAATGTACATGACACTAAAACAAAAATTCCCCAAAGACATCGGAGACTTCCGACAAGCACTCTCCAGGAGGATTTATAAGGACATCCTTCCTGAGGAGGCCACAAGTAGTGAAAAGAATGGAAAAACCGTCCTTCCCCTACGAGAAGTAAGGTAAGTGGTCTTTCCCATCTTTTCCACTCCTTTTCAACATGACCTCACTCAGAATAGGCAGCATAAATGCGCGTGGCTTGGGGTCGTCATGGAAGCAGGGCCACCTGCTCAACGACCTCAGGTCACTAAACATAGATGTAGTGGCCATCAGTGATACCAGAATCTCCGAAGCACAGGCTTTCGCACCGATCTTCGGCGGCTACGATGTGTACGCATATCCCAGCCGTCCGGGATCGGGGGGAGGAGTTGCTGTGCTTTTTCGGAGAGGTTTGGATCTTGCCATACGGGCCATCTTCCTGGACCCAGAAGGTAAGTTGGTGGTGCTGGACGTGACCAGCGGAGACGGGCAAGCTTTCAGGTTAGTGGCCGTCTATGCCCCGACAGGAGCAGGGCGGCCTGATTTCTTCCGGCGTCTGGAGACCTTTCTTGGAACGTCCCGCTCTTTAGTGTTAGTGGGCGACTGGAACGGGATCTTAGATGCACGTTGGGATTGTGTGGGATTAGTGCATAGGGAAGGAGGGTGCAAGAGTCTCACCAACCTGCTCAGACGTTTTGAACTGTCTAACAGGTACCGAATGGATTTCCCGAATGTACCAATGTGGACTTGGACAAATCGCATAGGGTCATCCAGATCATATCTAGATAGAGTATTTTGTGGGGAAATAGATAGGTCTAGCATAGGCTGTCCACAATTCAAGATAGTCAGCTACACGGACCACAAATTCGTGATCTGTGTGCTTGACTTAGATAGGCTTCATAGGCGAGGACCCGGCTACTGGAAGCTAAACGCGTCCTTACCAGCGCGCAAGGCCTACAGAGACAGGATTAGCGAACTAGTTAAGCGGGCGTTGACGGGGGCCATCGTCAACAACAAGTGGTGGTTTGCTCTGAAAAGAGCAATTAGAATAGAGTCCATTAGGTTTAGTAAGACTTTAGCAATAGAGAAAAATAGAGCAGAGGGAGAATTAGTTAGAAAATTAGATGAGGCGCTTAGCAAAGTCATCGCGACCGACGTACTTGCGGCGAAATTGGCCCTTGACCAATTCTTCAATGCAAAGCACGAAGGCTGCGTTGTCAGAGCTAGGGTGCGTGCTCTCAGACACGAGGGGACGAAAGCCGTTCAATGGGCCCGAGTGGCGGAGGCGCGCCGTGGCAACAAAGCAACGATCCGGTCTTTGGTGGACCACGACGGGCGCATGCTACTCGATCCCGGGCAAATGTGTGAAGCTTTTCAGCGACACTTCGCTCAACTGTTCGGGGGCAGTGGCGGGCCGGATCGAGGGATGGACTTTAGTGTCTACCTCGACGGACTGCCGCGGCTTTCGGCCACTGAGGCGGAGTGTTGCGAAAAGCCGATAACAACCGCTGAAGTACGGGATGCAATGACTAGTTGCACAAGGGGTAAATCGCCTGGTTTGGATGGTCTGCCCTATGAACTTTACGTACAAATGCCAAACATGTTCGGAGGCCTCTTGGCGGACGTCTAATGCAACTGGCAACAGAACGGGAGAATTTCCAGCTCTGTGAGCCGAGGAGCGGTGGCGCTGCTGAGAAAGGATCCGAACAAGGGGGATAACATAGATAATTTTAGGCCCATAACTCTGCTAAACACAGAGTTCAAGATTTTGTCCATGGTGCTAGCAAAGAGGTTGGCGCTTGTCGTTGGTGGTCTGGTGGGAGAGGCACAGACATGCGCCATTCCCGACAGATCCATCCACGACAACCTCCACCTCATGCGATACATCGTAGAGAGGGTAGCTAGGGAACCTGGCACGGGTGGGTCTTTGATCAATTTAGATCAGTCGAAAGCCTTCGATAGGGTCGACCATCGTTACCTAGAGGCAGTCCTGAGGGCGGCTGGCTTTGGGCCCGTCTTCAGAGGCTGGATCGCTGCCATGCACAGCAACATCTGCTCTGTAGTGAGAGTGAACGGTCACCTTTCGGAACCGTTCAACATCATGCGCTCGGTCCGCCAAGGATGTCCCCTCTCGTCCCTATTGTACGTATTGACTCTCGAGCCATTACTGCACAAACTGGAGACGTTGAGGGGGGTCCCGCGCGAACTAGGATGCGGAAGATCCGTGTCAGCATATGCCGACGATGTCACCGTAGTGGTGTCGAACGCCAAACACATAGAGGCGATCGGCTACAACCCAAGACAGAAAAAAACTGTCTGCTATTTGCGGTCAAATGAAGGTGACGAGGCATTCTTCACGTTGAAGTCGGCCTATAGCAGGATTTATCTTATACGGGGCAACAGTTTTTCGATAAAACTCTACACATCAGCAATAGCCAGACGCTGGATGAGTGTCTATAGACGTTGCCTCGACCTGGAATTGCACACCGGTAGAATTGCCAAGGCAGGAATTTATGGAAATTGTCCATCTTCCTCGGCACGAAAGTCCTCCTGAGCAGACTGGCTAGGTTCGCTGCAGTCGACGACTATAGTCAAACGGAGAGCGTCGTCTCACTTGCATATCACTAGTTTTCCTTAGGATGCTAGAGTGGAATTTCCAATGACTGCATTGCTAGACTTGTTGAGGACTATGGGCGCCTAACAATATTCCTGATGCCTGACACGTAGTCTCAGTCTTCGGTTGATCCTCCACTGAAGTGTTCGACACCATCACGGGCGAGTCGTCCGTGTATGCTGATGCAGCCCTTCCAGATCCCAGCTTCAGTGAGTGCCCTGCAACAGCTCCAACTTCTGCAGTATGCGCTCGAGAGTCAGCATGTACAGAAGGGAGCTGAGATATCACACTTCACGGACCGAGTGCGTGAAATTAAACAGTTCTGTTATGTGGACACATACTTTTTAAAGTCCTGCACTGAAAGTCCATGTTTCTCAGACATAGCCGTTTAAAATGACAATTGAATAAATTTGTTTATATTTGAATCAGCGTCCATGGAAATTACGTATGAGTATCGATTAATTTTTCAAGACATCTGTTCCCTATACTCAGAAAATTGGAAAACAGCTCTACACATTTTCCGCTAAAGAATTACTTCTGACACATGCCATCGTTCAATGATTCTCTCATCACACACTGCTATAGAAAATAAGTCAACTACGAAATGACAAAAAAACAATAGTTGCATATTTTGTCAGCTGAATCACACACAAAACATAAAAAACGAACCTCAATGTAAATACTTCACCAGCTAAATAGAAGAGAAATATCGTACTGCTATGAAAAAGAACTAAAATCCATAACACACTAAATTAAATAATCCAAAATACACTGTCTAAGGAAAAGACGTAATGTTTTTGCTGGAACGCCTTTTCTCATATATTTGCTCCACCGAGGCTGATGTAGTGCTATAAAACGACAAGAGTAGCAACAGCCAAACAGCTGTAGATTAGAAATGTTAATAATATACGGGGTGCAGTTAAAAACAACAAGTAAATTCGGAGTTGAACAACATGAAAAATCTTCCAATGTAATTTAAGCAGCAGTCCAGACATATTCAAGAGAAAATATAATACATTGTAAACACCTTTTATTTGTTATTGTCTGCAAGCAGCTGATTACCTGATCTTTGATCATATAACAAGATTATTTTGATAACATATTATTTTGTTTATTGCTGTAAGTTAGGCAGCACACATTTCTCATAAGTTTCTATTATAAATTGTGTCGATCGCAATTTTAGTCGAATTTCGAAGAAAATTAGTTCAGACCTGTTATTTCTCATTTGGAAAAAAACTTTCAGTCAGTTCAATACATTATAACAATCGCCAAAGTTTGCTTGTTTCTGAACAATTCTAAACAAGTTCAAGAAATCTGGGTGCTGGTCACAGGTTAAGCAAACATGGCGAACTTTAAGTAATGAGCTTCAAATTCCATGATGCCTTGCAGAACACGAGCTGGATAAGGGTTGAGTAATGAATTAGTGATTTTATGTTTAATAGTAGATGTAGTATATTAGTCAGGCTAATACCAACGCCAGTAGCTTCTATTCGGCACTACGCCAACCCAAACCAAACTAAGTTTGTATTGCAAAAGCAATATGGAAATGAAACGATAGACAGGCTGGTACCTAAAAAAGGAAAACAGCTAAATGTTGTACATATTTCCATAGAAACGCAACTTCAGGTTAAAATCATCTCCAGTTGCTGAATCTTCGGAAAGTTAACTGTCGCCTCCCACTAATATAGACAAAAGCTGGATATTTTCGCATACATGTATTTACGTGTGTGAGAGGAATACGAGAAGATAAGAGCTAGACACAAAGAAAACAAATATAAATATCTGTATGTGAATGAATAAAAGAGCGAAAGAAAGATATATATATATATATATATATATATATATATATAGAGAGAGAGAGAGAGGAGAAAATAAATAGGTCGACATTGAAGGAAAGAGAGAGAAGTGAGTGAGACTGAACCAGTTAGAAAGGACGATGTTAGATAATAAACAAAATGAGAGATACATAGACAGAAAGAAAAGAGAGAGTAAGAGTGGAGCAGGAAAATAGAAATTAGTATAATAGAAGCATAACATTTAGAAATTTTCTGGCGATACATTACGTCTC
Organism: Eledone cirrhosa; assembly: GCA_964016885.1. NCBI lineage: Eukaryota > Metazoa > Mollusca > Cephalopoda > Octopoda > Eledonidae > Eledone > Eledone cirrhosa. The sequence continues at coordinate 384,267,021 of OZ024740.1, read as the reverse complement.
ATGGCATTTCGATACCTGAACAATAATGAAAATAATTCTATGAAATAAAGTGCAGAAAGTGTGTATACATACGACTGTGCACAAAGTATAATAGACCACACACACACATACCCCCCCCCCCCCCCCCCCGCACATATATATATATATATACATACACACATATTTGTATTTATAACAAAGGTAAAAATATATATACAAAGCTGAAATGTTTAAAGGAGTAAAAAAATATTTAAAACCTAATTTTTCCATATATACTATACACACACACACACACACATACATATATATATATATATATATATATATATATATATATATATATATATATATATATAGATATAGATATACTCAATACGTCAATACTCATCTTTTTCCATTTATCTGAGGGTTCTAAACCCCATTATCAGGCTAAAAATTTCTTGAATAGCTTTCACCGTATATATATATACGGTGAAAGCTATTCTATTTCCTAATTTCAAACCTGCTCACTGTTTCAAAACATACTTACTTGTCATATATATATATATTTATATATATATATATATACTAGCATAGTATCCGTCATACATAACGGGATTTATTGTAATATAATTAAATCAATAATTCCTTTATTACAACATCCTATGCTTGAATCCTTAAGTTCCCTTGTGTCACTCTACGATCACCCCATTTGATTTTGAATTCGCATTACATCAATCAGCCTACGTATTTTTCCATAATAATTATCTAAAATATTACCATTACATTCCGTTGACTTCGTTTGACCTATGTATATAATATTCTTCGACGTGTTACTGGAATTTGGCGTAGTTGTTGTTATAGCTACATAGAAAGCTCTAGAAAATTAGAAAGCAAGACAGACAAATACATAGACACGTTGGTAGGTAGACAGAGCAGTTATGTAGATATATTAGGTAGATAGATGGGTAGATACTACAGACCATACTACAGATAGATAGATAGATAGATAGATAGATAGATAGATAGATAGATAGATAGATAGATAGATAGATAGATAGACAGACAGACATATAGTTAGATATAGATAGATGAATAGATAAATGGACGGATAGATTGACATCCAGACAGACAGCTTGCTATAGAGATACACAGTAGATTGCTAGATAGGTAGATACATATATAGGTAAGTACATAAATAGATAGATAGGTCACTAGATAGATAGATAGATAGATAGATAGATAGATAGATAGATAGATAGATAGATAGATGTTAATATTCAGAACACTTTGTAGAAATATGTGTAGGATTTATCTGTTCAATGTCGACCATTTTTTGTCTTTTTTCATTCTTTCTAGCGGATAGGACCTAGATTCTCCCCGCTATAAATATTTTTATGCCACACTTAATCTCTTCAAGTTTCTAAAATCACAAATATATTTTCTAAATCCGACCCCGTTTATTAGATATATTCCTATAATCTAATCTCATATATTACACATGAACAAACGCACCCACAAATACATACCAAAGACACTCCAACAAATATATACATGTATATTATATTGTGATATATAAATGGATAGATCGAACGATGTTGATTTTATTGCCTGAAAACCAACCTCTACGTTGTCTCGCACATGTATACGAAAGTCTGTCCTTATGTATGTATATATGTATATATGTATGTATGTATGTAAGTATTATGTACGTATGTATGTAGGTAGGTATATATATATATATATATATATATATATATATATATATATATATATATATGTGTGTATGTATGTATGTACTTCTGATTTTATAATTTCACTAATTTTTGCCAATAGAGAGAGAGTCGGTTTCTAACATAGACACAAGACTAGGTATATATGTATGCATGCCTGCATGCAATGTGTAGATATGGATGTGTTGATGTGTATGTTTTGAGTTGTATGTGTGCATATGTATATGCTTAGTATATGTGCAGTTATTAGATGCAACATTTTTGGAATGTTTTACATATATTTACTAACTACTTGTGTACTACTTGTGTACTACTGGTGTACTTTCTGCTTCTCAATATTTGTATTGAGGCAGTTACTAACATATCCCAGTGCCCCAATAATCATGGGCATAAATTTGAAGGTATAATCAGGGTGGAGTATTTGTAGATTTCTCGGTAGTTCTGCTTAGATATTCTCCTTTTCGCTAATCTTTGATATTATATTGGCATATGCTGGGCAGCTAAATTCCACTACTATGTATGCCTTCTTTTCCTTGTCCCATATCACTATATCTGGTCTGTTATGCCTGCATTTTATTGGGATTTTTACTGGAACATTCCACCAGTACTCTTTCATATTATGTGTAGGTATATCTTCCACGTTGCTGTAGATTGTAATGTGTTTATTGTCGGGGGTTATCCTTTCTACGGATTGCATTGTACAGTCACTACATCCTGCCTCATAAGTAGATAGTTCCGCGATGACATCTTTGGACAGCTACTTATAACTTGGGTGAGATTTTCGATTTTAATTCTGTTAGGTCTGCACATATTATCGCATCTAAGTGTTTATCCTGCATCCATATCTCTTTAGTGAATCAGGTATTTTGTGTTGATTTCCTGTTCTTGGATAGCAAAAGGACATACCTCCAAGTGGGAGTCAATATAGCGGTTGTTGGTCCAAGATAGACTATTTGCTTATCTATATTCCTCTTAACATCCGGATGTTACTGGCAACATACCCATGCTTGATGTTTTGCTGATAAGGATGCATTTTTTCATACACGGATTCGCTGCGCTATTTCTGGGGAATTTCCCTGCGTGTGAGCTTTTGATTATCATGTAGGGAGTATCATTGAAGAAGTTCTTTCCCAACTCTCATAATCTTATCTGCCTCATGCAAACAGACTTTCCCAGTAGATGGACACCTTCCATTCGAGGTTTGTAAATGAGGTCGGAGGGATATGATGCGACACTTAAATGTTGTCTGGACCGATGTTAGGCCTCTGCCCCCCGCCCTGCTTACGTTTCAAGTAGAGCCAGTCTATGTCACTGTTGATGTGGAGGTTTCGGGTTTTGTTTAGAATCTTTCGTGTTTTAACATTAATTGCTCGGATTTCGTCTATCGTCTAATCGAGTATTCCCAACGTTGGTGTTAGGACAGGCACAGCAAACACATTGTGAACCAATTTTTTTACTGAGCACTGTATATTTATCTATTTCTCTTAATTTCGAGTATATTTCCTGGTGGCAAGGTTGTAAAAGAAAAGAAATTGTCATCCCTTGAATCGCATAATGTTTTGCGAATTTTGAAGGTGCCAGCTATCGTAGCCATTTGTAGACTATGAATTAGGGTGCTGCGCTCTTTATCCGCATATCCTAGTTCAGTTATACATTGGTCCAAGCGGGTTGGTATATAACCCGTAGCTCCAATAATGATGGGTATGAAGCTAAAGGTGTATCTTGGATACTGGATTTGTAAACTCCTCATCAATGGTCCGCAGATGTCCTCCTTCTCCTGGGCAGCTGATTTCCACAACAGAACACGTTTTCAATGTGTGGTCCCAAACAACAAAATCAGGCCAGTTGTGCTTTAATTTGGTGGCAGTTTTTATTTTCAGGTTCCACGAGTATTTTTTAGTGACATCTGTCTCAATATGTTCTTCCGCGTTTGTTTTTAATTTTGTTTTCCGAAGTGCGTTCCAGATAGCTATCCCATCGTGTCTCGTGGGGAGGTAGTAGCGAGGTGACATTCTTTCGCAGCTGGCAACAATGTGGCTTACATCTTCGATCTTTGTTTTGTATGTATGTATGTATACATGTATGTATGTATGTATCTTTATCTCTTTCTCTTAATTTCGAGTATAAGTTTGACCGGCCACCTTCCTGGTGGCAAGGTTGTAAAAGAAAAGAAATCGTCATCCCTTGAATCGCAAGAATATTTTGCAAATTTTGAAGGTGCAGGTATGTATGTATGTATGTATGTATGTATGTATGTATGTATGTATGTATGTATGTACGTATGTATGTATGTATTTCGGGTCACTCTTCAGTGCTACTGGTAACATGTAACCCAGTACAAACTGTCGCATGGTCGTGTCATCGGCGACTAAACGGGCAACCGTACTAAGTTTACTTGGTGAGGAGGGTGATTTTGGACACCCTACAGGACAAAAAGCAAAACCTGACAAAAGCCGAAAGAACACATAAGAGGCAACGGCCATCCAAATTTGTGTAAATATGTATATACATATGTATATATGTGTGTATATATATATGTATATTCTTGTACATATATATGTATATATATATATGCTCGTGGACTCTGTAATAATCGGGCTGGTTGCCCGATCGCGTGGTTAAACCATTGGGAGTGAAGTACCGCTAACCTTTGTCAGGGCATTATTCTAGGAGAAGGCAACTCAGGAAACTGGGATAACTCCGGCATAAAACCTGCGGCCCAGTAGTTACCGATGATATTGTTCTTTTCTTTTTTTCGGGTTATAGCTACTGTTGCTCAGAGAGTGGGATTGGCCCAGTGCACAGTCTTTCCTCACTTAAAAAAAGATCTTCACCCACAAGCATTGCACGTTAGCATTAATTGATAATTATTAATAATGTTATATCGTGCAATGGCCATACTCGATAACGAGGGGCCAGCCATCATCATGTATGTATGTATGTTCTTCTGGTTTTATAATTTCACAAATTTTTGCCAATAGAGAGTGATTCGGTTTCTAACATAGTTACAAGACTCTCTCATTGGAATTTACACTACATCAACTAGGTAGATATGTCTGCATGTCTGCATGCATGCATGTGTGTGCAGGTATGGATGTTATTGTATATGTAGATGTGTATGTTTTGAGTTGTATGTGTGCATGTGCATATGCTTTGTATCTGTACATGTGTATATGCAGTTATTAGATGCAGAATTTCTGGAATGTTTTACATCTTTTTACTATGTATTTATGCATGCATGTATGTATATATGTATGTATATATTAAGGGCAAAGGAGCTCTTAAGAGTCAGTGGCCATATAAAGTCACCGGGAGAGATGACCCCTTAGCCTTTGTCAAGGCAGAATTCTAGGAGAAGGAAAACTCTGATATAACACCTGCAACCCTGATGGTATCCAATGATGTTGACTTGTTCTTCTTTTTGGTAAATATCATCTTGGTTAAGAGAGTGGGACTGGCTTTGTGCAGTGCCTTTGCTCACTATAAAAGCTTCACGGCACAGGCATTGCTTTAGATCTGGAGATCTCTCTGCACTTGTAGTCACATGGTACCATGGGCCCAGCACTATGTGTCAATAATTGTCACAAATGTAGTGTTTGCACCAGGGTTTTCAAGTCGCTGGCTGGACTAAAAAGTCACACTCGTTCAGCGCATCGGTACGGGTTCTCCTACATGGATATAAAGTAGTGGCCGTACTCGAAAACGAGTTGGCAGCCACCATGTATAAATGTATATGAATATGGATGTGTATGCATATGTGGATGTATGTATATGTATAGGTGCATATATGTATATGTGGTTGTATGTATATGTGTAGGCATTTATACAGCCTTGTTGAATAGTCAAGAAGTTTCCTTTCCAATCACAATGTCCAAGTTCAATCTCACTGGATGGAATCTTAGCTATAGCTTTCGGTCAAATGAAACTTTGTAAATGTAATTTGGGAGACAGAAACTGCTTGGATGCCTACAGGTTTGACTGGACCTAAAATTCAAATAGCCAGCTTCCCGCCACAATGCCATGCTGAATCTCTCAGAGAATTATATTAATGATACCATTATTGATGGAATACTCAGCCAGCTGGATATTAATTTCATAAGAAGAACACTCCATTGATCAAACAATTGGAACATTCATTGTTGAAATTGATGTATGTATGAATGAATGTTTTATATATATATATATATATATATATATATATATATATATATATATATATATATATATATATATATATATATATATATATATATATATATATATATATATATAGAGAGAGAGAGAGAGAGAGAGAGAGAGAGAGAGAGCGAGAGAGATATGTATATATATTATTAAAAATGTTAATAAATGAAAAATATTGTCATAATGAAAATATATATTTTATTATACATATTTCAAAGGTACAATGGTGTTTAAGTACGTTTTCATCAGAGAAAATATATGATTTGATATGTGACATACCGCTACGGTTTTCATTATTCAATTCCACTATTCTTTGAGTAATCAACGAACTATATAAATCTTTGGTTATATATATATATATATATATTCCGTAATTGCGGAACAGGTGGGCACACCTACAGCGGCTTTAGCCGAAGATCTGATCATGGTTTATTGCCTTAGTTTTGTGGTTTTTCTTCCTGTGTCTTCTGTCCGTGAGGATGGTTCTACTGGTATTTTCGAAGGAGGAGACATCATGGTTGATGTTGATATTGTTCATCTTTGCCAGTCTTTAGTCTATTTGCCTCGCGATCATAGCATCTGATTTGATGATACACCACAGGTAGGCTAAACAATGGACTGTTTTCAGTTTAGTCACGGCAAAGGGGAATCGAGTGAGGGGTGGCTGTCTTGCTGAGGTGTAGGCTGTTGGAGTACCTCCGATCTTAAGAGGGCTTGGAAATGTTCTGATCAACCGTTTAAGCTGAGTCCATGACCGTCTGCATTGCACAAAGGACTATGAACCTGATATGTAGGGCCATTCCCCACTATTAACGGTTCGTGGCAGCCCTTTATTTCTCAGCTGAGTTCTCTCAGAAATGTTACTCCACCTTCTGTTCTGCATCTCTCAAAGCTTATACTAGAGGTTACTACATACGAGGAGAAATGCAGCTTTTCTCACAGGACAGGATGGTGAAGCTACGTGAGACTGGTGGCTGGATCCCTTCTTCACCAGCAATAATTGAATTGCCAGGTTGTTTCTCCCAAACCAGTCTTTGTTTCTCTTTGAGGTGAACACAAGAACCTACCCAGCTGACTGCAGAATGGTAGTTTTCAGAGGTTCTCAAAGTGTTCTGGAGAGGGGTCTGTGGGAATAATTGCATCTTCAAGCCTGGACTGAAGGGTTGCCTGGAAGTTAACTTTCATTTCAGCTGACATGAAATTACTAAACCTGAACATTTTCTGAGTCCCCTCCTTTATTTGATTTGGCTAAAATGTTGAGCTTCATTTTGCCACGTACGAGACAATGATCAGTGTGATATTGCGAACTGGGCATCACTCTGAGTGGAAGATGTCTTACAGATCACTCTAACGCAATACAATATAATCAATGAGGTGCCAGTGTTGGGAAAGAGGATGCAGATTGTTTTCTAACTGTTCTACAGCTGGAGAATTTTCGTGATGACGATTTGATAAATATGAACAGAGTATCAACGGCAAGCACCAGTTCTCATTGCAGTTAAAACGCCATGTATCACAAGGTCATTAGTGTACGCAGGATAAAGCATTCGATGAAGTATACATGTAGCTCTGCCTTCTGAAGAGTATATGTATAAGAATCTAGTAGAAGTCTCTAGGTTAGAATTTACCTCATTGTTTGTTGCACAATCGCTGAAGATACGAGTGTCTATTCTATCATTAATCTGCGTTTACAGGTATTATAAACTAATATAGATGGACAAGATACTAGTCTTACTGGAATGGTTCCATGAAGTAAGTAGTGATAGATACTATGTAAGCAACTGCAGGCGGATATGGTTCACCTAAAGCTCTAGGAGATAGGGTTAATTTCATACATCTAGATGAAAGTTTCCGTTCTCATGTGCAAACAAGCCCTAAAGTAATTAGTTCTCCAGTTAATTATTTTCGCTTCCCCGATGAGTATATTTAGGGAGTACTGATGCAGGAGACACCTCCATATTGGGGCTACTTTCAAAGCTTGGACCACTCCACGAGTACAGGGTCTTATTTAACTTAAGCGTCAGCATCGGTTCCGAAAGGATCGTCTCTTTTCCGTTATCTATCATATTAAAGAAGTGCCGGTGATTGTACCATATATACTTGAAGCTAATCGGCGCAGCTCCTATGTATGTATACGTCGAGTAGATGGCAGTGAACTTACACTGGTAAACTAGATTTTTTACCGGGCATGTATTCCTAAGCGGACATGAGTCAGGTTATCTGCAGTTGCTTAATTGGGTCAGCACCAGTTTAACGCATGCGTGATATCCGACGGATCGGCCGGATTGGCCGGTCACAGGAAATTTCAGAAGATCCCCAAGGATGTTAGGATTCGCCGGGTCTATCCCGGGATCAAGGTTAACCCTACCAGGAGTAGTTTAGTTCACTCTAGTAATATTCGGCATATATATATATGCATATATTGAAAAGATAACAAGGACGATTGGTTACTCCTTCATTATATTTATTGGTAGGTGACGCGCGTTTCGCCACTGATCAGCTCAAGGTTCGATCTGTATCGATCTGTATCGATCTTACCCGACTCTATAATCGGCAGCTCGACGGACCCTTTAAAATGCTATACACTCTGTATAGCTCTACACCTCGACACAGAAGGGAACCTAAACATCGAGTGCCCAGCCGGGTGAACCTACAGTAACTCCAAGTTACATTCCCTAGATATATATGCATATATATATATATATATATATATATATATATATATATATATATA
>OZ024740.1:384250914-384253414 GCA_964016885.1 Eledone cirrhosa | reverse complement strand
CAAACTGAACAGCCTGAATTTATGCCATACGGTGTTAAGGCAACCACGTCACCTTTTTGTTCAACACTGACACAGGAACGATGTACTAGTTTCAAGCTTGTTAGCTATCATCAGCACCGTTTACCCATCTGCCAGATAGTTGAACGTTCGAAAGTATATACTTTCCTTATGAAAATTAACGGCTGAGCAGCCTAATTTGCATATTGAGTGAGTTAAATCGGTCAGGCATACCGAAAACGATAAATTGAAACAAAATGAAAACGAAATTTCATTTCTCACTCTTAGTATGGCACTTACTTAAATGTAAGTATGCATGTATACGTACATACATATATGTATACAGACGTACAGTAGCATGCACATATATATATATATATACATATATATACACATATGCATACAGGTACACATACATATATGCACGTATCAGTTTAGCGGCGCTAACGTCGCTTTGTTCGTTTGTAAACAAACTGAACAGCCTGAATTTATGCCATACGGTGTTAAGGCAACCACGTCACCTTTTTGTTCAACACTGACACAGGAACGATGTACTAGTTTCAAGCTTGTTAGCTATCATCAGCACCGTTTACCCATCTGCCAGATAGTTGAACGTTCGAAAGTATATACTTTCCTTATGAAAATTAACGGCTGAGCAGCCTAATTTGCATATTGAGTGAGTTAAATCGGTCAGGCATACCGAAAACGATAAATTGAAGCAAAATGAAAACGAAATTTCATTTCTCACTCTTAGTATGGCACTTACTTAAATGTAAGTATGCATGTATACGTACATACATATATGTATACAGACGTACAGTAGCATGCACATATATATATATATATACATATATATACACATATGCATACAGGTACACATACATATATGCACGTATCAGTTTAGCGGCGCTAACGTCGCTTTGTTCGTTTGTAAACAAACTGAACAGCCTGCATTTATGCCATACGGTGTTAAGGCAACCACGTCACCTTTTTGTTCAACACTGACACAGGAACGATGTACTAGTTTCAAGCTTGTTAGCTATCATCAGCACCGTTTACCCATCTGCCAGATAGTTGAACGTTCGAAAGTATATACTTTCCTTATGAAAATTAACGGCTGAGCAGCCTAATTTGCATATTGAGTGAGTTAAATCGGTCAGGCATACCGAAAACGATAAATTGAAACAAAATGAAAACGAAATTTCATTTCTCACTCTTAGTATGGCACTTACTTAAATGTAAGTATGCATGTATACGTACATACATATATGTATACAGACGTACAGTAGCATGCACATATATATATATATATACATATATATACACATATGCATACAGGTACACATACATATATGCACGTATCAGTTTAGCGGCGCTAACGTCGCTTTGTTCGTTTGTAAACAAACTGAACAGCCTGAATTTATGCCATACGGTCTTAAGGCAACCACGTCACCTTTTTGTTCAACACTGACACAGGAACGATGTACTAGTTTCAAGCTTGTTAGCTATCATCAGCACCGTTTACCCATCTGCCAGATAGTTGAACGTTCGAAAGTATATACTTTCCTTATGAAAATTAACGGCTGAGCAGCCTAATTTGCATATTGAGTGAGTTAACTCGGTCAGGCATACCGAAAACGATAAATTGAAACAAAATGAAAACGAAATTTCATTTCTCACTCTTAGTATGGCACTTACTTAAATGTAAGTATGCATGTATACGTACATACATATATGTATACAGACGTACAGTAGCATGCACATATATATATATATATATACATATATATACACATATGCATACAGGTACACATACATATATGCACGTATCAGTTTAGCGGCGCTAACGTCGCTTTGTTCGTTTGTAAACAAACTGAACAGCCTGAATTTATGCCATACGGTGTTAAGGCAACCACGTCACCTTTTTGTTCAACACTGACACAGGAACGATGTACTAGTTTCAAGCTTGTTAGCTATCATCAGCACCGTTTACCCATCTGCCAGATAGTTGAACGTTCGAAAGTATATACTTTCCTTATGAAAATTAACGGCTGAGCAGCCTAATTTGCATATTGAGTGAGTTAAATCGGTCAGGCATACCGAAAACGATAAATTGAAACAAAATGAAAACGAAATTTCATTTCTCACTCTTAGTATGGCACTTACTTAAATGTAAGTATGCATGTATACGTACATACATATATGTATACAGACGTACAGTAGCATGCACATATATATATATATATACATATATATACACATATGCATACAGGTACACATACATATATGCACGTATCAGTTTAGCGGCGCTAACGTCGCTTTGTTTGTTTGTAAACAAACTGAACAGCCTGAATTTATGCCATACGGTGTTAAGGCAACCACGTCACCTTTTTGTTCAACACTGACACAGGAACGATGTACTAGTTTCAAGCTTGTTAGCTATCATCAGCACCGTTTACCCATCTGCCAGATAGTTGAACGTTCGAAAGTATATACTTTCCTT
>OZ024740.1:384225914-384245914 GCA_964016885.1 Eledone cirrhosa | reverse complement strand
TTCAAAAATGATGTCTTGGAACTCATTCGGAGCATCAAATTTCGGAATAGGGGCAATTCCTTCCAGCAAGACCTGAAGAATAGAATTCGTTCTATTAAGGATTCTAACGCCGTGCACGTCCATTCCGACAAAACTGGCAACCTATATCAAGTGGAGCGCAGTACTTACCACCAACTACTACATAATGCTGTAACTAAGGATTACCGTAAAACTAATCGGTGTGTCATCAATCAAATCAACGATGCTGGGTTTAAAATCACATCTGATCTCAACATCCTGGACCGGACCGAACCTCTGGACCCTATCTCTCCCCACTTTACCCTGAAGGATCACAAATCCAATTTTCCGAACAACCCCTCTATTCGGCTTATTAACCCTACGAAGTCCGATTTAGGTAGACTTAGTAAAACGATTCTTGATAGAATTATACCTGAAATTAGAAGTTTGGCCCCTTTCGCGGTGATTGATTGGTTCAACGGCATATGTAACAAGGAACATTGCCGTTTTATCCAATTCGACATCAACAATTACTACTCCTCCATCACTTTACCACTTCTCCTTAGAGCTATCAATTTCGCTAAAACACTCACAGTGGTTAATGATTTCGAAGTTGAAGTCATCCTTAATGCCCGAAAGTCGGTGATTAATTTCGACGACTCTATTTGGATTAAAAAATCCAATAGTACCCCATTCGACGTGAGAATGGGTGCCAGTGACTCTGCGGAAGTTACTGATCTTATTGGCCCTCTCCTTCTTTTCTCTATCAAGGACGAATTCCCCAACGCGGGCGGTGGTTTGTACCGTGACGATGGTCTTTTTACCATAACTAAGTGCGGACCTCGTGCTTGCGACAGGTTCAGAAAAGAACTCACAGCCTTCTTTAAAGGTTTCAACCTCTCTATACAGGTTGAGGCCAATCTCTCGGTCGTTAATTACCTCGACGTTACCCTCAATTTATTGAATGGGTTGTATTACCCGTATAGAAAGCCGAATGATACGCTTAATTACATAAGTAAGCATTCCAACCATCTGCCAGCATAACCAAGAATCTGGTAAAAAACGTTTCGTTGAGGCTTTCCCGTCTTTCCACCAACGAGCGCATTTTCAACGACCATTCCACTTATTACAATGAAACTCTTGCTCGAAATGGATTTCTCGATAAGGTAGCATATACAGAGTACGAAAATAGACCTAGAAGAAATAGATCCCGTCGCATTTGTTGGTTTAACCCACCATATAATATGGAGGTGGCCACACCATTAGCTAAGATCTTTCTTTCCCTTATTACGAAGCATTTTACCCCTACACATAAATATAGTAACATTTTTAATAGAAATACTATTATAATGTCTTACTCTACGACTCCTAACCTTGCACATAACATCACAGCTTCAAATTTAGCTAAACTACCTAGCCGTAGGAACACGTGCAACCCTGTAGTTAGTACTAACTGTAATTGTAGGAATCGGGCTGATTGCCCCCTATCCGGGAAATGCCTCTCTAGTAACATTGTCTACAAATGTAAGGTTGTAACACCCACGTCCCGTAGGGCCTACATAGAGTTAACCGCCAATAGTTTCAAGCAGCGTCTTTACATGCATACCCATTCTTTTCGTTACCCTCTAAGAAGGAATATGACGTCACTTTCAGCTTATATCTGGAGTCTAAAAGACAACCACACCCAATATAAGTTACACTGGGAGATCCTAGCTAGGGCTAGATCGTATAACGGAAATAAAATACCATGTCACCTTTGCGCCGCTGAGGCCCTGGAAATACTCTACGCCACAGACCACATCTTAAACAAAAAATCTGAGGCAATTTCGGCTTGTAAACATAAATTGCACAAAACTTTCCTGTATTACAGCCCCACGTTATACCCTAACGGATAGCACGATCTATACGTGGATATTTTACGTCTTGATGTGGGAGCTAAGTATATGTTTTGTTTATTCCTTTACTTATTTGCATAGGTAAGTATATATTACCCGTATGTTTTGTGAAGGTATGTATACCTTCTCGTACGTATATTTGACTGCTATGGCGTATGACTTTTACATATTCTGGTATTTAGGGTTTGGCTATGTGTATACGGGAGTTTTGCGTCTGCGTGAGTATGCAGGTTCGTACGTATGGCGGGTGTGTGTATATGTGTACTTCTTGTTTTAGTTGACTTACGTCTCCGAACATTCGTGTATTTATTTGTAGGTATGTGTGTGCGCCTGTTATATACGTATTTATTTACTTATATACGTTTATATAATTATTTATTTATTTGTACACAAGCATACACACACACACATATTTATATGTGCGTGGTTTTGTATACTTATGGTAAGGTTTTGCGTATGCTTGTGTATGTACGTATCTGTTTGCGTGTATGTATTTATTTGTTTCTATTACTTCTGTATTGTATTTATTTACGTTGTTCTTAACTCTGTAGCGGAGATTCATTTGGTCTCCTAGTTAGAATTTTAGTCTACAACTTCTGCTATACCATTTACGTGGTTTTGTCTTTGCGTGCTATTGTTCTCCACGCTCCACATATGACTTATTATCTTCGTTTTTTCGTTCATTGCCAGAGAACGTCTCTATGCATCACCTAAGAGAACATTAGTCTACGACCTCTTTTATACCATAAAAGTGGTTCTGTCTTTGCGCGTAATTGTTTTTCACTGCTCCTATTAATGACGTATTATTCGTTTTTCCCGTTCTTTGCCAGCGAACATTTCCCCGAACCAAAGTATCGTCTTCCTGTCTTCCTCCGGTTGCAACGTTTACATATTGATTTTGTTAGTTTCAGAAGATCCCGTTAAGGGTGAAAGCTGCGATTCTTTGCTTAAACTTTAATCTGTTATTTTAATAAATATATATATATATATATATATATATATATATATATATATATATATATATATATATATATATATATATATATATATATATATGAAATATATGAAATATAAGAATCAAAGAACTGTTCAAAACATTATTGTGCTTACAGCTGTTTCCTCCAAACCGAGGTTTGGATTCTTCGGAGCAATTTATTAATGAATGGACAGTTATATGACCTCCTTTTCGGCCAAGAGTCATACCGATACACATGCAAATATTGTGGGTCAACATTCATTACAGAATTTAGAGTGGCAGTACACACTTCGAGATTACATTCATATTAAAAGGTACAATCAAAAATCAAAAATACAGGTTAAAATACAACAAGAAGATAAGCGGTTATATAGTGCAAATGTTATATGGGTGGCAAGCACGTGCGTCTTGTTTATATAGTGTGGCAGAGAGATACGTGTAGTAGAGGCAAATTCTTTATATGATTGATATAATCTGTGTGTGGAGAAATGATATAAGCATTAAAAATACAATATATATATATATATATATTATGGAGAGAGAAGAAACATTTAGATATAATTAGTAATAAGATGTATCATACCTAAACTGCTTCTAGATTCCTCGACTACGTAGTTTCGTGGCATAATCAAAAACAATAGATCATAGAGATATAGAGCTTTTGTGAGGTCTGCCGACTTATCAAGAGGATACCTCATTTTACTAGTCTCAAGAACAAGTCTATAAGATGTGAGATAGAATCCCAAAAGGCGGAGGGGGAGTCAGTCACGTGATACAACGGTCAAGAAACAGAGCTAAGCCCCTTATAACCCTGAAAAAATACCACGAAGGCGGAGGGGGTATTTATATCGAGGCCGTAGAAGAGGTGGTTAAGGGGGCGAGAATTATGAGTAATTGCAGCTCTTTGCAGTCACTAGACTTCACAGATTACTCGACCAGAGGGAGTTATAAACAATATATTGAGAATCTAGAAGCAGTTTAGGTATGATACATCTTATTACTAATTATATCTCAATGTTTCTTCTCTCTTCATAATGTACTTTTAGTTCTGATACTGGTTCTGTCTAATCCATTCGGATTGGTTTGTCCCAGTTATTCATAGAGCAACATCGGTTAAGGTTGGCACCATTAACTCAAGGATGGATGTGGATATATTCATGTATATGTGTGTGTCCGCATGTATCCGTGTGTTTCTCAATATATTGTGTATATATATATATATTTATATATCGAAAAAGCTAAAATTTATTGGTATTTTGTTGGTATTTTGACAAAGGTAGGAGATGGGTGGATTAAGATGTATGTTCTTTATAAGCCCACAAGCTGGGAACAATACTCGATATTCACAACTTGGTATCCTACCCATACCTGATGTGTATATATATATATATTTATATATCGAAAAAGCTAAAATTTATTGGTATTTTGTTGGTATTTTGACAAAGGTAGGAGATGGGTGGATTAAGATGTATGTTCTTTATAAGCCCACAAGCTGGGAACAATACTCGATATTCACAACTTGGTATCCTACCCATACCTGAACGCACATTAATTTTACTTTGACGAAATGAAGGCGCACAGCATAACTTAATATTCCTTTCGAATTAGGGGAAATTTGGAAAGTGGATTCGAAACGTACTCAAGAATTACGGGCGGTTTAATGATCACTAAATAATTTCCCTTTATATCAACATACAACACAGGGAATCTGAAATCTATATTCCTATTCATAGGAACCTATCTATTTTATAATAAAGGAAAATAAAAGAAACCTTGGAAAATGAACAAATTAAATAGAAAATAAAGAATAACCGAAAAAATTGCAATCATTACTCACAATTGCAGAAATCCACAAACAGATTCCAAATCCGCGAGAAAATAACACGGAAGATTTAATTGCAGACATTATGAATATATCCTCGGAAGCTCATAATTCTCAGATGGACGAAATTTTAAACTTAAAGCAGTTTCCTTTCACACATTATCTGGTATTCTTTTCTATATTTTAACAGGTCGCAGATATGACAGGAATTAAAATGAACCTAGCGCAGCTAGTACACAACACAATTTAAATGCACATTTGTAAGGAGCAAAATAATTAAGGATTGAAGCTAGTCAGATGTAAATGACGTAGTTTGGTCGTCTTCTCACACACTCAATAGTTTAATTACATTTGTCTTATTAAAATACAGACCAAACAATTAGAGTAGACATACGGTTCAGTACGGATGTTCCCGTCGCTCGTCATTTCCATTCACTAAGTCACTGTTCCTACATGTCTCATTCCTTGGTGTTCTTTTAGATCACGGATCACAGGCCTCGTGCAGCAGGACTGAGCAAAGTCTTATTTTCCGCCTAGGGTTCAGTTTCCTCAATGGTCTCAACTCCCCTCCCCAATTGTTTAATCTGACACACAAGACTTAAGGAGGTGGACAGCTGTGTGTATCTGGGAAGTACTCTTAATAGAGTTGATACCCTCGATGCTGAATTAGATCACAGGTTTGCAAAAGCGAGTCTAGCCTTCGGGAAGCTTGAGAAGCGAGGCTGGTGAAATCGGGCTATCACGAGAAACACAACGCTCTCTGTGTATGAGGCATGTGTTCTTAAATTAAACTATTTTTCACTGGGAAACATTTGTCAGCATTTTCTTTTCCTTTTTACTAATATATATATATATATATATATATATATATATATATATATATATATATATATATATATAGGAACCAGTAAGACCCCGACAGCTGAGCTCAAGCCGTTTCGACGGCTAATTCAGAATTAGCCGTCGAAACGGCTTGAGCTCAGCTGTCGGGGTCTTACTGGTTCCTATTACCCACTCTACTACCTCAAGTATTGAGTACTTTGGTGCGTTATGGTCCACCTGGTTCCTTACCACATTTCCTTCGTTATATATATATATATATATATATATATATATGCATGCATGTATGTGTGTGGTGTCTACACGGTTGTGTATAAATGTATCTTAGCGTACTACTTGTCATAAACGACGGAAGGTAGATGATAAGTAATGGTGTAAGAAAATATAAAACAGTTGTAGATATATTTATGTGCGTATCATTCAGAAAGAGATGGAAGGTAAATAGGAGGAAATTGATGCAGGACAATGGAAGAAGAGGAATACACCCATTTCTCTTATATTTCTGATACCCCGATCTCTCCCTATCTTTTTTTCTGTTTTTCTCTCTCTCTCTCTCTCTCTCTCTCTCTCTCTCTCTCTCTCTCTCTCTCTCTCTCTCTCTCTCTCCATCTATCTATCTATCTTGGCGCATCTCAAATAAAATTTTAGTTACACACCAAAACTACGAAATGTATATATGATATGCGCATATTTCCCTCGCATTAATGATAAATTTTGAAATATTTTTCGTAATATATGATATTTCAAACACATTTATTAAAAGAAAATGTTGAAACATTTAATCACTAACATATATTCAATGAAATATTCTAAGCATATATATTTTGATAAACGCTTTTATATGAAATCCTCGACAAGGCATGGGAAAACATTTTCAAGGAGTAGGCTGATTTAAATATGATTCATCAGAAGGCGGGACGCTATAATAAAAGAACTGAACGTCATTTTTCGTCACGTGTGCCACTCAGATGGCCAAACGTGTCAGAGGCGTCTTTTTAAAATATTTAAACGTTGACGTTAAAAGCGTAATTCAGACACGGTTCACTTGCGAAGCATTGTTGAAATTATATTTGAAAATGTAGGCGCCACAATGCAGATAACTATAAAAATAGTTAAACACTACAGAGAACAGTTGAAAAATTCTATGTAAACATATTTCTATATAAAATCTTTACAGAAATTCCTGCACATTTATTAAATATTAACTTAAATCGTGTCTTTATCCATATTACATTTTCATACGTTTCTATCTTTCTCTATATATCCGTTTATAGATTACTATGAAATCCATAAGTTGGTTTTCATTTTCTCTCTCTGTATTTCTGGATATGTTTCTGTTATATATAGTTGTTTTTAGACACATACACACGCACGTACGCGTGCTCACACAAGCACACACACGCCCCCCCCCCCCCCACACACAAACACACACACACACACACCGGCACACAGCAATTACACCATAACGCACACAGCAATTACACATAACTTATTCTAATGCAGGCACGTGTGTACATAACATATCTGCATATAAAATATGGATGATAAATCTATCATATAACTACACATAATGTAGTATACACAATTATGTACTATACACAAACACTTATAGATTCACACGTACGAGCAGACACATACGTTATATGCACACAGAAATACATATGAATATTCACAAATATTCACCAGCGCTCTTATCTGCATAGAGAACACATAGTAATATTATTAGAAAAAGATGAGATATGGCGCCAGTGCAGACATACCTATGTAAACTAGTTAATACTATGCTGTTTGTTACTGATTTGGATTTAAGGTACAACAGTTCACTTTAAACATATACAATTAGGTTGTGATTGACATATATTTGATAGCGGCAGGCAACAGCAATTTAATTATCAATAGGTGATATTTATTATATGGTGCAGGGAAATAATGATTTCCTTATACTTTTTATTGTTTATATAATAATAGCAGAGATTATTCGAAGTTCAGCTCACTGAAATCTCATCAATAATACAACAGTGATAACAAATAATAGAGCTCTGTGTGAAATGCGGTTTCGATTTGGTGTCAAAGCTATTCCATTTAGTTCAAAAATACACTTGTAAACACAATATGAAGTCAGTCCTGCTATCTAATTCAGGAATTCACTTCATTACTACATAGGTTTGGGTTCCATTCTGATGTGAGGTACAACAGGCAATTTTTTTCTAGCATAACCGTATAGTAGCACGCTGGAGGAAACTCACCTGCTTCTGGTGAGCAGAATTAATCAATCACCTTGTATGACTCCATTACATGGCATTAGAGGGATATTGAAGGAATCATTTTATGGAAAACATTCGAGTCAAGTCGGCATTTTGAGCATAAGAATTTCTATCCTTTCACCAAGTAGTCTGGGAGTCCCGGGAAAGAGTCATGGTTGATCTCTTCCTTTCTCTGACTAAGACACTCTTAGAAAAATCTTTTTACCAATTTATAGTACGTATAAGTTGTAAAGAATGAGTATGAAATGACCAGTGAATATGAAAATGGATCTCACGTATGGTGGATTTATTATGTTGTAGCCAGTGTATTGTGTATACAAACGGCATATTAAACTTTCAAATTGCCACAGTCCCACAAACTGAACAATTTACTTACGCAGTAATTTATCAAAGATGTTTGTACACACACACACACACAGACAGACAGACATACAGACAGACAGACAGACAGACAGACAGACAGACAGACCCCCCACCCCACCACCCCCCACACACAAACACACACACACACACACACACACACACACACACACATATATATATATATAGTTGTCAGGTCACTCTCGAGTGCTACTGGTAACATGTAACCCAGTACAACCTGTCTCATGGTCGGGTCGTCGGCGACGAAACCGGCAACCCCACCAAGCTTGCTTAGTGAGGAGGGTGATATTTGGACACCCTGCGGGATGAAATACAAGACCCGGCAAATGAAGGAGGAACTCAGCGTAGTCAACGGCCATCCAAATAGTACTTTTCTTTTCACATGGGAGTGAAAGGTCCCCAGTTGTTGTCACAACACCTTTCTAGGAGAAGGAAACTCTGAAAGAACCCTGCGGCTTCGGAAGCATCCGATGATGTTGACCATTTCTCCTTTTCAGGTAGTGTTTTTCGATGCTCAGAGAGTGGGATTAGTCGAGTGCAAGGCCTTTCCCCACTTAAAAATCTTCAAAGCACAGGCATTGCTTGTTCAGGATATGTCACAGCCTTGTGTGGCTGGCGGTAGCCTAAAAGTTCACCAAACACTATAATCTGACAAGCAATTTCAATACTCTTAACAGAGTTTGCAGCCATAATATATACTGTGTTTACCCCATTATAAGTCACCCTCGAAAATAAGCTGTCGCACTATATTTCAGGATGGATTTAATATAAGCCATGTCCCGAAAATAAGCCGTAGCAAAAATGAACGCCAAAAGAAATAAATGGCCAGCTATGAAAATTGTCGCAGTCAGCCATTATAGAACAGGATCGCATCTTGTAAAACTAACTGATAAGCGGGTGTATAAGAAGTCTGTGGAAAACGCGGAAGTGAAAAAAACGATAATGAAATTAACGAAAGGAAAGGGGAAATGCGTGCAATCAATGTTGTTTATGCAAATGCGGGTACAAACCGGAAGTAATGGCTTATCAGTAACTTCAGGGGAGAAGATAATTTTCAGCCCTAGAAAAGATGAAAGGAAGGAAGAATTATACAGTCGAGTACAAGAAAGTAATTGTGGAGGAATCACTGGGCAAGAATCTTACTATTTTCTGCAAAGAAAAGAATCTGGATCTCCGGATGGTTCAAAGATGAAGAATGAACTACAATAAACTCAACCAGGACATGGTCGAGGGAAATGCAAAGAAACGTAAGCGTGGATCTGGTCAATAACCGATATTTCTTGAGCTGGAAGACGCCATCTGTGAATGGATTGCTGAAAGAAGAGTCAGAACTTTGGTTGTTCACAGGGCTGATATTCAAACATTTGCCCTTACAAATTCACTAGAGTTTGGTATAGTTCCAGAAGAATTCAATGCATCCAAACACTGGCTGCATAATTTCCTTCAGCAACACGAATTTTCTCTGAGAAGATAGACAACACCGTTCAAACTGGACGATACTGAGATTATTAAACGTGCACTCGTATTTAAATCTTTTGTTGATGGAATAGACTTTTCTAACTACCGTCTCTCCAACATGATTGCTATGGATGAAACAGCAGTATTCATGGGTCAAAGCTCTCAATCTACAATTGATCAAAAGGGTGCGTCGTCAATTTACATTCCATCCACTGGTACGAAAGTGCACGAGTTACTTGTATCTAGGCAATTCGTCTCGGCGGAAGCAGAGCCCCACCTCTTATCATCACTAAAGGCAAGAAACATGAAATTGAACGCGTTTCAGGTATCTGTGTTCTGGAAACTGAAAAGGCGTGGTGCACACAGGAAGTGGGTCGATTTTATGCTGCCATTGATTTTGCGTGGAACCCAGAGGTCTCATAGTCTGGGATTCAGCCAGCACGCACAGCGCCAAAGATATGAAGAACCTTGCAGAAAGAAGAATCGATCAAATCATGATTCCCGCAGGAATGACCGCCTATCTCCAGACATTTGACATCGCACTGAACAAACCATTCAAGGACCATGTGCGCATGGTAATAAATGACTACAACGAAAACAGAGTGGCGAGAAATAGCGGGGAAATTTCGTGAAGCCCAGCCTTCAAGAGATCGTGACTTGGGTGGGAAATTCATGGAACAAAAGCACAGATAGCTGTGTCATGAATGCACTACGAGCAGGCTATCTGGATAAGAACTCTTCATTCAAGTCGACCTCTATCGCTCAACATAAAAGACTAGGGACGAACATTCTGCAGGCAATTGACTCACAAGAAAATTCCACAGGAATCATTGAATCCACTGATTTGGAAAACAATGACATTCCAGAGCAGGATGATATGATTTTTTTTGAATAAATTAGTGGATTATTTCGCTCATGAGTTTTTGAATTAAAGGGTGTGTTAATTTTTAATAAATTTGATCTTTCAAGTAAACGTTGCGCGTAAATGCCGATTGTTTTTTCGTAATTTCCAATCATTTAGCCAATTTGTAATTTTCAGTTTCGTAGTGTCATCTTTTCGGTATATGAACTCCCTCTCCCGAAAGTAAGCCGTAGTGGTACATTTTGGAGTAAAAATTAATATAAGCCATGGCTTATAATCGGGGAAACACGGTATATATACATATAAATGTGTGTGTGTATGTGTGTGTAGTGTTCGTGCATTTATGTGTGTCAGGTGGTAACATAATGTTTTTTTTTTATTTAGGCCAACAATTGTGACGGAAGAGAAAGTCGATTTAAGGGATCTCAGTGCGTCACTGGTGCTTTATTTTGTCTATGCCGAAGGATGAAAGATAAAGCTAAGCTCAGCGCGATTTGACGATATGCCGCAAAGCATATTGTCCGATACTCTACCGATACTGCTCATCCACTGCCCTTTGGGTAACATAATAATAATAGCATAAACAATAGCAATAATAATGGTGACGAATGTTACAAATGCGCGTGTGCGTGCATGATGATAATCCATTCAGATGTGGTTTGTTTTTACTGGTGTTTGAACCGTGACTCTATAATGGAAAAACATGGAATTTAGAAGATTTGTTCGTTGTACACAGACCTAAATGCTCCCTAAGTGGTATCTATCTTCTTGTGGGGTCTCGCAATGGTCATTCTCGTCATTATTTAATATAGAAATAGTTTCTACGGGACTAGAAGCCTCTAAGTATCAGGGGCCTCCGATGCCACCACGCATTCCAGATGATTTGGTAAAAATGAAACAGGACTAATCCTGTAGAAATCATTTCTATATATGGTGATGCCTATAATCTACCAATGTTTTAAATACCTTTTTTTAATTCTGTTTACCCTCCCGACAAAAGACAGGTATTCACACAAATATACACACATACACACACACACAAAACACATGCGTACGCAGGTGCACAAGTATAGCTCTCTTTACAAAACGTTTTTTTTTCCATTTCAGGTAGATGCGCCCCATCATCCACTTTTCTAAAAAATAAATCATACACCAACAGTTTTGCAAGAGATGTCAGCATGAATGGACCTGTTATTTTTATCTAAATACATTTATTCCAATTAGATCGCACCTGTCCCCTCAATCTATCTTATTGCTCATTCTTTCTTCTGAAGAAGGACTAGCGCCCGAAACGTTAAGACCCTCTTCCTGCTATATCAAACGTTAACCTAATATTATCCCTTCCATATACTGTAGAGATTGTGTTGTTATTTCTGTTTACCTTTTACATACATACATACATATATATATATATATATATATATATATATATATATATATATATATATATATATATATATATATATATGAAAACAGGGAGAAAGCGACGATTGATTATTAGGAAGACAAATATATATTTTTCCTTTTTTATTTCTCTCTCTTTTTTCTGGGTTAGAAAATGATTAAAACGAAATGTTTTACTTTGAGTGATGTGTTAAGGTATTAGTTAATTTATTTATTATTTAACAATGGCATTTATTTATCTATTTATCTATTTAATAATTGTCTATTACCGGTTTCAGCATTTTTATGCATTATCAAATGATAGTGATATGTATTAGTGTAGAATGGTGGTGTCGCACATGTTACAGAAATGGTGCAGAGAGAATAATGTTATTTATAAACAAGGTTTATGAAGTGGAAAGAAAAAAAAAAGAAAATAACGGGAATAATGTAGAGCATAAAAAGTCAACGTGAAAGAAAAAATAATGTTATTTACAGACATAGTTCTTGAAGTTAAGCATATCAAAATGTGTTAATATAGCAAGGGTGCTTAGTTGATCCATGTTTCCATGGTGGAGGCAAATGGAGGCCTGAGGTATGATATGATTTCCCTTTTTAGAGAGTTAATATGCAGGGGAGGCAATTCTTGCTGGATGATAATTAATTTATTTAAGAAAAAGGATTAGGTAGGGTGTGAGGGTGGTAACTCTTGTAAATCTTTGATTGTTTGTTGCAGTTCTATTTTGGCCCGAAGTTTAGTGCATTAAGTAGAGGTTGGAATTTGTTAATGAAATATGTTTCCTTATTGGTACGATGGATGAAAGTAGCGTTGTCTATGCATTTGTAAATGGGGAACATTTTAAAGTTTGTGTGCACAATTGGCGATATGTTCACTAAATGCAATCTTTCTGTATTCCTGTATTTTAATTTGTGATTTATGGACGGTCAAACGTTGACGGAGGCTGTTTTTTGTCTGTCCTATGTAGTGCTATTGACAACCTGAGGAGGACAAAACATAGATTAGGTTTTCAGATGCACATGTAAAGTTGTGTTTAGCTGTGAAATGTTGTCGTTGTTTAAAATGGAATGTTGAACATTCTATTAGATTTATGCATATGCATTTTGTTACTGTAGGGTTCATTGTGAGGGTTTGTTGGATTTTGGCTTGTGTGAGGATGTTTTTTTATGAATTTAGGTGGTCTTTTGCTCTTTATGATGTTGTGTGTTTGGAAGATTTTGTTCATTCTGGGGTCTCTTTTTAGTAAAGGAATGTTCTGGAGGGTGGTGTCGAATGCTTCATTGTTGAGGGGGTTGTGTGTGGAGATGTATGGCAGAGTTTTTGTTGCGGTTCATTCCTGGGTTTGAGGTGTCTGAGTTGCTGGATGTCGAGTTTTAGGGCACGTTTGAATCCATTGTTGATAAGGGATGGTGTGTAGTTTCTGCTGATAAGTGTGTTTTTTAATTCTTCTAGTCGTGTGTAGCATGTGTATTTATCTGAAACTATTGTGCAGATCCATCTGGCTAGGTTATAAGGAATTGACATTTTGGTGTGTCTAGGGTGGCACGAGTTGAATGGGAGCTATTGTTTGGAATCTGTGGATTTGTAGTATATGACTGTTTCTATTTTGTTGCTTGTTTTCTTGATGAGGATGTCGAGGAAAGGGAGTTGTTCATGGCTGTAATCCATTGTGAATTGTAAATTTGTGTTGAGTGCATTCAGAAGAGTTTTGAACTCAAACAGTCTATCTATACTTTCATGCCAGAGGATGAAGCAGTCGTCCAGATATCTCTTCCAGTTCTTTTCTATGTGTTGGTAGAACTGGTTGCCGTATTTGTCTAGAGCTTTGTGGTAGAGAGTCGTTTCCAAATATCCCATGACAAGGTCGGTGAATGAGGGGGCTACTTTCGTGCCGATGGCAGTCCCAGATTTATGTCTGTAGTATTTGGCATTGAATTCGAAGAAATTGTTTTCCAAGATTAATTTGAGTCCCTCCAACACAAATTCCTTAGGGATGCCTATATATATATATATCAATGCTTACGTGGACCTATCAAAATTCTTTGGATTTTGTGATTGGATTTTCACCTCGAAACTGGATACCAACCCGGAGTACACTGAACCTCCACTAGGAAATCTTTCGTATCTTTGAAATTTTCTTCCCTTCTTGCATTTAAATATTCCACGACTCTCTACTACTTTTCCTCTACTACAATCTTCTATCACTACCTTCTTCTCACCCGTCTGTTTTTCACTCCCACCCTAGTACCTTCAATATGCCCAATCTCAAATCTTTTCTGCGCCAGCTCCATTCTACTCTCAAGCGCTTCGTCCAACCCCCCCCCCCCATATGCATCCAATCCTCCCTGCATCTCTCCAGCCTCAACTTCACCAAAACTCGATACAACAGTCACATCACATTTTTAAGTCGCTGTCTCCTCCACCACCTCATTCCTCGCCGTTTCCGCATCAAGTGTCACGCCACCTCTTACTCTGCTCTCACGACTGAACCCATCCTTACACGCTATTCTCGCCAGCTCATGCGAGCGACCATTCAATCAACTTTCGCCCAAATGCGTTCTCTTGACCGAGATCTCTCTAAGGCCTACCTCCATCTCTCCTCCACTTGTCACCCTTTCCTCGCCTAATCCCTTATCCAATTCATCCTTTACCTCAATCGCCTCCTTTTCAATTTCCTCGCTTCCGTAAAAAAACACAATCTCGACTCTCTCCGCTCTCCGCCTGCCGTCACCACCCATACTCATATCACCTCCAACCCTAACCTCTCTATTCCGTCATCTACCACTCCCTTTCCTCTCCCCACCACTGAATCTGCACACAATTTGCCCAACCACCTTGACCCCTCCGCCTCCGCCTCTTTCACTCCCTCACGTCCCTGCACTGTAGTCACTATACCCCAGGACCTACCACTCTCCGAAGCTGAGCGCTCCCTCCTCGCCCGTGGTTTGCATTTTATACTAACCACATCTACCTGCGACGAGTTCCGCACACGTGCCGAGATTGAAGGGTTCTTCCGTCGATTAAAGCTGAAATCTTTTTTTCACGACACGCCATCATCGACACAGACGGATGATTCACTCGTGTCAGTTACCGGCAATCACATTGGACGCCGAGCTCTAGCCAGTTCAGCTGCCCCGACTCCTTTGTCGATACTTGACGGCGTACTATGAATTGGTTCCATTTCCACCAGCATTCTTGTCGCTCTAACATCACGCGGACTGAGCTCTCTGCACTTCGCAACCTTCGGCGTCGCGATAACATTGTCATCAAACCCGCTGACAAAGTTGGCGCTGTGGTGATTTTGGAACGCTCACCTCTATAGGGCTGAGGCTCTCCGCCAGCTTCACAATACCCTTTACCGCCCTTTATCCTCTGACCCCACTCCTGGCTACCAACAACTCGTGTCCTCCACCATCCACGAGCTCATCTACACCTGTCTCCTACCCCCACAGCCACCAACCTTACTTTACGCACCCACCATCTACTTCCTCCCCAAAATACACAAACAAAATAATCCTTGCCGTCCTATCGTTTCTGCGTGCAACTGCCCCACCGAGATAATTTCTGAATATTTAGATACCATTCTCGCCCCGTCGGTCGGCAATCTCCCCTCCTACATCCACGATACAAATCATGCCCTTAGACTCTTCAACACTTTCTCCTTTCTTCCTGGTCCCGCCTGCATTCTCTTTAACGTGGACATCACTTCTCTCTATACCGTCATCCCTCATGATGACGGTCTAGCGCTCTCCAACTTTTTTTAGATTTACGCCCTACCCCTTACCGCAGCACTACCACTCTTCTCCGCCTGGCTGAGCTTGTTCTCACCCTCAATGGATTTTCTTTTTCGGGTGAATTTTATCAACAGGTCTCTGGGGTAGCGATGTGAACCACAATGGTTCCAAACTATGCCAACTTGTACGTTGGCTATGTCGAAGCCCAGATCTTCTCCCAGTACGCTGGACCGACTCCTGAGCTATACGGTCGTTATATCGACGACTGTATCGGCGCCACCTCTCTATCACGAGAACAGCTCGACTGTTTACTTTCTTTTGTCCAATATTTCCATAATGCTCTCAATTTCACCGACTCCGTCTCCGATTCTTCTGTCGCTTGTCTAGATATCACGCTATCTATTAATCACTCTCACCACACCCTCTCTACTTCCATCTTCATTAAACCTACAAACTCCCTATCTTACCTCGACTTCACCTCCTCCCATCCAACCCACACCAAACGCTCCATACCCTATTCCTAATTCCTCCGCCTTCGTCGACTCTGTAGCCAGGACGACGATTTCGAACCCTTCGCATTGCTTCCTGCTTCATCCAGCGTGGATATCCCCCCACTCTGATCCAAGCTGCTTTCAACTGGGCCCGTGAAACAGACCGCACCACAGCCCTCTCACCTCACCCCCACCCTCCCAACACCCGAGTTCCTTTCTCTCTCACCTACCACCCCAGCACCCCGCCACTCCGGCAACATATCCTCCGTCCCACCTGTATCCTCTCCTCTGACCCTGTCACTTCTCGCTTTTTTCCAAACCCACCCATTACTGCTTTTAAGCACGCCCGCAACGTCCGCGACCTCCTGGTTCGCAGTTCCTTTTCGTCCTCTCCCAGGACTCCACCCGGCTCTCGTCCTTGTTCCCATTCCCGCTGCAACACTTGTCCCTTTATTTCCATCCTCACCACTCTTACAGGCCCTAACGTGTTTTTCCGTATACACCATTCCTTCACCTGCACATCCATCCACGTTGTCTAAGCCCTCCGGTGTTCCCTTTGCGGATCTTTATATATCGGACAAACGGGACGCCGTATGGCGGATTGTTTTGCCGAATATTTGAGGGACATACGACTCGGTTTGGATACTCCTGTCTCCCGTCATTTCTGTTCTCCTGGTCATTCTTCCCTACATGTTTCAGTTCTGAGTGTCATTTTACATCATGTATCACAGGCCTCACGTACCAGGACTGAACAAAGTCTGATTTACCGCCTTGGGTCCTATTCCCCTCTTGGACTCAAGTCACCTCCCTAATTTCTCTAATACCACGTCCATTATCATACCCCTAGTTTCCTGTCGCTTTCTCTTGATCATTAGCAGCTTCTCTTACAACTAATACATGCCGGCTATATATGCTCACTCTACGTTTCCCTTCACTGTTCTGTATACACACATATACCCTTATATTAACATACTTTTACTCATAGCTTCGTACTTCTATGCACACACACTCTTTTACTCACATATACACACTTTTCTTCTTAGCTTGGTACGGACGTATAACAACACACACACACACTCATACACACAAACACATGCTTACGCACGTGTACAAGTATAGCTCTTTTTACAAAACGGTTTTTATCCATTTCAGATAGACGCACTCCATCATCCACCTTTCTAAAAAATAAATCATATACAAAACGCCAGCACCAACAGTTTTGCAAGAGATGCAAACATGAATGGACCTGTTATTTTTATCAAAAGACATTTATTCCAATTCCATCCCGCCCGTCCCCTCAATCTATCTTATTTCTCATTCTTTCTTCTTATGAAGGACGAGCGTCCGAAATTTTGTGACCCTCTTCCTGCTCTATCAAGGGTTAACCTAATATATCCCTTCCATATACTGTACCAATTGTGTTGTTATTTCTGTTTACCTTTTACACACACACACACACACATATATATATATATATATAGTAATAATAACAAATGTGAAGGCTACAATGCAAAGAGGGCTCGATAACGATTAATATATATAAAATATATAAGAAACCCAGACCAAATATTTATTAAAATAGCAGATTTAAGTTTAAGCTAAGAATCTCAGCTTTCACGCTTAACGGGATATTCTCATATATTTATATATACCTTCTTTATATATATCTTCTTATATATTTATCCTTATCGAGCCCTCTTTGGATTTTAGTCTTCACATTTATTACTATTACTATTACTATATATATATATATATATATGTGTGTGTGTGTAGGAGGTGAGTTTTATTGTAGTACAATAAAACGATGCAGATATCGGATAAGTAGTACTCTACAGTTTGTAGGACTGGAGTATAAATAATATATAAGATCAACAGATGGTTAAAAGAGTTCCATGTATTTTATTATGCGCATTTCAAAAACAAATATCCACACGCAATGACATTTGCGTTTTCGTCAGATAAAATAGGGAGACATATGAAGGATAAAAAACACTTGTGAATAGTGAAGTTTTAAATCAACATATGAAAAGTAGTTTTAGATTGATGTGTGATATTGGGAACAACATTGAGTGGGGGGGGAGTGAAAAAGAGGAGGAGATGAGAGTAAAAAGGGGAGGGGGAGGAGCATAATGAGGAAGGATGAGATAGGAGGAGAGATGGGTGATATACATATAGAGATAGATGGCTTTTATAACTGAGAAAAATATATTGTTTTACATAGAGAGGTTAAAAAACCGTTGGAAGATAATATACAAATTAAAAGAATTTGAAAATTAACGAAGAGAAAAATTTTAGAATAATGTTAAATTAAGGTTTGTATATTGAAGGGTTTAATAATATGTGCGATGAAAAGAAATTGTTAATATGTATTAAGAATAATATTTAAGGGTTTAATAATATGTGCGATGGAAAGAAATTGTTGATATGTATTATTAAAAAATATAAAAATATAACAATAGTAATGTAATTAAGGATATATTGTGAAAAGAAGTAGAAGAGTGGATGAATAAGAGTAATATGTATAAGTTAGATGAGCATGAAAGAGAGAAAAAAATAATGAATTGAGGATGAATAATCTAACGTAAAAAAAATGTTTATGTTTACGAAGGATTTTTTCAAGGTGATATTATAAAGTAAGGATATATTGTGCTCAGTAATAATGAGAATTGAGAAGTATCTAGGAAGAAAAGGTACAGATTAGAGGTTAGAAATTAAAAGAAAAAGGAAAAAAGAAAAGAAAAAGGAAAAAAGAAAGGCAAGTGATAAATAGGAGTGATATAGAATGAGTAACTAGTATTATATAATGTATAATAAATAACATTGAAATAAGGTAGAAAGATGGGTATATTTTTAAAGAAATATATATGTATATGTATATATGTGCCTTTCAGAAAAGGATTTTAAATTGGTAAAGTATTAGATACTAGCTGTATATTTTATGGAATATTCTGTGGAATGTATGCAAGCAGAGAGAAAACAAGTCAGTGCGTCTATTTATTATAGAATCTAAATCAGATATAATGGTAAATTTTTCACATAAACAGAGATTGCATGTCTTGGATAGAGAACCATTCAAACATGAGGAAGCAGAACAAACCTTCTTCCAAGAGATGTTATAGTTAATATTTTTGTCTTTCAAGGACCATATGAGTTCTGAGAGTGCCGTGTTGGTTCTTTTAAGTTGGTATTTAAAAGACGAATGATAATTATAAAGACAAGCTTTAAAGGAGGTGGAAGTGGAGCCTAAGTAGGTAAAGGAATTGGTGTCAGTTATAATTGGTGTCACTAATATTAAGAATGCTATAGTTAGTAATATTGGAAAAAGAATATCAAACCTATCTTCTAATAAAAACATCTTTGATGCTCACGCCAATTACTATAATAACGCGCTTTCTAAAGCCGGTTATCCTGATAAAATCAAATATAGTAAAGAAACAAATTCTAGAAGATCTTACAGTAGAATAATTAATCATGACCATTCCAATAACTTTAATAAAAGACCTAGATACAAAAACATAATCTGGTATAATCCTCCTTTCTCCATCTCTAATAATAATAATATTCCCCAATTATTCTTTAGTGCCTTAAATAAATGCTTCCCTCCCTCACATATCTATAGTAAAATATTTCACAAACACACTATAACATTCTCCGATTCGACCTCCTCCAACATTTCCAACATTATCTCTAAACACAACAATAAAATACTAAATACTAAATCTCTTCCTTCCAACACTATTATTATTATCATAATAATAGTAATAGTACTACCGACGTCATTGTAAACTCTAGGCTAATTTCTGCAAAAACAAATACAATGTCAAACGCAACTTCGTTAAATGTTCTTAATCCAATTCGAAATCAAGAAACTATTAATC
>OZ024740.1:384180914-384220914 GCA_964016885.1 Eledone cirrhosa | reverse complement strand
GCATGAATGCTATTTTATGTGTGGATGTGGATGTTTTGAGTTGCATATATACGTGTCCATATGCTTTGTACCTGTACAAGTGTATATGAAGTTATTAGATGCAGAATTTTTGGAATATTTTACTTATTTTTACTGTTCCATTAATGATTGTACTTGTAATTTCCTAACTAGTCGTGTTCTTTCTGTTTCTGTGAAACCTAGCTTCTCAAGACTTGTACTGAATCAGTTCCTAACATATCCCAGTGCCCCCCAAATCACAGGCATAAGTCTGAAGAATATATAGTCAGGGTGGAGTATCTGTAGATTTCGCATTGGTTCTGCATATCTATTCTCCTTTTCGCTTACCTTTAAATTATATTGGCATCTGCTGGGCAGCTAACTTTCACAACTGTGCATCCCTTATTTCTCTGTCCAGTATCATTATTTCTGGTCTGTTATGCCTGCATTTTATTGGGGTTTTTACTGGAGCATTCCACCAGTACTCTTTCATATTATGTATGTCTTCCACAATGCTATAGCTTTTAACGTGTTTATTGTCGGGACTATCTTTTCTACGGATTGCATCGTAGTGTGTTTTGGTCACTACATAGTACTGTGATGACATATTTGTACAGCTGCTTATGACATAGGTGACATCTCCGATGTTAATTCTGCAGGGTCTGCATTTGTTGTTTCATCCACGTGTTTTTGCCTGCATACCTATCTCTTTTGTGAATGTGTTATTTTGTGTTGCTGTCCTGTTCTTGGATTTCAAAAGCGTATCCTTCAAAGTGGGGGCCCATATAGCGGTTGTTGACTGAAGGTAGTCTACTTTGCTAATCTATATTACTCTCACTCTAGAGCTGCCTGGCAAATATCCATGGTAATTTTCTGCTGATAAGCATGCAGTTTTTCATCCATGGATTCACTGCGGTACTGCTGAGCAATTTCCCTAGGTGTGAGTTTGTTATTACCATACAGGGAGTATCTTTCAATGTGTTCCTTTCCAACTCTCATGATCTTATCTGTCTCATGGAAACATACTTGCCAATAGATAGACACCTACGCTTCGAGGTTCGTAAATGTTGTCGAAGGGATATGATGCAACATTCAAATGCTATCTGCACTGATATATGGCCTCTGCCTCCCTGCTTACGTTTCAAGTAGAGGCGGTCTCTTCCACATTGATGTGAAAGTGTCCTGTGTTGTTAGAATGTTTCTAGTTTTGAAATCAATGGCTCGGATTTCTTCTATCGTCCAATTGAGTATTCCAAACGGGTGGTGTTAGGACAGGCACAGCAAACACATTGTGAGGCGACAGTTTAATTTGTGCACAAAAAGTTCCGATGAACATATTTATTCTAATCGGATGTATGTATGTTATCTCTTTCTCTTAATTTCGAGTATATTCTTTTGACTGGCCACCTTCCTGGTGGCAAGGTTGTAAAAGAAAAGAAATTGTCATCCCTTGAATCGCAAGAATGTTTTGCAAATTTTGAAGGTGCAAGCTATCGCAGCCATTTGTAGACTATGAATTAGGGAGCTGCGCTTTTTGTCCGCAAATCCAAGTTCAGTCATACTTTGGTCCAAGCGGGTTGGTATATAACCCGTAGGTCCAATAATGATGAGTATGAAGCTAAAGGTGTATCTTGGATACTGGATTTGTAAACTCCTCATCAATGGTCCATAGATGTCCTCCTTCTCCTGTATTTTTCTGACAACGTTTACATCAAGTGGGCAGCTGATCTCCACAACAGAACACGTTTTCAATGTGTGGCCCCAAACAACAATATCAGGCCGGTTGTGCTTTAATTTGGTGGCAGTTTTTATTTTCAGGTTCCACCAGTATTCCTTAGTGCCATCTGTCTCAATATATTCTTCCTCGTTTGTTGTTAATTTTGTTTTCGGAGTGCGTTCCAGATGGTTCTAGCTATCCCATCGTGTCTCACGGGGAGGTTGTAGCGAGATGACATTCTTTCGCAGCTGGCAACAATGTGGCTTACATCCTCGATCTTTGTTTTACATAGCCTACATTTATTGTCAGCTGCTGGCCCTCCTCTTTTGTGCAACATATATTTGGTTGGGAGTTCTTGTTCCTGTATTGCACAGAGATATCCCTCAAGGTGTGATTTCATAAACTTGTCGGAACTCCATGCCAGGCTTTTTGAGTGGTTTATCCCCTCTATGGTCTGTGTTTTACGTCTCAAGTATCCATGCACAACTTTTTCTGTAAATTGGTCAATTTTTTATCTTGTTTGAACATTGAATAGGATCTTCCGATTTCTCTGGGTGAGAGATTTATATCAGGCTTTATTCCATATCTCTCGATCAGTCGCTATTCTAATGATATTTTTTTTTTCATGGTCATAAACCTGGTCAAGATGGTTGCCAACCTTTTTCCTCTGTTGCTTCAATGTTACTATCCGGGTCTCATATGTTGTTAATATTGATTTTAGAACCCGGCCACCTTCCTTGCGTGAGAAGTATAGCCTATCCACATTACAATTGATGTTAAAGTTCTCAGTAACACTGAGAAGTTTGCGTGTTCTAACATCCATCTCACTTAGTTCTTGCAATGACCAGTTCAGCAGGCCATATTTTCTTTACTCTTCTGAGGTATTCAGTTCTGGTTCTCTCCTTATTTATGGGTCCATCATATCTGACATTCTCATCCTGTCCAATATATCTGTAGCTGTCACCTGACTGTAGAGGTTGTATTGTCAGGCCGTTCATCTCTAGATTTCTAGAGGAGGGCACAGCTCTTCCACGTTTTACTGCCAAATATGCACACACGGACTCAACAAATTTCATTTTGATGTCGGTTGAAAATTGTGTAATGAGGTCCAATTGTTTCTTGATGTCATTGATATTTGGCCCATACAACTTCAGGTCATCAACAAAGAAAAGATGGGAGATACTTCTGGACCCACTTCTCTGTCCATCTTGATCCCTGAGTAGGTAAGATAGTGGATTCAGTGAGAGAACGAAGAGTAGCACTAACAAGCTATCACGCTGAAAGATGCCCTTCTGATAATGTATCTTATCAGTCTTAACTTGCTCCTTCTCACTCTAAGGATCAAATTGCTGTACCAGTTCTTGGTCAGGCGTTCAACAGCAGCTACCAATGGTTGTGGGACTTTGGCTAACTGTAAAGCCTTAACAATCCACCCATGAGGTACACTATCAAATGCTTTTTGATAGTCCAGCCACACCACAGTCATGTTTCTGCGATTCTTTGTTGTTTTTTCCTGAATCATTTTGTTAGTTAGTAGGTGATCTATGCAAACCCACACCTCCCTCTTTCCACCAGCTTGCTCAGGTGTTATGATGTTGTTGGTAGCACAGTGATCCTGTAAGAACAGGTTAAGGCACCCAGTATATAATTTATACATGAAGTTTTGGCAGTCTATTGGGTGGTAATTTTTAGCAAGGGTTTTTGGCTATTTTGGGGAATGAGGAGAGTAGTGGCAGTTGATAACCATCTGGGCAATTCTTGTGTGCCTTTAATGGTTTCTGTAAACAGCCGTATGAGATCTTGCCGTTAGAAAGTGAAATTATTTAACCAGTATCCTGTAATGAGGTCTGGGCCTGGCGATTTCCTATTCGACATTTTCTGTAGAGCTGTTTCCAGTATTGACCCATCTACGTCATATTGTTTTGTCTGGACATGTTGGCAGTAGTCCTGTTCCAGTTCTTTTAGCCAATTAGTTTGTCTGTTGAATCCGCCATCAGTTTCCCATACAGATCTCCAGTAGCTCTCAACCTGTTCTTTTGAAGCGGTGTCATTTACAGGGATTGAGCTTTTGCCACCGAAGCTGCGATAAACTAATTTAGGATCTCTGGCAAACAATCTATTTAGCACTTGTCGTTTATGTGCTGTTGACTTATATTTTGTCTTTCTGTTGTAGCTGTGAGTTGTGGTTTCAACTGGTGTAATTTGGAGTTCAAAGTTTTAAATTGTGTATCTCCAAATCGTCTCTCTAACTTTCTTTTTCGGTCTTCCTGGTGTCGTGTGAAGTTGCTCTCTATGTTGCATTTCATAACGACTGAGATGTGTGAGATACTTCGTCTCAGGGACAACATTTTGCTTTTTAAATTTCGCATCCACGCTGGTTCAGGCTTTCTGTTTGTATCTTGATTGCGTGGTTTTAGATGTGTGTTATATGATACCAATGTGACAGCTGAAACATATAACAACATATTAAGCGTTTCAAATGTCGTTTCTACACCTTTAGATCGTATAGTCTTCAGATAATTGCCAGCTATTTCGTTCACCACTTCCAATTCCAATTTACTGAGTTCTTTACTGATTCTGGTGTTGTATGATCTCTCACTCACATTAAGGCTGTGTATCTCTTGAAACATATCGTTCCATATCACTTGTAAGGTATCCACAAGATTTTGGTGTTCTGTTTGTTCAGTAGTCATGAATTTCAGCCTCGTTGTTGATGTGGTGACAATTACTACTAGAGTTAGCTGACCTTTCTCGCTGTTCTTCACTGGAAGTGGGATGGATTTCAGCAAAATTGTTGGTGAGCTGTTCACTGTTAGATTTAGCTGGCCATTCTCTTTGTCTGTCAGGAGAGTTGGGGTGGTTGTCTACAAGGGCTGTATTTGTAGTATCACTCAATTCCGTTAGATGTATCAATTTACATCTAATGATACGTTTTGCCTGTTCATTTAAATGTTTTGGAGACAAGTCTAATTCTGGGTGTTTGGAGTTCCATAAAGTTTTTAGCCTTTGCATAAAACCGAACTTTTCGGTTCAGATTGTTTGTATGCTTCATATAATTCTTTGTTAAGCTCATAGCTCCACTGTATACAACGGTTGTAGTTGCGATTTGGTCGAAGGAAACTTGTACTTTTTGCCATGATGGGTTCGTCTATTCACTAATATTTCGTATTTATTTTTCAAAATAGTCGATGATCTTCTTTAAAAGTTTCGACAAAGTTCTGTCAGAATCAAATTTAAAGTTATTCACAGCTTGGGTAATATTTCTTTTCAGTTAGTTTTTAATTCTACAACTGTGTTTTAAACGTTGTTCTTGAATCGTTTGAATCGAGAACAAAAAAACCGTTACTTAATATATTTCTTTATGAATGTAATATAATATAACAACGCTGTATTTATATGTTAAAGTTTATGTATCATTCATATAAATAGGTGTTCTACAACTTATTCACAACATATTCACAGTTCAAACACTTATGTTTTTGTTTCTGAATCGAAAACGTTACTTGTATATTTCTTTATAAATGTAATATAACAACGTTGCATTTACATGTTAAAGTGCATGTATCGTTCATATATCATAAGTGTATCTATCGTTCATATAAATAGGTGTTTTACAACACACTTACAGTTCAAACACTTATGTAGAATTATTGTAGAATTATTACCGCGTAATGTAGCTCAACTTTTTCCAATATATGTTATGTTGCCTTCATGTAAGCCGTAATTACACACGTCCGATTATCGGACACTGACTACAACGATCGCCATTATATATGTATGTATGTATGTATGTATGTATGTATGTATGTATGTATGTATGTATGTATGTATGTATGTATGTATGTATGTATGTATGTATGTATGTCAGGTCACCA
The DNA here is from genome assembly GCA_964016885.1 of Eledone cirrhosa. Lineage (NCBI taxonomy): Eukaryota > Metazoa > Mollusca > Cephalopoda > Octopoda > Eledonidae > Eledone > Eledone cirrhosa. The sequence goes on along the minus strand of OZ024740.1, from coordinate 384,215,325 downwards.
GTTGGTGCTACTGGTAACATGTATCCCTGTACAACCAGACTCATGGTCGGGTCGTTGGCGACTAAACTGGCAACCCCACCAAGGTTTCTTGGTGAGGAGGGTGTCTTTGGACATCCTGCAGGAATAAAAACAAAACCTGTCAAACGGCAAAGGAGCTCTTAAGAGTCAATGGCCATCCAAAATCACCGGGAGAGATGACCCCTTAGCCATTGTCAAGGCAAAATTCTAGGAGAAGGAAAACTCCGATATAACACCTGCAACCCTGGTGGTATCCAATGATGTTGACTTGTTCTTCTTTTTGGTAAATATCATCTTGGTTAAGAGAGTGGGGCTGGCTTTGTGCAGTGCATTTGCTCACTATTAAAGCTTCACGGCACAGGCATTGCTTTATATCTGGAGATCTCTCTGCACTTGTCGTCACATGGGTCCATGGGCCCAGCACTATGTGTCAATAATTGTCACAAGTGTAGTGTTTGTACCAGAGTTTTCAAGTCGCTGGCTGGACTAAGAACTCACACTCATTCAGCGCATCGGTAGGAGTTCTCCTACATGGATATAAAGTAGTGGCCGTACTCGAAAACGAGTTGGCAGCCACCATGTATGTATGTATGTATGTATGTATGTATGTATGTATGTATGTATGTGTGTATGCATGTATATATGTATGTATGTGTGTATGTATCTCTGTATGTATATATGTATGTATGTATGTGTATGTGCGTTTGCATATATATGTGCGTGTCTGTCCGTGTTTGAGTGTGTGTATGGTTCTCATTATTACACCCCGGTTTAAGGGCGGTGGATTGGCAGTATCGGTAGAGGGTCGGACGCCATGCGTTGACGCATAGAGTTACGGCCCTTGTCATTCTGAGTTTAAATCCCGCCGAGGTTAACTTTGCCTTTCATCCTTATGGGGTCGATGAAATAAAAGTACCAGTAATACACTGGATAATTGCTGGCCTTGTGCCAAAAGTAGAAACAATTATTACACCCCCGCTTCAATAAGGGTTAAGCACCATACGTCACTTGAATGTATTTAACTGTGATATACGTAAAATGTGTATGAATACATAATATGGTAGGGTTGTGATTCTACATAATTCAATTCAGAATTGTGTAAAAATATCACAAATCTTGCTCACTGTCCATTTATATACGAACATTCCGGTGAAAGTCGTAGGTCTAGAGTCCTCAGATACTCCTTCCTCTGCATCCTGACAGAAGTAACAAGCTCAAATTGATCCGGCTATGTCTGAGTGAGACAAGCTTTATTTGCTTGAGGTCTACACATTGATATCCTGCCAGTTGTTCTTTTTCCGTAAAATCTGCCTAGCGATTTTTTCCTGAGACATTCTATACACATGCCTGTATTATCGGAGCTGTGATCTCTCAATTCGGATAAGTAGTGGCTTTACCTGGAGCAACTCGCTAATGTCCGAGCTGCGCATTGTAGCGATTAACGTTACTCTAATGACCCTCCAAAGGAACTCCACTTCTGGTGTGTGTATTGATGATTGTTATCTTTCAGTCATTACACAAAATACATTACCATAGGTAACGCCTGGCACGAATACCGATTTGAAGATAGCAAATTTGGCTTTTATATCTCCCTTCTTCTGATGACAGAATACAGAAGCTGGCACCTTACACCACCAGCTCCTGCAATACTCGCACTTAAATCAGCCTCCTGCCTTCCATCACTCGTGAACACAGCCATAAGAATTCTTGTTATACATATTGATATGAATAAAGTAATTTACACATATAAAAAGGAATTATTTACATAAAATGTGGAGAGGGCCATGATGTCTCCCTTTTCTCCAGTTTGAACATACACAGCTATTTCACATAAATATGAATACTTATAATAGCATAACAAATCATTACACTGATAACTTTTGGCTAAATAAGTTTAAATACGCCAATAAAAAAAAGCTAGACATAACATCATATAAAATCTAATAAAATAATATGCAAAGACACAAGATATAAAAAATAGATGTATATACAACAGATAAAATATGCTCATGCTATTTCATCGTCAAAGCAATGACCGAAGAGACAGTTTCTTCTGAAAAAGTGGAGAATGGGTTATAAAATGTGGACAATTCAGATTTAAGAGAGAATTCAAAGAAATATAATTATATGACAATGCCATATTTGACGTGTATTGTGAAGGAAATTGTAATATCCACAGACACATGCATATATACGTATTAACTTGCACACGTAAGCTCATGTATTTACTATTTTATATATTATTGCGCTTTCACAATGTATGCATGCATACATATATACATGCGTACATACATACATAAATACATACATATATACATACACACACATACATACGTATGTACATATACAGAAATATGAATATATCAAATTTAGCTGAAAAGAATTACCTCGCGGGAGCGTTCAGCATATTATATTAGGGGAGCTCCTACATATATAAAACAGTAAGGGGAAAAGCCTCCATTACCTGAGATTATCTATGTAATAAGTAGCCAAAACCTACACCTAGGCTGTTTAACATAAAAAAAATGGGATGGGAGCTAAATCAAATATGCGATTTAATAAAAAGCTAGATCTACTACCATTCTTTCTTTCTGCATTGTATTAAAAGTTGATATTATAGTAAATAACACTAAACATTTTGATTGCTATATAAAACTGAAATTACATTTCACTAGAATTTCTTTGAAAACACGATAATTCCGATAAAACTCCGATGTAAACTGCCATACTCACTCCTGAAATTGACAGCACTACATATCTCTTAATCAGCAAACACCGCAACCTTCTTCGCCTCCCAACCAAGTAGCATGCCCTTTTGAGGACGATCCTTCTTTGCTTCCAAAACCTCGTTTTCGACACCGTCGCCTCTAGTTTCTTTCCAAACCAACCCCATCACTTTTACGTGAGCTGGTAATCTCCTTGACTTTCTTATGCATAGTTATTCTTTCTCCTCCTCTAGGACTCCACGTGTCTCCCGCTTCTGCTCTCAATTCAGCTCAATAAACGTCCCCCAGGAACCAACCTTACTTCACCACTCTCACAGGTATGAAACATTTTTTCACATCAGTCACTCCATCATATGCTCTTCAACGTTGTCTATACCGTACGCTATCCCGTTTACACTCCTTATACATCGGAAATCTGTCCACCGTCTGGCGGACCGATTCGCAGAACACAGAAGGACACATGCCCGTCATTTCCCTTAGCCCAATCATTCTATTCAACACCGCTATTTTTACATCACGTATCCACAGTCGTAACAAGACAGAGCAGAACTTGATTTTCGCCTTGGGACTACTTGAAACCACACAAATACAAGCATTCACCTTCGCCACACCCCTCAAATCTCGACACACACACACATGCATGCATATTTGCCTTATTGGATCCACCGGTCTCTCCACACAGAGGATTTAGCCTTCGTCTGTTCTCCGCTCGACGATGCTGCCGCCAGTCTTCTATTCAAATATGAGGCTTTAAAATGTTTATTTATTAAACATACAGTATATCTTTAGATATACGAAATTCAAATATGTACATATATATATCTTATATATAAAGTGAAGTTGGGCGTTGTTTGTTTGTTTGATGTCCCGAACTACACCGTTCATCCGATTTTCATGAAACTTGACACATATATAAAACTCCACCCGTAGATTGGAATAGGCTATTGGAATAGGCTACTTTTCGAAAAATCGATAAGAGTCCAAAAATCTATAAGAAGCCAAAAATAGATATTTTCAAAAATCGTCCGATTTCAATGAAACTCGACGCAAGTGTGGTGTATTTTGATCCGAGTTGTACGTGGGATACATTAAATTTTCGATAATCGATCACCAGAGGCAAAAATCGATATTTACAAAATGTGTCCGATTCCAATGAAATTTTACGTAGGTATGTATTTTGATGCGGGGATCAACGTGGAGTACTTGAATAATCTGACTCCCAGAGGCGAAAGTCCGGCAACCGAAAAAGGCCATTCTTCTTGCTTCCATTTGTCGCGACTCCGTAGTCCCTAAGGACTGCCACGGCTCAACATGCCGAATTCCTGCCACCGTCCACCCCTGCCCATTTCCATTGCCTTCACTCCGGGAGAGCTCAAGACTTTCATGCCTGACCAAGCCGCATCCCTGCCACCGTCAACCCCTGCCCTCTCACTTCGCTGCACGCCGTCGTTCCACTGCATCGTCATGCCTCACCATGCCGCATTACTGCCCTGTCGGCCACTATCCCCTCCTCAGCCCTTTCTTTTGCCTGCCCGGCGTGCAGCTTCAAGACTGCCATGCCTAACCAAGCCGTATCCCTGCCACCATCAAGTCCTGCCCTCTGCCTTCCCTGCACGCCGTCGTCCCACTGCATCGTCATGCCTCACCATGCCGCATCCATGCTCTGTCAGCCGCCATGCACTCGCCTGTCCTCTCCCTACCAGCACGCCTTGGTCCTTCACGAGTGCCATGGATCACCATACGGAATCCCTGCAACCGTCAATCCCGGCTATCTCCCTTCCCTGCACGCCGTCGACCCACTGCAACGTTATGCCTCACCATGCCACATCCATGATCTGTCAGCCGCTATCCCCTCCTCAGCCTTTTATTTTGCCTGCCTGACGTGCTCCTTCAAGACTGCCATACCTAACCAAGCCGCATCCCTGCCACCGTCAACCCCTGCCCTCTCCCTTGCCCGCACGCCTTGGTCCCACCCGACTGCCATGGCTCACCATGCGGCATTCCTGCCCTGTCAGCAACTTGCTCAAATATCATCAGCATGGTTTATTCCTGCGCCTCACATAACGGCCCATTATCTCAGACCAAAGACAGCACCCAACATGAAAACGATCCTGTGTAAGTCTTTTTACATTCATTTTGACCATATTTAACAAAATTAAACAAAAATTCATCCCTTTCTCCTCCAAAGCCTACCGATCATGTATGGCCGATAGACATCCTGCCTTGCACCCGGTTTTCTCAAACAATCATCGTGCCTCTCGGTGCTCTCTACATTCCCGAGGTGCAACTCAATTGGCATGCCGCATCTACGCCCTGTCATCCGCCATGCACCATGCCCTTTCGTAATGCCTAATCATTTGCATCCCTGCCCTGTCAGCCGTCATCCACTCCCCAACCCTTTTCACTGCCTAGGCATGGCAGTCTTGAGGGACCAAGTCGCATCCCTGTCACCTTCAATCCCTGCCCTCTCCGTTCCCTACACGCCGTCGTCCCACTGCATCATCATGCATCACGATGCCGCATTAATACTCTGTCAGCCGCCATCCTCTCCTCCTCCCTTTCTTTTTCCTGCCCGCAGTGCTCCTTCAAGACTGCCATGGCTCACCATGCGGCATCCTTGCCACCGGCCACCCCTGCCCTCATCCTTGCCTGCTGGCGGGTCGTCCCACTGCATCGTCATGCCTCAGGATGCCGCATCCATGCATTGTCAGCCAGCATCCTCTCCTCGGCCCTTTCTTTTGCCTGACTGCCGTGCTCCTTCAAGACTCCCATGGCTATCTATGCCGCATCAATTCCTTGCCACTCGCTTAAACGTCATCAGCATGGCTTATTGTTTCTCCATTTGACCACCGATTTTTGCAGTTTAAACACAATACCAACGTGCACGATAGTCAATGGTATAATCTTTTTAATTACATGTTCCAAGCAAAGGATTAATAGCAATTCCTTTCATTTCTCGTGACATGCCTTTCTGTCAATTATGGCCGAGAAGCATCCTGTGTAGCATCGTGTCTTCTCAAGCGATCAGCGTGTCTTCCACTGTCCTCACAATTGACTCACAATGCCGCATCTATTCCCTGCGACGCCCCTAAACATCATCAGCATTGCTTATTTTTCTGCCGCGTTTAACCGACCCTCATTCTAGGCTATAAACAACAAAACCGGACGATGATGCTGCGTAAGTCAATTTAAATTAATGGTCAACATGGCCTATCAATTACATCTTATAGGTCGGGATTCGCAATTTCTACGATTTCAATATTGACACATCAGTCCGTTAGGTCTTTCGGCACATGTTGCTCCGATAGGAATATCAACGTGAGTTTCACTTAATTCGTAAGTGTTCAGTCTTCTGTATGCTTTTATTTTTTATTGATACAACACCGACTACAATCATCTAACTTCACTTTGTAAGCTAGACGCGAATCACAAGGAAAACAATATATACAACCCCTTATGAATGGAGAATCGAAAACACTTTTTCTCACAACCTGATACATGCATTACACATGCTCCATGGATGTTTGTGGACTATTTTTTCAAAATACCAATATCACAGATTGGAGCACAAAAAGAAATGTTTGTTCTTCATTTATTTCGGTTAAAGCATCCAGCTGGAATTTAGCGCAGACCCGTTTAAATCCAGTGCCTTATAACTCCGAGTGTAACCGAGTACACCAGCTAGAAAGACAAATGGAAACATTGTTTCCTCGGTTCGATTTTGCGAAAGTCGATTTAGTTCCACAACAAATTAACAAACCATACTTGAAGACACGCTGAGGCTGTTGCAAAGGGCAATAACCCTAGACACAATTTTGATCAACTTTTTTTCACCTATAGCAAATTTTCCGGGACAGGTTTTTAGCTACTCAAATCTACTTCAGAGGTCACGCATTCATGTAAAACATCAATAAAATCAATAAAATTGAACATCAATAAAATTGAAGCGCAAAAAACAAGGCAAAGTTGCACACGGGAACACTTTTTACAGGCACGTCGGATTTTCTTGAAGACTGTCGCAAAAGACTCGCCATTATGCCGCGGTTCAAAAAAAGTCCCTTTTATTTCTTCTTCTGCACATGTGAGCGCGAAAATTGTAAAAAAAAAAAAAACTGAAAAAAATCGACTTTTTCACCCTGCTTTAAAAATCAACTGAAAATTCAATTTCAATTGAATTTGACTTCAGTCAGTCGTGCAAAGAACAATTTCAACGATACACTGTGAACCTACAATTGATCCATTATGTATGCTCAATTACACACCTGCGTCTACTAACCTCTCTGTTTTTCCTTGAGGTTCGAAGGTTTTTGCACCTGTGATGCGCGGGAAGTAACTTTCACACATTTTAACAACAGAGCAAAGGTCGACTTACAGCCGGGCAACGCCGGGTACTTCTGCTAGTATATATATATATACACACACGTACACACACACAGACACACACACATATATATATAAATATATATATATATATATATATATATATATATATATGTGTGTGTGTCTGTGTATGTGTGTGTGTGTGTTTGTGTGTTTGTGTGTGTGTGTGTGTGTGTGTGTGTGTGTGTGCGTGCGTGTGTGTGTGTGTGTGTGTGATTACAATCCTTCTGCACCGATATGAAGCACAGGCTTTAGATGAACATATGCTCTCTCTACACATCTTTTAATTATTGTTTACCTCTTCCATGTCGCACCATTCTCCATACCTCTCTTCTGCCATCTGCCTTTCACCTTCGTAAATAGTGAAAAGTCTGTAATTTCGTATAGAAATATGTCCTAATCGACTCCGTCGTGATAAACTTGACCGTTCACTGTTACGCTTCATTTTAAAAAGTCTTTCTCTCAGCTTGAAATTGAGTGAGAGATAACTTTCAACCATACTCCCCATATATTTGAAGAGAACGATGGTCTTCATTTTATATTCTGCAATGTAAAACATTTATCTCAATTAACTCCCAATAATACTGTTGGTGACAGTAGGTCTCCTTAAATAACACTAGATATGGCCTCAAGAGGTTTCCCGAATTTCATTCACCATAACAAGATACAATGTATACATAATAAAAATATTTCAGTATATTTTTGAGTTATTGCAAATCTACTCATTATTGTTAGCAATGCAATATTTGTCGTGATATATTATTAAAATCCGTCTGGAAATCAACAAAACTGAATTTTAGTGGCAAGATTAACTATATTCAATAATGAAACTTGGGCGATGATGAAGAACTATGCTATCTCACGAATGGGCTTATTAATAAGTAATCATGGTAGTAAAGTGCTTAGTGAATATCATCCAACTGATAAGAGGATATTGTACTGTACAATTTCGTTTTACATGTGGAATTCTTAGTATATTTGCACGCTAGGCTTCCAGAAAAATTTAAACTGACGATAAGGTGAAATTTATAGCAAACAACAAATATTATTATTTTTGCATTAGATTACGAATGTCATTCAGAATTGCTAGCCATCACCAGTTTATGAATACAGGTCAGATATGGTCTGTCGACGTAAATAACATTGTGAGTAAATGAAACAGGTGAATACATACCCCACACGCACATTTCCTTTTCGAAACAATATTTACAGCTTTTTAAATTATGAAAAGCATTGCCACGTTTATGTTTATCATTGAAATTTCTTTCTTGAATTAAAATTGTCTCATCTGTGCGCTTGATTTCTAAGTATTTCATTGCCTCTATATCATAAAATCGTGTTTCAAGAAATAGAGAAGATGATCGCATGTCTCAAAGGACTTCTACTTTTACTTCCTTTATAATGATTAATTCATAACATGAATTTTATCTGTTGTTCGATAGTCTCAGTGTCTTTTATGAAAGAATTGTGCGTCTTCAAAATATTTAATCAAACGTATGAGGGCACTTAAAATGAAACGTTTTCTTTGAACGCAAATTCATATTTTCCTATGAAATCGTGAAATGAAATCGCCTTGTACATAAATGTACAGGCACACACGCACGCACCACATATAATTACACACAGAGACACACACACACACACACACACACACATACATATATATATATATATATATATATATATATATTTATATATTTGAACTTAACAATAATGTGGCGTGAACAATAATTTATTTAAAGATCAAACTTAAACACAGTCATGTTTTAAATATCACAAACACGCAAATAATCACACACATCCATGTATATATTATGCTGTTTCGTCATATAAAAACGAAAGTAATCAATATACATTTGTGCTGGAATTCTTTAGTGTCTGAATTATATTTGGCAGATTTTAGGAAAGAAGGATACCATGAACGAAACATATTTCTTTTCAATTGGCCCTTTGTGTGAAACCCATCAGCGAACCACAAGACCTGTGGAATGAAACAGTGTTTCGGGTACATAATTTACTGTACATTTGAAACAGGTATTTTCTCTGTTCAATTTTATACGGTTATGGTATACAAATATAGGTACAGGATTTATAAAAATTACACCAGATCAAGTATGCTATATGGATACAAAATATAATATGAAACCGGTAAACTCTGAGAGATTTTATTAACTAAGAAATGCAGTAAATCAAATAATAAAAAGCATGAAAAATAAGATTTCAGAGGGGTACCTGCAGAATTCATTGAACCTGGAAGCGGGATTTGCGTGACAAATTTGCAATCGCAAACAGTTCGTAAAACTACAATAATCACTTCTGAGTGTCAAACAAACGCTAACGTTATCGTTCTCCATATTCTGATGCAGGACATAACACATAACTGTTAGACTCTCCAATTCTAACAACAAATGAAACTTATCGCCATCCAACACTGGAATTTCATATTTCTCTCAATGTTACAGATCGAATGGAAACAAATCTAATGCCATGTTGTTGGCAATCAATGCCAACCAGCATTTCATGTGAGCTGGAAAAGTGTATGAGAATCAAAAAATTAAGGTTGCATAGGTGTCTTTAAATGACATGTTGTTCCATGTAACTATCATTTGGACTGATATTTATGCGTTAAATGAAATGAGAAGAACCTGTATATTTTATGACATTTATACTGGCTTTTACTGAAATCTAATAGGCACCATATTTCGAAGCACAGAGAACATATTAATTTTGAAATTATGTTAGCTTATTAGAAGCTGTTACAATGCAGAGAAACTTATAGAAGAGTCGAACATTTTGGGCATATACAACCCTACAGATGGACGAAATTTGGCCAGAATTAGTTCGAAGTTTGAATCTAGTGCTTTTAAACGTAGCTATGACACATACAATAGATGTAAGATTGTTTTCCACAGGAGACATTGTTCACACTTTTCAGTCTCTAAGGGTATGCATGCCCAAAGTTACACGAGCAAAATTTAATAAAGTTATTTAGAGGTCAATTTTGCTAGAAAGAGGCTTTACAATGTTGTAAATTTTGCAAAGCCTTTTGGATCAAAACACACCAAAATGAAGAGGTTGGTCTGTCTTTGATCTGTGGTAGCCTTATGAGAGGGACATAAATGACTGGTGATGCCTATTAATCACATCTCATGTATGTAAAGACATTTCTAAATCATTCTTCAACTAAACATTTCTCGGGTAAAACCAATTTACTTAAATTTCTGAGCGATTATGTATATCTATGTTTGTTTCCAAAGGTGTGTAGAGTGGCGATGAAATTTAAATTTCAACATAATGGAGAAAGTTATAGAGATGGATGTAAAGAAATATGATTTGAGCAGAGGAATATTGCAGGCCAACTTACGCATTCATTGACAACTAGACGCATTCGTTTTAAATCAGATAGTATGCGCAAGTTGAATGGCTATATTCTACACAAACAATTTCCTCTTTCAGAAAGAAAGCAGAAAAGCTGCTTGAGAGAATTTAATTTCAGTATTCCATTACTGTGTGACAATATTTGTTGCTTTAGATCCAGAACTTTATCAGACAAAAACAATTACATAAAATAATCAAAGCGTTGATGAATACACTCTCAGCGTAACTAATAATCTATTAGAAGCATTGAATAACTCTACTGTCAAGTGTTGTTGACATGTTTTCATAGCGAGGAAGCATTTGATATTTTACAGCTCGACATGGACGCCTCTCCACAAATAAAAATGATATTCAATACGTTGAAAAAAAATGTAACAATGTAGAAAATGAAAAACATCTCTGAAACAAATATGGCAGACATAGAACTGTTTGATGACTTGGATATTGTTCTATCAAAAATCACAAACAGAAAGAGGATGAACCATTAAGATTTACGTCTTAAACTAGGTTTCATATTTGATATGTCTGAAACTATTAAATGAATTCAACTTTTCTGATTATCACCGCATCTACGTTGCAAAGGAAAGACACTCCAATCTTGGAAACAATTCGAACATGCTTAAGATGCAAAATGTCTAAAGAATGCCTGCCTTCTTTAATTCGGATTTCCATCGACAATCAGATTTTCGTCTAATTAGAGCACCAAAATTAATTACATAAGATATTAGAGAAATCCGTTACAAAAAAATTCGCCATTAATGTATATTTATTTCCTATGAAAATGCATGATTACATACATTTTTAGTGGACTAGTATTTCATATATATACACTAAGGATTATACGACAGGAGAATGTTTCAAATGATTTTACAAAAGAACAGTATCGAAACTTTAGGATGAATTAGAGCTATATTTCAACAGTTTGACTTAATAAGTCATACATTTTGGAGATATACATTCAAACGTCTAGATTACGATTATACCGATCAAAATACTTGTACACAATTCTTATTTGTTTAACAATTATGACATCATCCGAATCTATTAAATGCTTTCGTTCTTTATTCTATGAATGAAATTATAATTCTTTCTACTTTTGGCACAAGGCCAGCAATTATCCCAGTGCATTACTAGTGGTTTATTTTATCGACCCCGTAAGGATGAAAGGCAAAATTAACCTCGGTGGGATTTGAACTCAGGCCGTAAAGGGCCGTAACTCTATGCTGAAAAGCCTACCGATACTCCCATGGAATTTTAATCATTGGATTAAACTTTGGACTCTTTATTACTGATAGTGCTGTGGACTACTAAAATCATACTAAGCTTTAAATGTGTCATAGACTTTATACTGTTGTATGGTAAACTTATTTGAACATGTTTATATATATATATATATATATATATATGTATATATATAAATCTGTGTGTATGTGTGTGTGTCTGTATATGTGTACATATGTGGACACCCACAAACATATATATGCATACGCGCACGTTGACACATTCATACAATTATACACCTATATGTTTGTGTATGCGTGTGTATGTGTAAATACCAACATCATGATTAATTCGCTCAAAGTTTTTATTTTGCTATCAGAAACGTTGTTATGAAAAGAAGGCAAAACATATGTTGCTGATAGGATATTTTAATTATTGAAAGAAATTCTGTGTCTCTACACATAACGAACAATCTTTTGAACAAAATTATATTTAATTCAATCAAATTATATACACACTTTATTCAGAATAAATCCTTTGTACAAAATTAGGTTTAATTGAATAAATATTATACACATTTTAATTAACCTATGTAACAATAAATATATTCGATACTACAAGCTATGCTAGGTTATTAGATATATTAATGTATGGTTAATTGTTTTCTATTTTTAATGAACTTCATACTGTGAAAATTTGGATAGTTTGTAAACTAACACTAAAGTATATGTAATTTCTCTGATACGAACTCTACTGTTACAACTGGTTGTGGAACAGTATCTGTTAAGTCACTAAGATCTTCGTATGCGAGTGCTCCGTTTAAACCCAGCAATAAATTCTGGATATAACCCGCATCAATGTCTTTAAATCGCATTCACTGCTCCATTTATACAAAGATGTTGATGATTGAGTTGATTTTATCCTCTATCCCTTAACTAGGTTTTACTACTTTTTTACCCAACAACAGTGAGACAAGTTTGCTTACTTTCTCCTTGCCTTTTGTTTTGTTTGCTTTATATTACTTGCAAAACATTGTCAACTTCCAATATTTCTTCCACAGAATGAGGTTTATTATAAATCTCTCTAATCAACTTTAAATAATTCTAAAATAATATGATCAAGAAACGGAAATAACTCTCTGATCCATCATCTGTATTAGTGTATGTGTGTTTGGTGGAATGAAAAATACTTAAATAGCTAGAAATGTTTGGGAATGAATTGAGATTTGAGAATTGGCTATGAGTGATTTCTAAAAGCGAAAGTGACTTGGGATCAAAATTATCCTTCTTTCAGTAACGCTTGACAGCAAAGCTGGAATGTTCACCAAACTGTTGTTTTATTTTCTTCTTACAGACACTCTAAATTTGGAGATACCTTGCATTTCACTTGGAGTATCAGAAGGATCAACAAACAATGACTTAGTTTCAAGTATCCAGTGAGATTTGCTGCTAACGACACTCGTTTGAGATAAAATATTTCGAGTTTAGCCGTTTACAATTGTGTGCATAAACGTTTACATTAAAAACTAGATATAGTTCCATAATATCCTTCAATTGTAGTGTAAATTACGATGCATCCAAGATGAAACTAACTGCTGATTCCTCTGTTATCCGAATTCTCTGCCGAATAGATCGTTGTTTCAGCTTTTCACACCATCTACGAAAGCAAATAACATTTGAAAGATTTGCTTGGCTTCATCTTTTCTCAATTGATTAGTGTCACATAATTTGATTGTAATTTATTCTATTTGTCCTCTTTGTTATTAATAATTGCACATCTCTCTTAATTGTTTGTGCTCTAGATTTGATATAATGGTTAGGTTGTTCTGTTGTTATCGTATTCTTGTAGAGACCTCACGTCTCCTAATTCGTTTAAAATAATACATTTGTAACGATGGATACTTTTGAACCCTGATGAGCCAACATTGTCAGCGGCATGGTTGTTTTTGTTTAAAGCAAAGATAAACATTGATCATGTGGAAGATTACTATTCAGTTCTTCTTTGGTTGGGGTGTTGATGGCTAGGTACACATTGCAGATATGATAGTATATATGTGGAGGAGTTCTCTTTTGGCATTAGTATGAACGAAATGCAATGCCATAAATCCCAAAGAAAGGCCTGTTGAAGCTAAGCGGTGGGAGGCTTTGGGGATGAAGCCGCTGTCATCAGAATTCTATAACAATTTATTTATAAGAATATATGCCTAGGCTTCTTAATTTGAAGTTTACATAATAAAAATGATCCAGCGCAGGAGATTATAAATTATAGTTGTTGCAGGAGTGACATCTCCTCTGATGTTAGAATAACGTTGCTGGATCATTTGAGTACAAATAGTAGCATATCTATGGACGAACTCTACAGCATTGCACCGATTATTGACTCACAACAAGAGTTTAATTTAGACACTGTTGAGAAGATGCAGTTTCAAAGATTTATAGTTGATTCAGGGGGAAACCGAAATATTTACTATCATCTAAAATTGTAAGGCAAATATTCTGGATTATTATATGTTCGTTGAAAATATTCAGCGTTTTGGAAAGTGTGCTGTGGATGTAGAAGTAAAAGTCATTTTAAACCTTTTTCTTAGTCCAGCAACATTACATCATTTTAGATTGCTCATTGTGTGCACACCTAAACCGAGTTCCGGGAGTGTTAGATGTGGGAAAATGCTTCTGCTGATGTAAAGGAAGATGAGTGTTGGAAAATCAATCTTTTTGAGACAAAGAAATACAGTAATAAACTAGGATGTTCATTGAATGGTGTTAATGTTCCTCTCCACATTGAGAGCTACACGTTCCATCTTAACATTTCTCATGTGCTTAAGTAGTTGGAATCAGCGTCTCAATGACGTCTGATGTGTCTAAAACTTGTGATTGTAGTGAGGCCAGTACAAACATTAAATATCAGCTGGTAAAATTTAATTTTTGTCTTGATATTATAAATACTGCTGAATATTTTCTAATGTGGTAATGCATTATCTGTAACTTTTAAGGTGATCATCACAGTGATTAATTCCGCTCTGTTCTTCACGCCCTTATTCATGTACGGCAAAGAGTTACAATCAATGGATATTATAATGAAATGTGATTATAAGAGTGTAAACAATGTTTCCCTTGTTGTATGAGTCCTTTAATCTGTTGACATCCTAATAAGGTTTGCTGAAGAAGAAGAAGAAGAAGAAGAAGAAGAAGAAGAAGAAGAAGAAGAAGAAGAAGAAGAAGAAGAAGAAGAAGAAGAAGAAGAAGAAGAAGAAGAAGAAGAAGAAGAAGAAGAAGAAGAAGAAGAGGAGGACTGCGCTGTGTCAATATATTGGTACTTAGATGCTGAAATACTTTTGCACATTCATAAAGCTTCCGTTGATTTGAGGAAAATTGAGAAGAGAGTTTGGACTAATTGTGACATAACCATCAATATCATATGTGTGCATATAGAAGATGTGTTTTAACTGCTTACTTATGATCCTCCTAAACCTTCACGGTGTACTTCAAACATCAAATTGCCTGTCCCATATCAGCTGAAACGTTTAATCAAGGAAGAATATAGAACCCGTGATATTCATGTCCTTATCAGGGTGAAATGCCCAAGCATTACGTCTTTTGGAACATCTGCTCAAATGCACTGGATAGAACACATCGCCCACATGGAAGATAACAGTATGCAAAAGAAACTGTTTTGATCAACATTTCTTCACTTGGAATAATATATATATTAAAAAAGTCAACAACACAAAATATATCTACTCCATTACCAAATGTTTCTGGATGACAGGTGATAATAATATACGTCTGGATCATTCGTCAGATAGAGATGTTATAGATAAAAGATATGAAATGAGATTTAAAATCTGTTAATAATTGGAGTAGCTATATTTTGTGTTGTTCACTTTCTAATTAAATAGCTCTGTTCTATACATAGAACACACTTTTTTCCTTTGCCTTTCCTTTGGAATTGCCTAACACACACACACATACGCACACCCGCACACACACACATATATATATATACATATACATTTGACTGCTGTGACTTTACGGATTAATGGTGAAATATATTTCATTAATGAAATATATACAAGGAAGATTAATCATGCTTTAAAAGGTAATATTTGAAGCTCTAGTTAAACTATAGTTAGTTACCTACCTAGCTGTGTGTGATTACACGCTTTACAAATTCTCCCCTGAGATTGTTTCATGTGTATATTTTAAATATATATATATATGTCAATCAATTTCTGGTTGATATAAAATGCTCGGATCTATTCATTGCAATCTTTGAGTTTATTCTACGGTGAATATGGCGCATGTGTCGGACATGACTACCTTAATTTAATTAAATTTTGGATATATATATATATATATATATATATATATATAATGGAAAATTTGAACAGGAACAAAACAGAGAGGCAGTTCAACGAATGTTTATTAATTTCACGCTCTTGAGAGTGGGGTGGTGGTGGGGAACGACGTTTCGGGCATAAGCCCTTCTTCAGGTGAAACGTGTGTGCGAAGAGAGTTCAAAGGGTGTGTAGGGGAGTGGTGGAGAGACATATAGCGAAAAGGGGGTGGGAGGAAACGGTGCGAATGAAATTAAAAATAAAAGCATGATCAATATAAAATAAAATTAAAATGGGGTAAAACAGGTGGTGGAAAGAGGGTGGGGCGTGTAGCGGTGGTGGAGGGTGGAATGAGGAGAGGGAGACGGGGTGTCCGAGCGGGGAGGGCTGAAGGTGGTGTGTGTGTGTAGGTGTACGTGTGTATGTGTATGTGAAAGCAAGGGTTGGAGGAAGAACGGGGTTGCATGTTCAGGAAGAGGTGTTGGTGGGGTGGGGTGTAGGTCGGAGTGTGTGGATAGAGGGGTGGGGGAGAGGAATCCGGAGGCTGAAGGTGTAAATATGTGGTGGAAAGCACGTGTGTGTGGGGTTTAAGCGTATTGTGGGTGTAGGTGACGTGTGGGAAAACACATTTTTGGGGTGTGTGTGTGTGGGTGAGTTATAAAGGTGATTCCGTAAGAAGATGTGGTTGAATGGTTGGTAAACTCCTAGGATGGTAGTTGATTCCGCGGTCAAGCTCCACATACGAGTCATCCATGAAGAGATGGTCGGACGAGGACAGATATGGGGTGCGCGCGCAACAGGAAGTGGTCAAGGCAGTAAGGGTGTTGTATGTCTGTGTGTGCTGGGAGGTGGTCAGAGGGCATAGCAGCAGTAGGGTGGAATGATAAAGGGGCGAGGATGGGTAGGTGTGAAAGTTGGAGTGAGGAGGGTGTGTGTGTGTATTAGTAGAGGTGTTAGTGGGATGAGTGAGTGTTGGAGAAAGGGTGTGGGTGGAGCGGGGAGAGAAGGGTGTGGGGGTCAATGGAGGGAGTGTGGTGTACTGGTGTGTGTGTAGTTTGATGAAGGGGGTGTTAGTGGGTGTTAGTATACGGGAGGTGGAGAAAGGGTTGAATGCGGGTGTGAGTGGGGGTTAGTGGTGGTAGGGCGTGCAGAGTTGGTGGTGTACGAGGGTGTGTGTGTGCGTGTGCGTGGGGTTGGGGGGTGTTAGTGATGTTAGTTGCGTGTGGGGTGGGTGGTGTAAGTGGGTGCGTGTGTTCGTGTGCTTGGGGTCAGGGGGTGTTAGTGATGTTAGTTGCGGGGTGGTGGGATGGATGTGTGGGGGTGAGGGTTAGTGGTGGTAGTAGGGTGTGTGTTTAGTGTGAGCGCGTGTACATATGTGCCGGTGGGTGTGTGCGTCTGATAAGGAGGGGGCAGAAGAATGGAGGAATGTTAGTATGTTAGTTGGGGAAGGGTGGTCGGATGAGGGGTGGAGTGGAGGTGTTAGTATTGTTAGTTGTGGGGTGGGCGGTGAGAAGGAGGGGTGTGTTAGTGGTGTTAGTTGGGGATAAGTGTGGGGGAGGGGGGAGGTTGAAGGCTAAAGGAATAAGGGTGGGGAGTTCAGGCCGGGGGGAGTGTGGGTCTGTAAGATGAAGATGGTTCTTTGTTCAACTCTGAGGAGATTGGCGGGTGTTCCGTGGCATTGGAGTAGGCCACAGACTGTGAGATGGCGTGCGGAATGTCCAGGGGAACCAAAGTGGCGGGCGATGGGGGAACTACCACCGAGACGAATATCCCGGAGGTGCTCAGTGAATCGGTCCGCCAGGCGACGTCTCGTCTGTCCGACGTAAGTCGTGCTGCACACCGTGCAGCGAAGTCCGCAGACTAGGTTGGAGGAGGTGCAGCGGAAGGCATGCCGGACAGAGAGAGAGTGGCCGTTGGGACCCTGGAAGGTGGTGGTGTTGGTGATGTGGGGACAGGTGTTGCAGCGGGGCCTAGAACAGGGAAAGGAACCGGGGGGGGCGTGGGTTGAGGGTAGGGAGCTGTGGACGAGGAGGGTGCGGAGATTGCGTGCGCGTTTGAAGGAGGGGAGTGGTGGGGTTGGGAAGATGTGGGATTGGGAAGATGAGGGATGTGGAGGGGTCGGACTGGAGGCGTCGGAAGTGGCGGCGGATATATATATATATATATATATATATATATATTATTATTATTATTATTATTATTATATATATATATATATATGTATGTATGTATGTAATGAAGGTGGTGTGGTAAGGAACCAGATGGATCATAACGCACTAGAGTACTCAATACTTAGTGTAGTACAGTGGGTAATAGGAAAAAAGTTTGACCCCGACGGCAGAGCTGAAGCCGTTTCGACGGAGTCCAGAAATAGCCGTCGAAACAGCTTGAGCTCTGCCGTCGGGGTCAAACTTGTTCCTATATATTTATGTATGTATATACATATACACATTGTGTATGTGTGTGTGTGTGTGTGTGTGTGTGTGTGTGTGTGTGTGTGCATATTATATAGAATAAAATAATTTTATCCTAGAATCTACATTTTTAAGTAAATCCTCTCCTTTAAGAGTTTACCACTACTCAATGTATGATTACACTCGAAGAGTACAACTACTGATAGTGTTTTACTAGTAGAAGTAAAACTCTAATGCTCTCTTTAATATTGTTTCTCTAGTAAAGCCTTATTACCCATTTAGAAGTTTTTTAAGAGCAGCTGTAGCAACCCCATTGGCACAATTTGAATAATGGAAATATATTGTGCAGCCACGTGTAACAAACATTTACAAGTGTGCATATTTATATTTTCTCTGTCCCCCTGCCTTGCATAACAAAAGGCTACACTTTGATTGAATACAAACATTGGTATATCGATTTGTTGCGAGAAAGAGAGAGAGAGAGAGAGAGAGAGAGAGAGAGAGAGAGAGAGAGAGAGAGAGAGAGAGAGAGAGAGAGAGAGAGAGAGAGAGAGAGAGTGATAGATAAAATGATACAGAAATAAAATGAGACAGGAAAACAGAGATACAAAGATGGGCAAATATGCAGAAAGAAAGTTTTGGAAAAAATGATAGGGAACGAAAGATAACTGGTAGAAAGCGAAATAGAGGCAGGAGCAGAAAACAGACACAGTCATAGAAAAGACAGCAGCATATATGCTGATTTATCAGGATTAAAATTGTAAATCGACGTCGATAGAAGCCAGTCCAAGTTGACCTAATTTCTCAACAAATTCTGCTTGGTAAAATTGATATCCTGTCGGCTGAATGCGTAGGGGTTTGAATCATGTCACAGGTGATACAGAGTACTCATTCATGGATATGTTATTTATTTATGTTCACTAGATTCACAGAATAAGTATTTTGAAGTGAACAATATGAATTCTCTGATGTTCATATTCGAAATAGTATTATTGGTGTAAGCGAATTAAATGAATTTCATCAAGGAACTAGAACTCAATACCAGCTCACCCACAACTTTCTAAAGTGTTAAAAGACAGAAACTTTAGAAAATCAGATAGAATACCTTGTGTTATTTGATTCGGCGTTCTGAGTACCAACGTAAAATTCTGCTTTCATCCTTTCGAGTCGATAACTCAATTATCAGATAAGGGTTCCAAGTTTGTACTATTCTTAGAACGTCGGGCAAGCTGCTCTGTTTTCTGTTCAAACTCCGCCTCAGAGTTTAAAACCCGCCGATAAACACCTAACCTGCTGGATGTCTGCCCCCATTTGATTATAATGGTTGCAAACGTAGATGAGGAATCTAGCTGAGTGCTACTATGAATTACCTTCTGATTCTACAGTTATATGCACTCTTAATGTAGTTTTCAGACCGAATCAAACGGACACACTCTGTGACAATGCGGTTATTTGAATTACATATAAAGTCTATCTGATAGGTGTCCACACAGTTTACATCAAACCAATTTCAATCACAATGCTTGAGTAGATGTTAAGATGCAACATGGTGAGATTGAACTCGAGATCTCCTAATTTAAAAGTAAATTCCTTAATCACTTAGCCATGCAATCCAAGTAACATGTATATTCCTGGAACTTCGGAAATATAAAATGGAATAATCAATCCTGGTAGAGTTTGAAGTCAGTATATATAAGGATGACAAAACTAAACACGGCAATGTATTAAATGTGGCGTACGTCTGCTTAATAAAAGATAGTGATAATGATGATAGTGAGGATATCGATGGCACTGACGTTGATAATAATGAAATGGATAATCATAAAAATGATGATGATGATGATGATGATGATGATGATGATGATGATGATGATGATGATGATGATGATGGTGGTGGTGGTGGTGGTGGTGGTGGTGGTGGTGGTTTTGTCGCTAATAGTAATGGGAGGGGCATTCACAGTAGCCGCAGTGACCACGAAGACAAATCCCATCAGAGTGACGTAAATTCTGGTTGTACTTGGCAACTCTCGACCATTTATTAACAATATCATGCCATTTAAAGATAAATCTTCTTGACTCGTTTACTGCTGTCATCTTTATTGTTGTTAATCTTGTCGCGGTTGCTACTGTTGTTGTTACTGTTGTTTTGCACAAGCCAGCTCTGATCAAGCAAACTTATGTTCAAAATGTATTCTAGTCTTTATTATCTCGTCTATATTGTTTTTGACTTTCAGATAATGTTATCCAGTGTCACTTCATTTAACATGTCTTTTCTTTTATTTCTTTTGTGGTGTTAGCGTGGGTCTGAAGAAGATTTAGCTGCTATTTTAGCAGGTTAAACAACAAGTAGAAGCTCTATCGTTGGTATTTATAAACGTTGCTGTTCTGTTATTGTTATCATCGCAGTTGTTGTTGTCGTTGTTAAGTTCCTATTGAAACCTGATCAAACATACTTCTAATAAACCTACTATCATGAACAAGGTGCGTTTTGTTACAGCAATAATTGTTTCTACTTTAGGCACAATGCCAGCAATT
Source organism: Eledone cirrhosa (assembly GCA_964016885.1). Lineage (NCBI taxonomy): Eukaryota > Metazoa > Mollusca > Cephalopoda > Octopoda > Eledonidae > Eledone > Eledone cirrhosa. The sequence goes on along the minus strand of OZ024740.1, from coordinate 384,194,317 downwards.
ACCCAGTGCATTACTGGTACTTTATTTTATCGACCCCGTAAGGATGAAATGCAAAGTCAACCTCGGCGGGATTTGTTACAGCAATAATGTGTCCCAAACTACATTATTCAATATGCTATTTCTAACATAGGACTTGGAATCATTTGGAAATAATTTGGTTGCTATTTTTAACAGATTGACCTACGAAGCAGAAGCTTCCTCCTTGTCTCAAGTGTTTTCTATTAGTATAGTTTATATTCTGCAGCTTTAAATAAGATTGATGTATGATATAGGTAGATTGAATGTATCGGCGCGATAGACAGATCTCCCAGTAGTTTCAGAGTAGTTCTTTAGTGTAGTGTGCATTCAGTGAAAGTTTTTGTTATGAATACGGATCTGAAAAAACAAGACAATTTGTAGTGAAGTGTAATTTTGTGTGGTGTAATATGTAGATTCAAACCAAAATAATCTACATTGTTAAATGAAAATATTGATGTGTGAACATGATTCTTGAATATAGTGATATTATAGTTTAGAAATAATACTGAAGTATTACAAAAATGAAAGGAATAGGCGTTTGAAACAGGTGAGGATAAAGTGTTTCCTTAAAAGAATATCTACAATTTTTTTTCCGTACTTAATGAGAAACACCAAGATGCGCTGGAAGCAGGAAAAGAGGAAACTGTTCTCAAAACGGACACCATACTCTAATAATTGTAACAGAGGTCTTTTCGTTCGGAGTTCAAATGCCACCGAGGTTTAGCTTTGTTTTTCATCCTTACGGGGTCGATAAAATATGTACATGAGCCGATATAATCAACTCCCCCACAAAATTCTTGGCCTTGGGCCTAAATCAGAAACCATTTGTGAGTATCGATAGAGGCTCGGACGCCATGCTCTCCAGCATAGTTACGTCACTCTATGGTCTGAGATCTAATACCGTCGAGGTTAAATTTGCCTTTCATCCTTACGGGGTCGATAAAATATAGTACGAGTAACGTACTGGGTAATTTGCTGGCCTTGTGCCAAAAGTAGAAACAATTATTATTGATTTCTCTGGTAGTCATCACGCATATTTTGATACGTAGTTGTAGTGAATTATCAATTGTTTTTATAACATTCCTTCTTAAAATGTTTGGCATCACCAATACCCCGCCAATACCACTACCACCAAAAACAACAATAACATTAACTTAAAAAAACAATAGAAAAGGCTACCAACTATTTCACCGTGAGAACGTTCAACCCAACTCTCCCTCTCCGTTCCTGCACATACACGTAGAAACTTAGAAACAAACACAATTCTATTCATATCCAAAATAGATTCCTCGGGTATCTCCTCATCTCAAAATGAATATCAGGGTTTCCCAAATAGTAAGAAACAAAATAAGAAGGTATACAAAAACACACAAAAGGAACATATGATCTCATACACACTCCCGCAATACACGGAACACTCCTATATCAAATACTGACACATCCATGACAACATGAAAGTAGCCAGTTTCGGTTCCGTCTTCAGAGGTTGAATAGCTTTCATGCACAGCCTCATCTGCCCGATTGTATATGGCCACGAATTGGAACAATTTAAGATCACGCGCTCCGTCCATTATGGATGCTTTCCGTACGCATTTCTATATGTAGTGACTGTCGTCTCAATACTGCGAAATTTTGAGGTGTTTCAGGGCATCCTGCTGACACCGGTATGTGGTGGGCAACTCCTTAATGGAATATGAAACGTTGGAAGGGGTAAAAGTTGAGTTGACGGTCTATTTGCAAATACAGATCGGCACCTTGAGAGGCAAATCCATGCCGTTCTGCAGTGCCATGAGGCCCTGGAAAAAGGAACCTGGTAAGTTGCTAGGGCTCTTGTTTAGCCCAAACCTTTAAGTGGTTAAGAACTGTGGCGAGTTAACGAGCAGTCTGGTTGTTCTGACCCAGAAATTCGCTGAGAGGAAGCTTTCAATGAACGGTCAGGTAGATATTACTGCCTGGCTATCGTGCTTTGTCCCAGTCCGCTGCTCCTCGGGCTGCAGCGCCTGTTCTTGCAAGTCTTGAGGAAGGGACGGTTTCCACTGATCAGGCGATGCATCTGATACTAACTTTCTTTGCGCGGAGGACTCTGAAGGAGGTACAAGCATGCCGATATTCCTGAAATATGAATAGGCGTTTTTGACGGAGCTGCAGTCCTGGTTCAGGGGAAAACAGAGACAGGGCACTTGTCATCTGAAATGGTTTCAGGCGCTCACAGCTCTCTAAAAATCGGCCAACGTGTTCAGCGGAAATTCCACTTTAGCGTCTTATGGAGGATTAATTGTGGGCAAGTGCGACGATTTACACCGTGAAAACGAGCTTACTAATCTGCTCTAGAGAACTTTGTTGACTATGGATAATTTCCAGAATCGTTTGGCCTTCCAGTGCGACAGGTAGTCATTAGCGGTTTGATACAGGCACGGATGTGCTGTCAGACGGACCGGTACGAGATTCTCGCAGTACAATGAAACAGTTCTGCAGACACTCGACTAGTGTATATTTGTTGAGTTTTGTGTAATAACTATTATCGTATGCACGGATCCGGCTAACGACCAACCCCATTGTGAATATCACTCACCACATCGCCTTCCTTTGGCCAGGATGGACATGCAGTGTTTCTCTCTCTAGTGGCTGATTCCAAAGTGTTTGTGTTGGATGCAACTGAAAGGAGTGAAAGCAGATACTTTTTACTTCGGCTAATTTCTAATCAACATTTTCAGGTTCCACTTGGAAAGGTAGGTGTGGGTGGATATGGCGGTGCTACACCCAGTGCATTTGTTAAAATGTGGGTGTATATAACAATGAGAAGCCGAGGGAATGGGCTTATTCTTAACACCCACCTGTAGGATGGATAGTTCTGAGGGGAAAGGGAATCATTCTATGTGCTCTTGGCGATCATGGTGGTTTCGGATTTGTGGGGTTAGTTAATTACTTCGGGGTAATGGACCCCATTGGGGTATTCTCAGCTTGATATAAGATTAGTGCTGTGTAATAATTTCAAATGTGTACCAAATTATCCAATACCTTTTGCGAATGATTTTAATTGTAAAACATCGATGCCTGTTGGGTATAATAACCAACAAAATATACATTGACGATGTGATAACAAGGTTGAAAATACGATTTGAAGGGCAATACCTTCTTATTTAACGACTAAAATTAAGATTTGAAGGGCAATACCTTCTTATTTAACGACTAAAATTAAGATTTGAAAAAAGAAACATTTGCTGCTGCCATGATTTGCCTTAAAAGAAAAGCTAAACTAAATTACAATTCAAGCAGATGCAAACATGTAACGAGAATTTGGTGAACAGGAGATTGAAATTGCATATGCTTATAGATTTTACTTTTAGAGATAAGAATCCTATTGACTATCCTATTAAATTATCGACTAAGTAAATTAATACCGTCGTAGAGTCAATTTTTATGTATATTTTGACGAGTAGGGTGATTGCAAAATATTGAATTTCTGAATTTATTTTTGTAGAATCAAAATCGGTAATGTTTAAAATATCGAAGTTTTAATAATAATGAAAAAATGTTAATTAATCATTTATTAGCAACATTTTCATCATGAAATATTTTCAAACGCAATTCCATAATTTTTCAGAATTCTGTTCGACAATTTTTTTATAAAATTGTCCTGGTAACCTTCGCTGAATAATTAAATAGACATCCCTAATTAAGGTTATTTCAATACCTAAAAATACAATATCGATATCTTCTTCTAAATACAAGTACCATATAATTTGTAAAAAAATCTAATGAATAGAGGTAAGAGATTCAGATATTGTAGACGTTGAAGCAAACTAAATAATTATGTTTGGTTTGGTGGGGAGATGAAATACTTTCTTTATTTCGATGTTTTAAGATATTTTGTGCCTGGAAAAATACGTATGGGTATCAGGCTGAATCTTTATTGAGAAATACTACTTTTTCGAAATATTTTTTCCGAAATAAGGGTGCGTTATTATCCCGGTAAACCTCGTCAGTTTATCGATCCAAATATTGGATCATGACATGCAAGATGTCAGAATAAATAAGACAAAGAAATTCAAACGTTGCTCTAAACCTTCTACCGGTATTTTATTGAATGTAATGGAAATTAATATAGCATGTAAGATAGTTATATATGTCACAAACAGAACTCATTATAGAGTTTGAGAGTATTAAGATAGAGCGTAGGAGTATAAACTGTTGTATAAATGTAGATTTAAAAATATTCATATTTTACCTAGATTTATAGTGGAGCTTCACTATTATGCAAATCGTCTTTAATTTGATATCGTAACCTGTAAACAATGCTGTAGAGGTGGCTGTGACATTGGAGTAGCTCGGTACAGAACAAATACCACAAAGAAACTCGTTCAAAATTCATACCATTGTTTCGATTTCGGTAGAGGCTCGGAAACCTTGCTTTGCAGCATAGAGTTACGCCTCTTTATGATCTGAGTTCAAATCCCGCCGAGGTTAACTTTGCCTTTCATCCTTATGGGGTCAATAAAATAATCGACTTTCCCCTCCTCCAAAATTACTGGCCTTGTGCCTATATAAGAAACCAATATTTACATCCATCACTGCTTTATATGATAAGTGAATGTCACATACAAGTACGTTTGCACATATATATGACGGAGGTTTTCACAATTTCTTCCAACAAGGTTTGGCAAGAGGTGTCATAAAGAACCTTGTGGTCGTTGGCGAAACCGAATTTCTAACCGAACAATCAAGCCAGTCTCCTTATCGCATGGTGTCAGTTGGTTGAAACTATATTTATGTATCAGACTATTGGTTAACATCTCAAAATTTAGAAGACATATAAGCTTATAATGTGCGGTGTATGTAGTGTTATTCGTTTTGGTGTGAAATATGGTGTAAATTGTTCTGTAACTATAAATAACATTGTTGTATCACATTATTGTGTCTCGCTATATCATATAGCGAGATGTGACATGTAGGTGATATTCTAGTTTTGGAATGTAGTGTAATTTAGCGTAGTATATGGTGATTAGAAGATTCAAACTGTATTGAAGTATTTTCATGGCAGTATTTCCTAGAGAAAAGAGAAGATATTAAGTATTTTGTGTGTATCTGCTAACATTTAGAGCAACATTAATGGAATAAACTGTTCATGACCGGAAACAACATCCCAGTTTCACTATCGGTTCACAAGAAACTCACTGCCTTTTGTAGATTTCATTAAAATATTTAAAATTTGTTATTGTCCTCTACTCCTCTTTTAAAAAAGTGGTACCCTTTCATCTGGTACTATGAGGTGGTTTTAGCCCAACCAATGTGTAGCTGACGGAATCGTATTTCTTTTTCTCTTTTTCTTCTTTGAGTCTATATTATTTGTTTCATTCCATTCAATTTCTCATTTAGGTACTTAATATTGTCCTTCATTTGTTTGGTTTTAGTGCCTTACATTTTTTCTCTCTTTTCCCCGATTTATTCCCCTTCGATTGTCTTTCTCTTTTTCCTCATTTTTGGCTTTATTTTATCGACAAGCTTTTACTACAATTTGCAGTGATGCGAGCATATGTTGTTGTCATTGTTATTGTTACTGCATATCACTGAATCAACATTTGATACGTTGCACAGTACGCTCTGAGTATGGTATGGATGTTTGCAGTTACTATTGTGGGAATGCAAGGATAGACGAGCTGAAAGAGAATCTGTTATTCAATATCAAATCGGCGGTTAGTGTCTTAGCACTAGCGTTGCATTATGACCATGGTTAAGATATTGCATTCTCAATAATTGTGTCTCTGTGTGCAAAGTTGCTAGACGTATTGAAACTCAATTCTATACATTGCGCCTTTACTTTGAGCAATATTCAGTTCTATATTCAAACCTCACTGTCAACTTTGCTTTTCATCTCCCCAGTATTGTTAAAATAATGCGACAAATAATAAACTCCATTTAACTAGTCACAGATGTGGGGAATCGGGAGAGTCATTAAACGTCGAATAGAATGCTTTCCGATATTCATTCAGGCTGTCTGTCTCTGAGATCAAATTCAACCGACATCTACTTTGCCTTTCTTCCTTTGGCGTTCAATAATAAAGTACCAAAATGGGGTGAATTCTTCCTCATTTTCCTCTCTATCTCTACTTCCGTGTATGAAATCGACTGTGCTTAGACTAGACCTGTTGCAGGATGTGTTCCAAAAGGTTTAAAATGAATGACCAAAATGGTATGTCACTCCATCGCCCCTATGAGGTGTTATGGTTTATAAATATATAGCTTTCATATGGATTCATAAATATATAACTAGCCATAAGTCCCGGCAATATATTTTTAGTCTTCTTACAAGTAACAGATGAGAAATAGCTGAAGCTGTAAAACGATTATCTTAATTGTGTATTTATAATTTACTCTAGCTAGTTCAATACCATAGTCTTCCGAGTTTAATTTCGCTGGGTTGACTTTCACATACTTGGTGTTTGTAAATTAAATGTCAGAAAAGAGATGGTTTTAAATCAATATAGTGTCTGTTTAAAATTACTTGATGATAGCTAGCAGGAGTGCTACGAAATACATAATATATAATAGATAATTTGAATGAATGTGTTTCTAAAGCACTTCATGCAAAAAAAGTTAGGAGTAATTTAAATCGGCAAAAACAATTAGAAACATGTCCGGAAAACCGACAGTATTATCCATCATTTATCATTTGTGCGATACGATAAATATACATAGGTCAGGAAGTCGTTGGGGTGGGGGCTATGTCGTGGTCACTGAAAGTGCCAGGAATAACAAAATCTCCATCAAATAACATTTATCTTCTTTTATGTGGTGGAATACAGTAGATGATGTATTTTTCGACAAACTATATCTGAAAAATGTAGATGGTATAGTAACGGCCGGAATGACTGATTATAAATCTGATTGAACAGAGTTGAAAAGTCGATACATAATTACAATAACAACAGCATACATGAAAATATATGACAATGAAGTTAATTTTAATATTAAACCGGTTTGCGTCAGGTAGTCTAAATTCTTTGAATGCAAAGAAAGTTTTTAGAATGTAAAATATATTAAGTAACTCAACACATTCAACAACATCTATAGCATCTTTAAAGCATAAATTATATTTGCTTTTAAACTAACAACAGTTATTGTGTGTGTGTAGCCCTATGAGCAAACTATCTTGAGTAGAGTAGACCATGGCTGTCCCCCAGACTGTAATAATTTATTTAGATCTAAATTGTCCAATATATCCGTTTTTATTTTAAGGAAGTAGGATAGGATCGTTAAAAATATTTGGCTGCTATGTCATGCATCCGGGTTCGTTACTTCATGCCAACACGTATCATCACATTAAATATATATCTCCAAGCTAACTACTTCTATGAATTCTTATGTGTGGCACGCACTTCGGGTAAAAAAATGAAATATTTATCTCATGTTTTTGTACCATTTCTAGTAATTGCCAACACGAAAAGATCTGGGTTTAAATAGCTAAGTAATTGTGACATTAAAAGTGGTAGGGATGTTAATTTATTTTATATTTAAGACTTCCATAAACCAAGCAACTACAGCTAGGTGGTTCCTCTCGTAAGGATGTTATGGGAGACCAACAGACATCAGTACATTCAGGTCTCCTCTCCTCATGCCGCTAAGTTTGTCTAGGTGAAAGACAAACATCAATATAGGTTGACATCAAGGACTATACAGGCAAACACAGAAAGAAAAGAACGGTAAGAGATACCACAAGGCATCATGTCATGTGATCATGTCATTTCTGTAACACACATTTCTGAATTGGTAGTTTATCTCGACCCCAAATTAATGAAAGGTAAATTTGAACTCAGAGCGCCGAACACCGGAACAAATACAACGAAACATTTAATTCGACATTATAAATAGCCTAATAGTTTGCCATCTTTAATGTTTATAACGTTGGCATATACTAGATAGGCTGCTCTTATAAACGTGTTAGCCTATAAGTATATCTCGTCAATAATGAATTTTCTCTCTGATTGAACGTTTCAAGCAATGCTGAACAACAAGTATCCTGCCACCATATCTAGTTAGGCTGAAGCCATTTCCACTTTTTTGAATTAATGAATAGAAAGCACAAGCGAATTTGCTATGTAAGTGTTCAAATATAGTCATGGCAGTTTAAATATCTAAAGACTTTGCTGATAGTTTGGAATACTAGTTAACGTTTGGCATAATTCTAATTTTATCGCGTTTTTTTTTTTCTCGTAAAATGGGTAAATGTGATACAAACTAGATAAATTTATGAGTAAAAATGCCACCTTCCAAATATATTCAACAATTTAAAAAATGGCATCGAAAAATCCGAAAGTGAATATTTAAAGATTTGACGAAAAATGTTATTGTCACAAGATGGCGAACTGCCAAAGAATGCTACAATTAGAACAGGCAGTTGCCAATTTTATTACTATTTAAGAGTCTGCCAGTTGTAAATAGTTTAAAATCAATTTGCTATTCTTTTGCTGATTTCATTTATTAAAAAAATCCTCTACGTCATACTAAAATTGTGCTTCGGGGAAGTTTATTCCAAAACTCAACTGAAAAATGATTTGAAAGTTGCATGATATAACTAATAATTTAGTTGCGTTGTTAAATTATTACGGCTTAGTTTTAATCAGTTAATATATTTTATATTTAATTGCTTCAAAATTATGTAAATAGAGTTCATTTCTGATTCATTTTCTTCTATCCATCCCAAGGGATGTTCAATTTGGACATTCGCTGATTGTAATTTATACCTTGTCTTTGGAGATTCGATATACTGCGTGTAAATGCTCTTTGCACAGATCCTATTTAATCAATATGTTTTTTTTTTACTGAAATACAACTGCAATTGATAGAATTCCCAAGAAGAACAAAAATACGTTATTGATAAGGTTATTTTGAAATAGCGTTCAAAAGCTCACATTTCGTTGGCATTGCAGTCCTAATATCGAATTCTTACTTTTTCATAAAAGCAAAGATCCCTAAAGAGGTATACTGGACTGAATCGGCAAGGGTATAAAGCAAGTCGTTATTTTATTAAACTTTGATTGTAAACTTAAAAAGCAAATCGACGTAAGTAAATTCTAAACGTTATGTAGTTCAAATATTTGTCATTATATCACATTTCGACTAGTGGAATGAATGAAAATACTTCGAAAACTAAACGTTAGTTTGGTATTTAGACAGAATCATGAAATATATTATTTTTATTGGAGTTGTTTTCTCTTCTATTTTTTCTGAAGCGTTTGATTCTTGAAATGTTGTAAACTATCTATGTTCAGAACAACATTGAAACTACTTTCTTTTTCATTCTCTCTTGCGTATTTACTTGAGAATTCGTTTCTGTCATTTTTATCTCCCCTCAAAAAAGCAAACAATGCAGACCTGTCAAATCTCCATGTCTGCTGGGGAGATCTCCCACCCACTTTGAGGTGGGTAAAATATATCTTTTCTTGTGGAAATGGGTATAGCTTTCATTATGTAAAATCTCCCCATGTTGCCTCATCTCTCTTATTTTCATGGTACAATCCGTTTTGGCTTTTAGAGGCTGGCAGATCTGACAATGTTAAATATCAAATCAAATCGATGACGTAATCTAGGAATAATGTTATTATGCTACAGAACGACAACGTTGGTAAAGCTCAAAGAAATATTGATACGATATACTGTACCACTATATTCCTAGTGAATTAAACACACTGGTTTCACTTAGATACTATGCTCAATTAAAAGATAAATGTCAATTGATCTATAAAAAATATAGATGTTTTGAGTATAAAAGATTACCTCGTTTAGTTTTCTAGTCCATAGGCAAATTGCCTTTATAGCAATATCAATACTGTGCGCTCGTAAAGGATTGATTTAAAATCACCTAGGCCTCTTAACAGCCAATATATTACATCATAACATTTTATTCTGTAAGGCAACTAAGATTGATAAAATAAGGAGGAATGATATTTGTTTTAATAAAATAAGGGGGAATGATAATTGTTTTAATAAAATAAGGAGGAATGATATTTGTTTTAATAGAATAAGGGGGAATGATATTTGTTTTCCATAGCATGCTAGTTTCATACAATTTTTAAGAAAGTCTACAGTACATTTTCGTCTATAGATTACATTTCGTTTGCCGCCAGGCATAAAGCTGACGCTAATCTCTTTACACAATCCTTCCTCCTCAGATTATCTCCCTCTTTCCTCAGATGTTGAAGTATTTATATTCAAATTTAGTAATACCGTATCACTCTCACATGTAACATTTGGCCTGCGAAAGCTTATTCGTATTTGTACCTGACCGAAAAGTTCTACGTTTCGTAAAATCTACCGGAATTTAATGATAGCTTTTATTTGTCAGTGGAAAGTAAACAGTATACAAGACACACACTAAAATCTTTTTTAATCAACTGTATCTATCTCCTGTTGTCAATGTAAGAACTCAATATAATAGCTTTTTAAAGATGTATGTTAGTGTTAGAGATGATACTGTTGCTGATATTAGATGTTGTTACTGTGATCACAGTCATTTGCTCTTATAGTTTCATGTGGTTATACTGTGAAGACCACTGCTATGATTCTATATATATCGCTTTCACTGGTATTGTTTTTTGTTGCCGTCGTCTTCTTCTTTGGCGGTGAAATGTCTATGTGGCATTTGTCGAAAGCATATTTATTATATTCGTTATTTTTTGCTTTATCTGTTCACTTTCTTTTGAAACATGTTTATACTTGTTAAATGAAATGTACATGCATAATGAATAAATGTATCAAAGCCGAACTCCCCTGCCATAATAAACATTCACTCCTCGATCGAACTGAAATTGATGAGTCTACGACATGTTCCTATCCAACAGTTGATAGTTTATTGTGCTCCTGTCCTTCGACCTCATTTTCCTCAGTACTATTAACCACCATGATTGCTTTCTTTAAAAGAAAATAGTAATAATTCTTAAATGTTTAGAATACGATTTATCTTTACATATATTTGTAGTACTTGTGTTGCTCAGGATAATGCTTATCAAGCAGACTTACGATCAATACACATCTAACTGTGACCATGCGGTATTTGTTTCAAACACGATTTATTTAGGGCTACATAGTTTCAAGTGTCTTTATTTAAGACCATGCGATATGGAAGGGAATATTGTTACTATTTATAATAGGTTTCAGTGAACCCACATACATAGGTGTGTGTTATAGTGTTAGTAATTTTCTCCGAGTTAATGACATAAGTAATGTGAAATCATTCTAATTGGAAATAAACAAACATCTGAACTCTCGGCTCTCTGAAGTCATAATGGATCAGTACCATGAAAATACCACTAAAAAACAAAAGTACTAATGGCAATGGAAGACAGAGAAATTGTGTAACAAGTATAATGTTGTGAAAGGAGGGATATGTATTTCACCTGGAATCGGACGTTTCTCAAAAATCGAAATAACGATTTCTAACACAAGATGTCTAACATTGGGATGGCATTGCATGAATCCGATCATCGCCAGAACATAACTGCTAATTATTTCAACCATCCATCTACATAACTACTATTTATTTTATCATAGCCCAGAGAATTGATAGAACATGTTGCTGTTATTCTTAACAATGATCACTTCTTCAACATCCACTCACAAACTTAAGAGAATGGACGCTATCTGTATACAACCTTACATAACACATGCCTAATGGTGAAAGAACAGTGTTGTCTATTTTTAGAGCACAGCAACTCACTTACTTCACACGCAAAGAAAGTAAAGTAAAACCTCATATCTTTCGTCTCATCGCGGGAGATGTTTATCTGCAAATTTTCAGACATCTATTCTTCTGCTGCAGTGGTATAGAGCGAGGTAACTCAGAATACCGTTAGCAGCGTCAGGACGAATTGTTGTGCAGGATTGACTGAATGGGACTGACCAAAGACTCTCACGATGGCAGAAATATTACTTCACATTTCATCTTTGATTGAAAGATGTCCTTTATTTCTTCAGTATCTGGAACCTTTTGAATCAGGCAAAAATAATGTTTATCTTGAGAACATGCCAAGCTCTCATCCATGCATTCCCAGTGAAATTGCAATTTACACATTTATTGATCTGTATGCCGTCAGATATTGACGGAAATGACTGTCGAATGTTTTCGCAGATCGATACGTAACACGTATTCCAATGCCGTCAGCAGGTTTCATAGGTGGTCGGTATACCACTTATTTAGATAGAGGCTAGAAATATTTTAACGCTTGCAATTTAGTAGATTCTGTGTTCTTTGGCAGTTAATATTTGCTCTGAGAAATATGCTGTCTTTTTTGGAATCGATAACATTAAAATTACCTGAATTGAATGACATTTGGCGTTTTTGCGTATGTGAACTTATCAAGTTAGAACATTCCTAGCTATGTTCGTGTTGACTGCTAGATTGTGTGATGAGTCTCAGTAGGTAATTTCCCCTTTCTGGTATCAGTCTTCTGTGGCTGCATGGCATCATCTATTGGCAGTCTTTGTACAGCGTCGGGCAACATGCTTGGTAGCATAGAGTTACAGCCCTTTACGTTCTGTGTTCAAATCCCACTGCGGTTAACTTTGTCTTTCATTCTTACGTGTTCGGTAAAATAAAGTACAAGTCGCGCACTGGCTCGATTTAATCGAGTTTCCCCTCCCGCAAAATTGTTGGCCTTGTGCCTATAGTAGAAATCATTATCTATATAAACTATTCTTTCACAGAAAGCGGCCCATGCTATCACAGCATTTGTTGCTATATTGAAATATTCCTGTCTATAGATCAATGGCATTTTTACTCATTGTTACCCCACGTCAGTAAATGGGTATGGTTTTCATCGATATAGTGTTCGTGTTTGGCTATCGATAGGCGTACAATTTGCCTGCAATTAAGACTGTTATGCCTAAGGTGTAAATGAGTTTTGTTTTTAATCTTTTTTTTTTACGCCACCAATCTGCAAGTATATCTATTGAAACCATTCTGAATTCAGTCAATATATGGCTATAAATATATTGCATGACATTTTGAAGCCACTCGGTACATCCGCGGTATGTTTAGGTCTGGGTAAACAAAAGCACAATATCTGCTCCTAATTTCAATTTTCACTTCCTATATAGACATCACACAAATTGTCCTCTACTGTCTGACTCCGATTGTATCCTCTCTGTATAACAGAGATTACCAGTGAGTACATCATGGTTCTGGTAACTAGAACTTATAAATTGAAAGAGTAATATTCAGAACCACAACTGAAGAAATCTACCTTGTTTTGAATTAGTGTGGGCAATTGATGCGGATGGCATTTCAGGTCCGTTGTCTTATTCTCGTGGTCCTTGAAAACTTTATGTTAATTGCTTCGTTAATTGCGCTGGCTAATTACATTCAATTCTCTTTCTTAATTTTAACTAAA
>OZ024740.1:384175914-384178414 GCA_964016885.1 Eledone cirrhosa | reverse complement strand
GTTAGTATTCAGTTTTAGTTTTAAGTTTTTACCGGTTTCACATTCTTAGGCTTTTCAAAAATAATTTTGAGATAGAGTGCTCGTCATTTTTGCTCTAATCTGATCAGTTTTGGAAATTCTTCCTGTTTTATGTGAAAAAAGTGGCTTCAGAGGTATTAAGATTTGGTTGGTTGTTGAATGTAACGTGATTAAGCGCTATAAATTACGCGCCAATTCGTGTTGCAAACATTCTTGTAGTGAAAACAATTTTGATTGGTCGGTAGAATGTTTAAATTGACTTTAGCGCGAACTGATTGCGCGCCAAATGTAGGTTTGTCGAAGAGTGTCCTTTTCCGCTTGATTGAGTTGCAGTCATGTATAGAGGTCAACATTTCAGGTGTCTATTAAGACATATATATATATGTGTGTGTGTGTGTGTGTGTGTGTAGTAAAGTGGATCATTGTTGTGATAATGGAAATGAATCGGTCAGTAGGAATGTGTGTGTACGTGTGTGAGTTGCAGTCATATTTATATATATATATATATATATCCCGAGTTCATTCGGGGGTAACCACAGTAAGTAAGGTAGTCACACTCATATATGACTATGTCTAAATATATGTCTAAATATATACAAATAACCCTATGAATTCAATATATATTCCCGTAAGGTAGAGTAACACATTAGGCAGTATCTGGCTGCGCTTTCTATCAACCATCCTACTCGCCGCCTGGTAACCAATCACAACCTTCTACCTTGACCAGTAGACATATGATAATTCTTAGCCATTTTGAATTCATTTCTGGCGGGGATCACGGTGGAAATTTTAGTCCAAACTCCGAGTGTCTCTTGATAAGGTCCAAGCCTCGTGGATAAATCCAGGATCGGATATATCCGCAAAATAGAGCGAAACTGCCGGCAGTCGGGACTAGAAGAATTTTGGTAAAGTTTATATGCATTTTTTCATCTAACTTATATTTTAGACCTAACTGCGTTTAATTGATTATTTGTCTAGTCAATTCTACGGGTTAAAAGGAATAATAAGATAAATTTTATCTGGTTGTTCCTCGCAGAAAATAGTCTGTATCATTTGTCTATTATTTCTTCATAGTTACATTTTAAACTCATAGCCTCGATTAAATGATTATTTATGTGGTTGATTTCTATGGACTAGGGAGAGGAAGGACTGTATGTATATTTTATCTAATAATTCTTCAAACTTGCAATTTTATAAAAAAAGCCGTAGATATACAATACAACAGGAGGAACATAATAGTACCACTGATGATGTTCAGATGTGCAACGAAAGAACTTTGTTAGACTATATACATGTGTTTATATCTATATTATATCTGTATCTTTGACCGTTGGTCAGTCAATGGTAAACATTGAGGACCGAATGAATTAACTGTGGATATAAAAGATACAGAAGCGAAAACCAACCAAACAGTGAGTGTGTTCTTTTAGTATTTCTGGCAATATTATTACAACAATATGACCTTCCACAAGTATGACAATATATATATATACAGGTGTTGGAGTAAATAATGGAAACACCTTAAAATTACAAACGAATTTATTTTAATATGGGCCAGGACCGCCTTTGGCAGTAATTAGAGCTTGCATTCCATGACATATGGAGTCGTACAAGTTGGAATTGTTTCCAAAGGAAATTTTGTCCATTCTTCATCTAAAACAGTCTCCAGTTCTTGTAGTGATGATGGTGGAGGATATCGACTCCTTACTTGTTTTTCTAGAATGCACCATAAATGTTCAATAATATTGAGATTAGGGGATTGTGATGGCCAGATAAGATGTTCAACTTCACTAGAATGTTCCTCGTGCCATTCAGTAACAATTTAGCTGCGTGAATTGGTGCATTATCATCCCGAAAGATTGCGTTTCGCTCCGGAAACAGTTCCGGAACGATAGGATGAATTTAATCAGATAAAATGCTTAAATAGTCTTGATTATTAATTATGCCATGAAGGGAAACCATTAGGCCGGCGGATTACCAAGATATAGCCCCCCAGATCATCACAGATGCTCCTCCATGTTTAACAGATGAAAGAAGGCAGTCTAGGTCAAATGCTTCTTTTGGCGGTCTCCACACGTATACTCGCTCGGTGGTCGGAAATAAGGTAAAGGATGACTCGTCCGATGAAATAACATTATTCCACTGCTCTAGGGACCAATTCTGTAGGTTTTTACTCCATTCTAAACGCGTTGCAACATTTGCTTTTGAAAGTAGTGGTTTTCTGATTGCAGCCCTCCCATGAAATCCGGCTTTGTGTAGCTCCCGGTGAACCGTTTTTGTGGTAACTGGGTTCTTGAGGTGGTCATTAAGCTCTGCAGTAATTTTGGGAGCTGTACTTTTGGGATCCTTTCCAAAAAATTCGCGTAAGAGTCCGACGGTCCCTATCTGAAAGTTTTGGTTTTCTTCCGGAGTTTTGTTTCGACGAGGAGGTTTTTCCTTCTTTCTCAAAGGCTGCCATTACTTTCGAGACAGTACTTCTTGA
>OZ024740.1:384158414-384170914 GCA_964016885.1 Eledone cirrhosa | reverse complement strand
CTCTACATAGACACATCACTTAACAGAAATTGCAGTCATGTCTTTAAATGACATGATGCCGTCTTAAAAATTGAACAACTCATTGGGCTATGTAGAGATGGTTAAATTATGAATATAAAAAGGGAATGGTCACAAATGGATATTATTTGATTATAGATTTGTTTGCGCAACTTTGATCTAGGGCTAAATACAAAAATGCACGTCAAAACAATATTTGAGATTGCTATCACCGCTTGAATCATTGCATTCTCATATTTTTATCTAAACTTTTGAGCTTCCATAAAATATATGTTCTAATAAAATACCAAAGCAATAAAAAGGAACACTAATAGATTACCCATACAACAAAGGAAGGCCACATTGCTCTGGTGTGTTCAATTTTTGCTATAAAATATCAACTAAGATGCAGCAAATATACAAGTTTTGCTTTAGAGCAAAAAAAAAAAATGGAAGAAAGAAAAAGTACATTAATGCAGTTAGAACACAAAGATAGTTCTATAATCCCATCTTCTATTTATAAACATAAAGTACTTTTTGACTAAAATGTTTGCAGTTGTCACGAATGCTAAGGTGTTGAATTCATTCTACGGGATCAAAATGCTTGATAAGGGAAAAAACACAGATTCAATAAAAACAACAAATATTGTAAATTCAAATCAACTGAACGTCATATCATTGTAGTTTTGTTCAGCTCAGTATCAACATTAAGTAGGCGTATATATATATATATATATATATATATACATATATATATATATATATATATATATATATATATATATATGTAGATAAATCTACCAAAATGTACGGTAGTGTCCAATTCGTATGAAGAGCTCAATGTAATCCGAATATCATGAAAAGAGAAGATGTATTCGAAAGATTTTTTCCCATGGAAAATACAGGAAAACAGAGTCAAGATAAATTAATAAAATTAATGAATAAAAACAAAGAAACAGTTCCTTATATTAAAAAATTCAACATTTTACGATATTTTACGATATTTCTAGGATATATATGTTTGTGTTGGTATGTATATCATATAGATCTATGTAAAATGTTTACAAACTATCAGAGGGAATATACATACCTACACATATATATGCTGTCTTCCGAAATAATGATATTTGTTTATTGAAAAAAACCAACAAAGATTTAATATAATAGGTCTGTTTGGGAACAGGTTTTGAATTGACCAATAGAAAGGTAGTAAATGGTCAAGATGGTAAAATAGTAGTAATAGAACTTTAATTTAGGGGTAGAGGAAGGCAGATTTCAGTTTTGAATGGAAAGAGTATGATGAATGAAAGGATTATTTTAGGGATGAAAATAGGTCAAGTCAGTAAAAAGTACACGAAAAATTGATGTTATAAAAGAATAATGCTAATGTAAATATCTAAGGAGAATAAAATGTTACGATAAATGTGTTAGTGAAAAATACCAATCTTATTTAAAATATAAGGAATTTACATCTATAAAAAGAAAATAAATTAATTAAATTGATAGGTATATTTATATTGATAAATTTATATTAATTCATATAGATATGATAAATAAGAGTTAGATGTAATTGAAGAGTGCTGTTAAAAACGAAGGGAATAAATAAAAAAAAAAAAATAACAATGATGGGGGGGGGGGTTAAATTTATTAGTGAGAAATAACAAATTTATATAGATTATAAGGAACATAGAATCATAACCTGAAATTAAAATAGTTTATATGTATACTTAATGGTATAAATTTTATGAAAAGATAGCTGTAAAAGGGAAATAAAATTATGCAGTTCATTAGTAGTAGAATATTAATTATAGGTTAACTAATTTAAAAAAAGTTTTATTATAATAATTTCTAAAGTGTATATTAATTAGGTTTATAATATTTAAAAGTTCTTCTCAGTTTATGATTACATGATATAATTAATTCCTGTCGTTTATTTATTAGGATATCCTTAGATTTCACTATTTCAAAAAGTTCCTGGGAACATAATCTACATTCATATCTATTATTTTGATAAGGTGTGGCCCTTTTGAGCACACTCCAGGTCAGGTCATAATCTATATTCCTCTTTCTATAATTATTAATTATTTCAGCTAAAGATGTTGTATTAGCTAATGCGGCATTTTTAAAACTGTGTTTGTGGGTATTAAATCTTACTTTAAATTGGTTAGAAGTAGCTCCTATATATGAATAAATTGAGTCCTTAGTGTTAACTTTACATTTATATAATATGTTATTAATAAGGCAATTTCTTTTTAATGGGCAATTTGCTTTGTTTCTACAGTTACAACCTTTCGTATCTGAGGAGATAGTCAAATTAAGGTGTGGAATTTTCACGACTTGTATGTGAATGTGATGGTGGTTTGCTGTGGTTTATTTTAGTATTATGGTTAGGTTCTTTTTCCATTTATATGCATTATAGGCACTTATATTTTGTTGTATGTTTTTGGTTCTTGAGTAGGAGAATTTAACCGTTGATCTATTTAAAATTTGATGGTATTTGTGGTTTGGCGGGAAGTTTTTCTCTAGGATACTAAAATTGTTTTAGGTATATTATCTTTAATTTGTAGATTAAATGGAGCATTATACCAAGTAAAATACCAATATAAAACTTAATTTCTCTAACTCTTCTAATATACAATATAGTAACTTTCAAAAAACTATTCATCCTAATACTCCAATATATGTTAATAATAAAATTCCTAATAAACAGGCTAAAACACCTAAATCAATGAATCTAACTAAAAATATGTGTAATAAAATCATTAATAATAATTCTCTTAATAAACATCAGGATACATCCTATAAAAATAATAAACAACATCGAAACCTTAATAGACGAGTTACTTGGTATAATGTTCCATTTAATCTACAAATTAAAGACAATAAAAATTTTTTTACCATCTTCACCATTTACTATCTTTCTATTGGTCAATTCAAAACCTGTTCCCAAACAGACCTATTATATTAAATCTTTGTTGGTTTTTTTCAATAAACAAATATCATTGTTTCGGAAGACAGCATGTGTAGGTATGTATATTCCCTCTGATAGTTTGTAAAAATTGTACATAGATCTATATGATATTCATACCAACACAAACATATATATCCTAGAAACGATCGTAAAATAATGAATTTTTAATATAAGGAACTGTTTCTTTGTTTTTATTCATTAATTTCATTAATATATATATATATATATATATATATATATATATATATATATATATATATATATATACACACATACAGGTTTACTAAGTCGTGGCGAACATTTTATTTTCGTGAACATTATTCATTCATTTGACAAAAGCATTAAACACATGTTCTTTTACCACAGCTACACCACATCTCCCAAGTGTTCCCTATTTGAATTCGTTCATTATTTAAAGCGTATGGAGAAGTTTAATACACCGTCTTTACAAACAGACCAATGGTTAGTTCTGATCTCTTCGGTGGTGTTTTCCTTTAGTGATGTTACTGGGTTTGTTGACATATATACCCTATCCTCTATATACCACCAAGGAAAAAAAAGCTGTTGTCGTAAATCAGAGATGTGTGGAGCGTACTATAATTCATTCTCCAAACGGAACACACGATTTCCAAAGTTATTTTTCAGTCATTCTCCTGGCTCATTGGATGTGTGATGACTTGCTCCGTCTCGCTGGAACCAAACTGAAATGTGTAAAACGGACAGTCAAGTTAACCGCGTCTTAACAAAAGCGTACAGAATCGTTTCTCTGGCGACCAGCTCGAGGTACGATCGATGCGAGGATCGAACCTGACTCTGAAATCGCAATTTCTTCAGATAAGTCTTTATCCCTCGAAGCAGAATTTTTTTTGGAAATTCTGCTTCGAGGGATAAAGACGTATCTGAAGAAATTGCGATTTCATAGTCAGGTTCGATCTTCGCATCGATCGTACCTCGAGCTGGTCGCCAGAGAAACGATTGTAATATGTCTAATAAATTCTAATTCGTCGCATTACTGAATCTCCGTGTCTTATGTGATATATATATATATATTTACATATATGTATGTGTGTGAGTGTGTCCGGGGGGTGGCGTGTGTGTGTATAACGACGGTTGATTACACTTGAATTCAACATCATACCAGTAATAATTATTTCTACTATTGGCACAAGGCCAGCAATTAACCAGTACATTACTGGTACTTTATTTTATCGACCCCGTAAGGATGAAAGGCAAAGTTAATCATACCAGTAATAATAATCTCATCTACCTGTTCAATCACCGTGTACATTATAGTACATTAGACAGTGCAGTTTAGATATAGGCATTCTCATGAAAATGTGACTAATATTTTATCATGTTGAGCAAGCCCTTTCGAGCTTAGCTCGTTTCAGTGTTCTGTTACCATTTGATGACTGACATATTCCGGAGATTATTAGATATGATGTAATTTGAATTATATTGTACAGGTTCATATAGACACAAATTATTTCAGCTGTTAACATTTTTGCAATAAACTTTCAATAGAGATTGTAATGATTGATGATGTATCGTAAATTCATAATCGTTTTATAAATATAGTTCTGTTTTCGTCGGTTTCATGAAATCTTTACTCATATTCCTATATGTTTCAGAGGGGTGTACAGAGTTGAAGTTTGGGAGTATAGAATTATACTCTTTGGCAATTATTTAGTTGTATAATTTTCTGGTGTGCCATAGTTGTTTCATTAGTTTATTGTGTAACATATGTGTTATGTTAATCATCTACTTTCGTAACCCAGTAACGCGTGTCTATGAATTGGTATGTCATCAATTTGAGCATTTTATCAATCATTGTGCAGAGACTAGTCCCTAATGTTTGTAATCAGATCATTAACAAAAACCAGCATTGGTACATGCTTGCATCGCTTCATCTGAATGTTCATGTTAACGAATTAGAATACGGCCTAGTGAACATAGCTACCTACTGAGTCATGTTATAGTTATGGATATACTGTATTAGCAATGACTCGGGTGCCACAAATAAAGTGATCGGTTGCTTCTATATTCTGATTGCAAAAATCCATATTTAGGTTTTAGTTGTTAATTTCATTACATTACTTTTGTAGTATTTGTCTGTAACGAGACACAGATATGTAGTAATCACTAAAGCTCCAGACTAACATGTTCTAACTGTGCCTCTTTACGTTCTAATTTCAAATTTCGTTCTATTTGATAGAATAACAGACGAATTGATTTCTTATCTACGTTTAAATCGTTATCTACATATGTATACATCGTTTGTGTGAATATTCTGAAACTATAAAAGTAATGTGTCTTTTCAATTCAGTATTTTCTTCATCATATCAGTAATGAAAAGCAATATAAATATATTGTATATTTATGAGATCATGGTTCTAGTCTTTAACCCCGAATTCAGATCTGTTCATTCATAAATATAATAAAAAAAGCATTCACTTTTTCTCTATTCGTCTAACTGTATCTAGAACTACAATTATTTCTTTAATTGAAAAGCGTAAGGTGTGGACCACTGAAAGTGGAAGCCTTTTTTTTATGTTTTAACAGGCGAAACACTCTTCTCCATTTAGCATGATTCATACTGGAACATTGTTTGGAATTATATAAAATACAATCGAAGCGCTTTTTTTTATTTCGTAGACATTCATTTTAATGCTACGACTGTTATTTATATCACACGTTTTCTCTTTCTGAACATTACTAATAAAGTTAACCATATCTGACATTGCATTCTTTTTGCAAATGATTTTCCGGTTATATTCAGGTCTCTAAATATGCTTATTATAAAACATTATTTATTCATTTTTAATTGACAACCACAGTAACAGGTGTTCAGGAATCTGTAAAATCTAAATCACATATGAGCGTAGATTGCTTGTACAATAACCTTTCGATCATAAATTGCCAATATTTTGCTAATATGCATCGAACTATCTATCAGCAATGTTATCTGTCTGATTGTCTGTCACTAGTCAAACCCTTCTCTGCACACACACACATACCTACCTACATACACGCATACACACACACACACACACACACACACATATATATATATATATATATATATATATATATATATATATATATGTATGTATGTGCGTGTGAACAATAAAACCAGAAGTAAGTGTTTAGAGGTTAACCAGTTCATCATTTCAAGATCGTTTCAGACTATCGATTTATAATGAGGAATCGATATAGTGAGCAATCAATATTAGTTATGTAATTCCGTATTATCAGTTTGGATACTATAGATCAATCCCATCGTCTTCTTCAGAAATAACACACACACACACACACACATATATATATAGAGAGAGTGAGAGAGAGAGAGAAAATAGAGAGAAAAGAGAGAGAGAGGGAGTGAGAGAGAGAGTGAGAGAGAGAAAGAGAGGAAGGGAGCGTGAGAGAGAGAGAGACTTTCATTAGTTTAATGCTGCTTAGTAAGGAATATCCAAAAGTTGCAAGAACAACCAATTAGTGGAAAGAGATATGATAATGTCTTAGTTAAAATACATGTAATAATATGTAGATCTCGTAGAATACATGGAAAGGATCCGAAAGTAGAGAGCCCACATAGAATGGTCCGGAGCACCGAAATCACAACCCTGACACACCAAAGCAAAAGATTCAAGCTGCCTTAGAGACATTGAACGTATCCCCTAAAACGACTGCTTCGATATATAATGCTTCTTCTTAGGCAGTATTGATATGTGGAGCCAGGTTCGAAGTTGTATCAAGACCGGTGGTTGTATGATCAGTCTATTGGAATTTGCAGACGACATGCTATTACATAATGCGTCGGAATGTGATATCGACATCGCTCGATAGATTGGGTGTCGAATGCTAAACAACAGCAAAGGGGATACGTGCTAAAAAGAGACAGCAAGAATGGCAGGATTTGGCGCAATAATTGTTTTTACTTTTGGCACAAGGCCAGCAATTACCCCAGTGTATTACTGGTGCTTTATTTTATCGACCCCGTAAGGATGAAAGGCACAGTTAACCTCAGGGGGATTTGAACTCAAAATACGAAGGGCCATAACTCTATGCTATAAAACAAGGTGTCTGACACTACTGATATTGCCAATTTCCCCCCATTGTTGGTGTAATAATGCGGAGGACATCTGAAGGTAGCTATAAATCTGACATCTGAAGGTAGGTATAAAAATCAAGCAAGCTATCTACAATTCGTTGTTCGTTTAATGAATTTTGTGTAATGACCGAGATAATACGATCGCGAATACAAGCTTCCGAAATGGGGTTCCTTTGGAGGGTTTTTGTAGTAACGTTACTCCGTAGTTTGCATAGCTCAGAGATAAAGATGTCACACTATTTCGAGTCGTCGCTACTTCTCCGAATAGAGAATCCACTGCTCCAATCCTTCGGACATGTGGTTAGAATGTCTAAGGAACTAACATTATCACGGGACAGATTTGACGGCCAAGAAAACCAGTTGGTATTGCTTGGATATCAAGTCAGATGAAATGGAGAGTGTTGCTTCTTATTTGACCCTCTGGAAGCCGTGTCTGATGGTGCTGACCCAAAGCATTGCGTAAGTGAAGACAAAGACACCAAGATGAATGTCTTCGCAAAATTCTTACTCTATTCCACAATGCATGTTTAATGTGTGTCTATTTTAACTCCGACATTTGTATGAATTTCAACCACATTTATTAACATTTACTTGCTGACACCACTTCCCTCCTCTCTCATCACCTTTATCTCGATGTGGTATTTGAATAAGTTGGTGTTTGCTTGTTCTGGGTGGAAAAGCTTGGTCCTCCACATATTCAAACCTGGCCATAATTACCAAAATTACCAGATCAATGTCAACAACAACAATAGTAATTGTTTCTACTTTTGGTACAAGGCCAGCAATTACCCCAGTGCATTACTGGTATTTTATCTTATCGAACT
Organism: Eledone cirrhosa; assembly: GCA_964016885.1. Taxonomy (NCBI): domain Eukaryota; kingdom Metazoa; phylum Mollusca; class Cephalopoda; order Octopoda; family Eledonidae; genus Eledone; species Eledone cirrhosa. The sequence continues at coordinate 384,163,011 of OZ024740.1, read as the reverse complement.
CCTAAGGATGAAAGGCAAAGTTAACCGAGGCGGGATGTGAACTCAAACCGTACATGGCCGTAACTCTATACTGCAAAGCAATTTGTTCGACGCTCTACCGATAATGCCAATCCACGTAAAGAATAAATATACGAGCTGTAGAGGGCTTCATAAACAGAAATCACGACAAAATTACATTGTATGTTTCAAACAGTAGTTATATAATCCTACATCAGAAAAATAATCAGAATGATAAAGCAACCAGAATCTGGCATAAAATTTCATACATATTACGCAGAGTAGTTTGAATATAAGACATGAGTAATTAAAAGAAAACACTGTACTCAACCAATGGACACACAATTACCTTGTACTGTACAAAGAAACGACATAAAGAAGATAAGTCTGTCAGAAAAGAAGAACTAAATCGTAATAATATTAATTGGGTAGTTCCAGGTTTGAGAGCAAGAGAATAGTACTGATGTCGAGAAAGTACCGACGGGAATGGATACCAATTGGCATTGTTAAAGAAACATCTCCGAATAATATCTATTAAAATCGACAACCTTGAAACATGTTTATGAATTCCTGTGTAAATAATGTATTATTGAGATCTTATAATGTTCGCCTAATAAATGTAATGTTAGTACTAATGGATGATTAACCTTCACATATACATGCACAAGTAAAATCACACTCATACAGAATCAAGTCACCACACAAATAAACATAATCAATACAAAATTATAAACAATTTGGCGCCAGGCTGAAAAGGGAATGCATATTTTCAATTCCCTGCATAAAAATTACAAACATGAAAAATAAAAAAAACTATGCATCTTCAGAAAAGTAAAAGCCTGTTAGTGTTGAAAATTATCATAATCAAATCAATGGATGTTATTTTTTTACTCATGTCTTGCAAACAAAATAGAAAAGACGTACATAGTTACGAAACGTACGAAATGTGTATAGGGTAGCTACCCTATACACATTCCAAACCAAAATATCAACATATAATTTCTGGGAAGAAAATATCCCTCATGGACAAGTAACTATGGTTTCAAGTATACTACGTAATGTAAGAGATATTTACGAAACCTCGAAGATGATACGCATTTGATGTGAACACACAGAAGAACTAGTATACATCGAAAACAGAAACGACATACAATCCAATAAGCAACACAATTTCGAGAGTCAAACACAAGGAAAATGTAAATCACGTAGATGTATTTATCACAAAAACAAAGCTAATCAAAACCTAGCAGTCGTAGAGAATATTGAGCAACAAAAAAATATGATAAATGGCAATATGAGAATCAGTTAAGAATTAAAAAGAATAGTAATACGATGAAAATTTTGAATATGACAATAATCTAAAGCCGGATATAGAAAAAGGATTAAAATCAGTCGATAGAAGAATTTATTATCGACCAACGAATGGACCTCGCAAAGATAACACTTAATGATAAAATAACACCAACAACAAAAATAAAACCAACTTAGCCATAATAGACTTTAGGAATGCAGATGTGTGCATCAATATCGCTACTATAAATCAAATAATATATTCCACAGCCGTAGTTGTTACAAAGGAAATTAGTTTATCCTTTTCTATTTATATAGGAATATCAAGAGACGAAAAATAACGGGGAAACGGCAGAGGAATTATATATAAAGCAAAATAAAAATTTCCAAATCATTAAAGAAATCAATAAAGAAAATTCAGAAATGAAAGAAATAAGGTGTGATAAATACTACGAAAGTCTAAGCAAAAAACGAAAAGAAAACAAAAATTAACCTACCAAATAACGGAACACTTAAAAGTACTAGGGTAATACCTGAAACAATAAATCACCCTACCCCCATCAACATCACATAATTCTACACTAACCAAAATGGAGAGTACATTCTAATTCATTATTCATGGAGGGAAAGTTAGTGTCTTAGACGTTGTATTGGGCTTCCTAGACTTGCTGGAAGGAGGAAAGTATTCTTAAATCGGAACCTATTCCGAAAGATTTAATGAGGTAAACTCAGAGCTGACACAAAAGAAAATTTGTTTGTGTTACATCGGGTGAAGAAATAAGCGTAACAACCAAATAGACCACGGAGGGCAATTAATACATCAAACCATTTTGCTTAACGCCCTTACAATTCCACCAGTGAACCGCAGAAGACTCACGAAACGATGATCAGCAAAGTTGACCTCATGGGATTGCAACAACTATTGCAAAGTGTTTAGAGCATTGCTCTAATCTTTACGCCAAATTTTCAATAAAATTTTCGCTTAGAAAAACTACAAATTAATTAAACATATATTTTTATGTAAATACATGTCTGTCTTAAATATGTATGATGAATTACAACCTATATATCAAATAATTTTGAAGTGCTCACTGATACATCAGTGTTATTGTGTTTATAGTTTACTACATTATAATGGGTATTCGTAGTATGCATCGCGTTCTTTTCAAAACTTCCCTTCTCATTGTTATCGTGGTGTAGTTGGCTACCTGCAAATGTGAGCGCCGTGCGATAGAATGGCTGATCCATCGCGTCTCTTTTGCCGTCCTCTGGAGCAATGATTTCTCAATCCTGTCCAGCAAGGCTTCGAAGCGGCGTGTTATGTTAATATATGATCTGAGTTTTTATCATTTTTCAATTCTTTACAACTAACTATGTATTAAATGTGTCTGAACAATTTAAACATTTATAGATTTCCAAGGAAATTCCCTCAACATGACACGTTTTCCTGCACGCGAACATGCCTCCCCGACCAACACACAAACACACACACATATATATGCATAGAAATATGTTTGTCTATGTTTGCATAGGTTTATATATATATATATATTATATATATATATGGTGTGTGTGTGTAATCAAGATATGATAAACACAATGCATATTTAGTGTAGAGCACTTGGAATTCTTTAAGAGGCCTTCAAGTTAAGTCTTAATGTCACTCATAAACATCGATTCAGCATGTGTATAGTATATATCAAACATAAATATGTCAATTCTTCAAATTTATTTCAATCGATTCTGTATCTAACTTTATATATATATATATATATATATATATATATATATATATATATATATATATATATATATATATATATATATATATATATATATATATATATATATATATATATATATATATATATATATATATTCAATAATATATTCAAAGACATTTTCATTTTGCAAAAGACATAAGGGACTCAACATATCTTGAGGCATACATTCACCTTTGAAAACCAATTAGTGTTGACATCATATGCGATCAATCTTTCAGCTAGAAATAGCAATCGAATAACCCATAAATAACACTATTATCTTAAAAAAAGAATATGGCATATTAGATGATGTAAATATGTATTCTAATATAGACAAAAAACAAACAAAACAAAAACGGAAAAGTCATAGCTGGAATGATTTTGATGTTAGATCTCCTCAATAAGTGAGTAATATGATTTAAAATATAGCAACAATCGTTGACTAAGAAGTATTGAATGTAACATCTCCACTTTATTCCAATACAACTTTAAATCAGTATCTACATTGGCTCACGAATAAACAATCCGATTTTTAACATTATTTAAATCATAATTGATTCCGGCTTTTCCAGTTCACCATAGTAACCGACTACGTCAATTTGTCATGTTTTAGAGCTCTAGAATGAAGTATAGTACAATTTCCACTTCCTGTTGTTAAATTGGTCGGAGGAAAATATGGTCAACCGCAAAGCTAAATGAACTCGATTTCCGTAGTCATCTTCGTTCTTCACGAAACTTTAAGTAATTAATCTACAAATAAAGCGACGTCTCGCATTTATAAACTTTTATTAACCAACTTTATCCATGCAATTCTTAGATACATCTCAGTTTTTGGATGGTATAACATCTAAAAGGAAATAAGCAAAGAAGATATGTCTAATTATTGCAATTAAATGAAATTGTGGAAGATATAGAAAATACGGAATGTGAGTGGATATGGCCTGAAATGAACTGGAGAACGTAATGTACAAATCTAATATAAGTTCTGTAATTTAGAAGATTATTTATAGTTTCGAGGATTATGGCTTACGATATTAATATTCGTAAAACAAAAATCATAGAATTGCAGGTCTTCATGTTTATCTGTAATACAGTACAGATACATAACCGAACACAGCTATGACTGTGCTTTAAGTTATCAAGTCATAGCTGGTCTTTTGAAAAGAAAAACATCAGACTTTACTTATAATTCAGGAAAATAACAAGATTATGGTGATAAAAGTACTCTGCATACATTCATGCACAAGTTCGACTCTAGGCGATCCCACAGGTTGCGGCAATTGCTTTCAGTACCCAGCGTGTTGGATACGGTAGCACAAACTGTTCGAATTTTTAGTTTGCTTGATACTACCAATAAGGATCCTGAGTTTTTGTATACTGTCATAAGTAGAGGTGAGATGTATGTGGTATTGCTGACTATTTTGTTGTTGTTGTTGTTGTTGTTTTCGAATTCTAAAATGCTGCATATCACTTAAACGCACAAGAAGAATGAATTGTTACAAAGGAGCATTGCGTCTACCTGATACCATTCTTCGCAAGATGCCGGA
>OZ024740.1:384108414-384150914 GCA_964016885.1 Eledone cirrhosa | reverse complement strand
TAACCACGCCACTAACATTAAAAATGCTATACTGGAAAAAGAATATCAAACCTATCCTCTAATAAAAATATCTGTTGATGCTAACGCCAATTACTATAATAATGTGCTTTATAAAGCCGGTTATCCTGATAAAATTAAATACAGTAAAGAAACCAATCCTAGAAGGTCTTACAGTAAAATAATTAATTATGATCATTCCAATAACTTAAATAAAAGACCTAGATATACAAAAATATAATGTGGGATAATGCTCCTTTCTCTATTTCTATTAATAATAATATTCCTAAACTATTCTTTAGGGCCTTAGATAAATGCTTCCCTCCCTCACATATCTATAGTAAAATGTTTAACAAACATACAATAACATTTTCCTATTCCACCTCCTCCAACATCTCTAACATCATCTCTAAACACAACAATAAAATATTAAATATTAATTCACATCCTTACAATTCATAACTCATCCATTCTTCTACTTCTTTTCACATTATATCCTTAATAACATTAATATTTTTATTTTAATAATACAGATTAATAATTTATTGTCCTCGCACATATTATTAAACGCTTCAATATACAAAACTTAATTTAATATTTTTCTTAACCCCTTTTTCGCTTCATCAACTTTGAATTTAAAATTCTTTTAAATTATCTATTATCTTCCAACGGCTTTTTAACTTCTCTCTGTGAGACAATATATATTTTTCTCAGTTGTAAAGGCTATCTCTCTCTCTCTTTCTATCACCCATCTCTCCTCCTCTCTGATCCTTCCTTCTTATACACGTCCCCCACCATTCTTTACTCTCATCTCCTCCTCTTCCTTACCTTTTCCAACCCCCTCATTTTTCCCAATCTCATACATCAATCTTAAATTATTTTTCATATGTTGATTTAAAATTTCACTATTCACAATCTTCATATCATCTATCCCTATTTCATCTGATGAACACGCAGATATCATCCCATGGTGATATTTGTTTTTGAAATGCGCATAATAAAATACTTGGAACTCTTTTAACCATCTATTGATCTTGGTGTCTGTGATCTATATACACTGGTCATAGACACAGACACACACACACATATATATATACACTCTCAGTTATATATATATATATATATATCTGATGTTGATTTAAAACTTCACTGCTCACAGGTGTTTCTTAAGCTTCATATCATGTCTCCCTATTTATCTGATGAGAATGCAGATATCATCCCATGATGATATTTGTTTTTGAAATCCGCATAATAAAATACTTGGAACTCTTTTAACCATCTTTTGATCTTATATTATATATATATATATATATATATATATATATATATATATATATATATATATATATATATATATATATATATATATATATATATATATAATGTATAAACAAAATCAATACAATATAATAACCTCATTACCAGAGGTTTCCCGAATGAGACGAATACGAAAGAAACGTCTTCATTCGTTCGTCAGACGAGGCAATATAAAACATAGGCAAATACTTGGAAAGTCTCATCAAGAAAATCAAAAACAAAAAAAAAAAATAGATATAGACAAATGAATTAGAAATTGAAATATATAAAAATCTATCAAGAAATATAGTTAGGTGTGTGTATATGTATGTATATACGCTCACAGATGTGCATATATGTGTATGCACATATGTATACGTATAGTGAAAAAGTGTGCGTAAATATAAAATTTAGGGCAAATGTATCTGTGTGTCTGTAATCTACAGACAGAATAGATACATCATAAGAATATGAATATGAAGGCGCGCGCATAAACACACCTACACACACGTACACTTAGATGCGGAAGTAAAAGAGGTAAGGGAGTGTAATAATTAAAGGAAAGTATCAATCTCGATATATTTATAAAAATGTAACAATAAATTAGAAAGAAAAAATTTTAGAAAGAAAAAATTAAAGAAAAGAAGACAGAAAAAGGGTACATACATACACAGACACGCATATCTCACAAAAGAAACGCAAAAATATACATGCTTATATACACACGCACACTTACACATCCATACGTTCGATACGTACACACACACACATACACATACTTACACTCACGCATATTGACCTGTTTGCATGCACACGCATAAAAATGAGTAAGTAAAAAAAGGGGGGAGAAGAAAAAAAGGAACAAAACATAAAACCTAGATGTCAAAACACGGATATAGAGACACATACACATACGCATAATATATACATACACACACACACATATATATACACACATATATATATATATATATATATATATACATACACGCACGCGCGCGCACATACGTAGTCGCTCATGTACATATATAAAAGTATACACACATTAACGCGTTCAGCCATATTGATACAGGGTGTAAAAAACTTGTGGATAAGTAAGTACAAATATAAAATTGTAAGATTGGCTGCGCAAAATTATAAAAGTAAAAATAAAAATGAAAAATATATCTGGTTTGGAAAACACAAATGACAAGTTTAATCAGTTAGTGAAGGAAAAAGGGAAGTAAAAAAAGGGGAAGTAAAAAATGAAAAGAGAATCGGAGAATAAAGGGGGGGGGGGTTATTGGTGGATGTGAAGTAAAAATAAAAAATAAAAAATAAGAATAAAAATAAATGAAATTATTGACAAGGATAAACATGAAAGTAAGTCATAAAGGGTAATTAAAAACAGAATAATAAGAGTTTATGGAGGATAAGTATCTGAAAGTGTGTTAAGTTTATATGAGCTGGAAAGCAGGTGTGATTTCATGTGTGGGCAACTGGTGAAAATTTCCGTCTTTGTGTTCAGGCAGGTCTTTGGTGATTTCAGATTTTGCAATATCCAATATTTTTCATTTATGCAGAGCGTGCATTTTCTTGTTCCTCTAGCATATTCTTTAGATTGGTTCAAAATTGACCAATCTAATTTATATTGGATGCCTTGGTCTTTCAAATCCCAAATTCTGCTAGCCAGAGCTGTTGTAAATCTTTTTTCTGGATGTCGAAAGGATGCGACATGTGAGTAATAACGCGTTTTGAATTTGTCTTGCGTCATACCCACATATCGTTCACTTGTGGCTGGATGGTTGTTGCTGATGGTTGTCACTTTAGCCGCATATACAATGGCTTTGGTGTTTTACCTTGTAATGGGCATTCACTTTTGATTCTACAGGAGCAAGTTTGATTTTCTCTAGGTAATAATTTGTTGAGGATATAGGACTTAATAGGGGGACCGCAGGAATAGCTAATTTTGACACAGTTTCTGTTAAAGATCTTATAGTATCTATGTGTTCTAGGGAAATGTTTATCTAGGAACTCAAGGAATTTTTTGCCTATATTAGTTTTAACTACTAGAGAGTAGGGGGGTGTGAACCAGATTATTTTTCTTTTCCTATTTTTATGTTTAATAGAGTTAGTATAGTTAGGTATGTATTTAATCGGTTCGCTGAAACCGATATTTTGGAGGGCTTTATTATAGTAGGGGGATGCCTTATTAAAAATAGCTTCTGAGGAAGAGAGGGTGGAGATCCTACGGCTAATATTAGGGATAAGGTTTTTAAAAACTATAGGTGGATGGCAAGATCCTTTATTTATATATTTTAAATTTTATTCATATTAATATTCATATTCTTATGATGTATCTATTCTGTCTGTAGATTACAGACATACAGATACATTTGCCCTAAATTTTATATTTACGCACACTTTTTCACTATACGTATACATATGTGCATACACATATATGCACATCTGTGAGCGTATATACTTACAAATACACACACCTAACTATATTTCTTGATAGATTTTTATATATTTCAATTTCTAATTCATTTGTCTATATCTTTTTTTTTTTTTTTTTTTTGATTTTCTTCATGAGACTTTCCGAGTATTTACCCATGTTTTATATTGCCTCGTCTGACGAACGAATGAAGACGTTTCTTTCGTATTCGCCTCATTCGGGAAACCTCTGGTAATGAGGTAATTATATTGTATTGATTTTTTTTATACACTAAATTTTGCTCTGATACTTACATAGAGCACTCTTCACTTCTATGACCTTTTCTGTTTCCAACGGAAATTTCAATACTTATATATATATATATATATATATATATATATATATATATATATATATATATATATATATATATATATATATATATGGTGGCTGCCAAATCGTTTCGAGTACGGCCACTACTTTATATCCATGTAGGAGAACTCCTACCGATGCGCTGAACGAGTGTGACTTTTTTGTCCAGCAAGCAACTTGAAAACTCTGGTACAAACACTACACTTGTGACAGTTATTGACACATAGTGGTGGGCCCATGGTACCATGTGACGACAAGTGCAGAGAGATCTCCAGATGTAAAGCAATGCCTGTGCCGTGGAGCTTTTATAGTGAGCAAATGCATTGCACAAAGCCAGTCCCACTCACTTAACCAAGTTGATATTTTCCAAAAAGAAGAACAAGTCAACATCATTGGATACCATCAGGGTTGCAGGTGTTATATCAGAGTTTTCCTTCTCCTAGAATTCTGCCTTTACAAAGGCTAAGGGGTCATCTCTCCCGGTGATTTTGTCTGGCCATTGACTCTTAAGAGCTCCTTTGCCCTTTGACAGGTTTTGTTTTTAGACCTGCACGATGTCCAAAGTCACCCTACTCACCAAGAAACCTTGGTGGGGTTGCCAGTTTAGTCGCCAACGACACGACCATGGGACATGTTGTACTGGAATACATGTTACCAGTAGCACCAACTGGTGACCTGAAATATATATATATATATATATATATATATATATATATATATATATATATATATATATATATATATACACACAATATATATATATATATATATATATATATTAACAAATGGAAACTATATTTATAAAACCATATTTATTTCATTATACATTTTTCAAGGGCCACCAAGGTAAACTATGGTGCGCTTTCATCAGATAAAATATAATATAGGTTAGTTTTATAAACAAATATTGACATACCCTTAAAAAATGCAACCATTCTGGTTGGAAGCTCCTGGATAGTTGTATCCCAACAAATTAAATATAACCTCTACATATATATATATATATATATATATATAGGTGTCTGTGATCTATATACACTGGTCATAGACACACCCACACACATATATATACACCCTCAGATATATATATATATATATATATATATATATATATATATATATACATATATATATACGCAACAACACCACCAGATCTATTCCATTCTCCTTCTCTGTCTCATCTCCCTCTCTCTCTATGTCTCTCTTCATATCTCTCTTTCCCTCTCTTTGTTTATGATGGTACCCGGAAAAGCCCATATCTTGGGAACACGTGGTCCGCTTCATGCGAAACTTGTTTTATTCAATTTGTATTACCATTTCAGTGTCAAATTCCTTTCAAAATTTTCCCCATTACGCGCCCTTTTGGCTGTATTACATTAGAGACAAACAAGAAAGCAAACAATCACAGACTTTTCGTAGTATACTAGAAAACCCGTGACCCCAGTGGGTCATGTTCTCTTTAAAGTTTTTTTAAAAATCAAGTTCACTTAAAAACAATTTTTAAATAATTAAAATAAACACAGACATGTATATAATTGTTTCTACTTTTTGGCATAAGGCCAGCAATTACCCAGTGCATTACTGGTACTTTATTTTATCGACTCCGTAGGGATGAAAGGCAAAGTCAACCTCGACGGGATTTGAACTCAGATCGTAAAGGGACGTAACTAAGCTGGAAAGCACTGCCAATCCACCACCCTTGGATACAGACATGTATATAATTTGAAATGAAACTGGAAGGGGCAAGTATGTACGTGTGTGTGTGTACGTGTATATATATATATATATATATATATATTTAGCATATGTAAATCTATATATCTTATATATATATATGTATATATATATATATATATATATAATTATAATGAAATGACAGGAGGCTGGACTTGTGTAAATCCTTGAAAGGTTTATTATACTATGATCATTTCAATGACCGGGTTCCGTATGGATCCGGTGATATCATCAGGTATTCGAAATATAAAAAGTGAATGTAATAGATAAAATCCATGGGGCTGAAAATCAAAGACCCGAGGACGACCGCCATCCACCATCTTCCACCTTTTCCGGTCGCCCTCAAGTGACGTGGCTAAAGCTTACAGTGTGCTACTACCGGTCAAATAAAGGAAAACAGAAAAGGATAGGAACATAAGTCAGCGTTAATATCATGCCACAAGAAAAAAGAAAGAAATATATATATGTATATATATATATATATATATATATATATATATATATATATATATATGTGTGTGTGTGTGTGTTTGTATATATATATATATATATATATATATGCGTGAGCTATATACACTGGTCATAGACACAGACACATATATATATATAAACAAAGAAAGTATGGCAAGAAACCAGGTAGACCAGAGTACTCGATACAAAGTGTAGTAGATTAGTTGGGTAGTTGGTTCGATAACTGGAAGGTGGTTTATATATTGTCAAAGCACTTTCGTCACACATTATGTGACCTCCTCAGGACTAGGCTTTTATTTTGTGTCTCTCCTTTGTTCTGTCCTAAACCATCTTAAAAAAGATATACATACATATATATATATATAAACATATATGTATAAACGTGTATGTATATAGTAATATTTTTATAAATTCATATATACATACCGTCGCCCCCCCCCCCCCCGCACACGCACACACACACACACACACATTATATATATATATATATATATATATATATATATATACATACATATACATACATATCTACATTTACATACATATCTCTGTCTCTCTCTCTTTCACACATATATATATATATATATATATATATATATATATATATATATATATATATATGCATATATATATATATATCCATATACATACATAGATAAATAGATACATATGTGTTTGTGTGTCTAAGAGTATTTATACGTGTGGGTGTGGGTACGTGTGTATGTGCGTGTGTTAAATGAATGGTAAATGAATGCATAGACATCGTACTTCCTTTTTTGCATAATTAATATAATTACTCTCGTTTATAACCTTGGTAATTACAAAAGTCCACTTGTTCCTGCCTTTGTCTTGATTATTATTTCTATATAATGTAACTTTATTACTCATCCACACGACGTTTGAAATATTGATGAAGTCACGACTGTGAGGAACACAACCGCATTACTTCTGATTAGAATTTCTTGAATTCATCAGATACCGTATTCAAATTGTGCTGTCATTCATTCAAGTTAATAGTAAATATAATAATAATAATAATAATGGTTTCTAATTTTGGCACAAGGTCAGCTATTACCCCAGGGTATTACTGGTACTTTATTTTATCGACCCCGTAAGGATGAAAGGCAAAGTCAACCTCGGCGGGATTTGAACTCAGAATGGCAAGGGCCATAACTCAATGCGTCAAAGCATGGCGTCCGACCCTCTACCGATACTGCCAATAATAATAATGATTTTATTTATTAGCCACAAGGACCGACATGTAAGGGACAATACAAAGACAGGGACAGCGGGGGTTTACAATAAGGTCGAGTAAAATTGCACAAAGGCAAGACTAATTTAACAATGAAGATGTAAACAATATGAAATAAACTATGCATAAACATAACATAATAAATTTTCTCGATAGGGGTGGACGACCCTGGGGTGACTCAGGTACCTCACCAATCCTGAACCACCCTGCGCTTCTAGGGCACCCAGGGAGAGCACCCCTCTCCTCAAGTTAGCTAGCCTATAGGCGCATTCTCGCCACATTCCTCCACCTTTTAGCAAATGTACAGGGGGACGGGGTAGCACTTCTCTCTCCACCCTCACCTTCCTGTCCAGATGAAACTTGAAGTTGATGAGGGATTGTCCGAAAATTGTCCGAAGATTGTCCGTCTTCAGTCCTTTTAATCTGGATCACCATATAACCACTTTCGCAACGGCCAACAGACAGAGGAAAATGTCCTGCTCTTCTTGACCTAGGGAAGGCGGCGGGTCGATCTAGACTATGGAGTCGGCCGATAGCCGGATTTGTTCCATACGCGACAGTGGCTGTTCGACATAACTCCACAAGTCAGTAATGCACGGACATTGGACAAGTGCGTGCAGAACGGTTTCGTCCTTCTGTACGCATCTTGGGCAAGTCCGTCTGACAGCACTTCCGTACCTGTAGAGTTTATCCCGAAGCGGCAGTGCCCCCCGGTAGGACTGCCAAGCGAGGGATTTCTGGAAATTGTCCATCGAAAGTCCTCTGGTACAGACAGGTCAGTTCGACTTAGTCGAGGCCCAAAGCTTCTCCGAATGCGTCATCGCACTTGCGCACCATTAATCCTCTATGGAACTCGAGAGTGGAAGTTCCATGATCGCGGACGGGGGCAAGGCACGAAGGTCAGGCGGTAGTAGATGACGGACGCGATGTACGCATTCGCCACCTCCGCCCGGCCTTTCAGTGATAGCTTCCTCCCAGCCCATTTTTTGGTGAGACTGGCTATTCTGCCCGTTAGCTCGTCCAAATTCTTTTCCACCTGGAGGTCTGGTCCGAACCAAATCCCGAGCAACTTTACCGGTACGTTTGTCCAGCGACCCACGACGCTGTTGGACGGCATAGGCTGGCCTCTCCAGATTCCGAGCTGCAAGCCCACCGACTTTTCCGGGTTAAGTATGGCTCCTGTCAACCTTTATCTCAGGTGTCCGCAATAAGCCGACACCGATGTCGTTCGTATGAGCCGAAACCGCCTTTCCACGTTCCGGTTCGAGCGGGATGCCCTGCAACAGCTCCAGCTTCGCAGTAAAGGCTCGAGTTTCAATACGTACAGAAGGGAAGAAAGAGGGCACCCTTGACGGACCGATCTGGAGAGCCGAAATGATTCCAAGAGGTGTCCATTAACCTTGACCACCGAGCGTGTGCCGCTGTGCATTGCAGCGATCCAGTTTCTGAAGACAGGGCCGAAGCCAGCCGCTTTGAGGACACATTCCAGATACCGATGGTCGACACTATCGAATGCTTTTGATTGATCTAAATTGATCAGTGCACCACCGAAGCCAGGTTTACACACTACCCTCTCTATGATGTATCGCATGAGGTGGAGAATGTCGTGTATGGACCTGGCTGGGATTGCGCAAGTTTGCACCTCCCCAACCAAATCCTCGATGACCAGCACTAATCTCTTTGCTAACACCTTGGCCAAAATCTTAAACTCTGTGTTGAGCAGAGTTATGGACCTGAAGTTGTCTAATGTATCCCTCTTATTCTCGTCTTTCTTTATCAGCGGCGTAACCACTCCCCTGCACACAGAACTGGGAATACTCCCATTCTGCTGCCAGTTGCAGTAGAGTGCTTCGAGGAGTTCGGAGAAAAAGTGTGGTATATTTACGTAAAGCTCGTAAGGCAGGCCATCCAAACCGGGTGACTTGCGCTTCATGCAGCCGACAAGAACGTCCTGAATTTCGGCTGAAGTAATCGGCCTTTCGCAGCGCTCAGCGTCGACCGTCGAGATGCGCGGCAAGCTGTCAAGGTAGGGACTGAAATTCGCTACTCTCTCTGACTCGCCACTCTCCCCGAACAACCGAGTAAAGCGCTGGCGAAAGGCCTCACACATCCGCTTGGAATCGCTTATCTCGTGTCCGTCTCGGTCCGCCAAAGACCGAATTGTGGTTTTATTACCACTCTGCGCCTTCGCCACGCGGGCCCATCGAACAGCTTTGGTTCCCTCGTTTCTTAGCGCACGCGCCTTAGCTCTGACAATGCAACCTTCGTATTTCGCATTGAAGAAATGGTCCAATGCCATTCTCGCCGCTAGAACATCTGTTGCAATGACACTACATATAGCCTCGTCTAACTTATCTACCAGCTCCCCCTCCGTTCTATTTTTCTCTAACGCTAGTTCTTTGCTGAACTCTATCGAAGTTACTCTAATCTCTCTTTTGAGAGCCCCCCGCCATCTGTTGTTGATGACCCTCCCTGTCAACTGTTGCTTAACTAAATTGTTGACTTGGTCCCTGTAAGCCTTACGTGCCGGAAATGACATGTTCAGCTTCCAGTCCCAACCTACGCGTTTTATCTAGCTCAACCATACAGATCACAAATGTGTGATCTGAATAGGCGACCGTTTTAAAAACTGGGCAGCCTACACTATTTCTATCTATTTTCTTAATGAAGATCCTGTCTATATACGATCTTGATGACCCCATGCAGTTGGTCCATGTCCATACTGGCGCATTGGGGAAATCTAGTCGATACCTGTCAAACAGTTGGAACAAGCTGATTAGGTGCTTGAGGCTTTTGCACCCCCCGTTCCTATCAGCTACTCCCACACAATCCCAGCGTTCGTCTAAGATGCCGTTCCAGTCCCCCGCTAACAGTAAAGGGCGAGACTACTCAGAAAGGTCTCCAGGCGCCTAAAGAAGTCCGGTGGGCCGGCCCCTGTAGGGGCGTAGACGGCCAGCAGTCTAAAGGCACGACCTTCGCTACTGCTCACATCCAAGACCACCAACTTACCGTCCGGGTTCCGGAAGATCGACCTTACCTCGAGATCCAGTCCTTTCCTAAACAGCACTGCCACCCCACCTCCCATTCCTGGCCTGCTAATATATGTGAAGATCTGATAGTCGTCGAAAATGGGGGCTAGTGCGCGCGTGTCGATAATTCTGGTCTCGCTGACGGCAATCACAGCCATTTCCAGCGACCTGAGGTCGTTCAGCATGCGACCCTGCTTCCAGGGTGACCCCAGGCCGCAAACATTTAAACATCCTACTCTTAATATGGCCATGTTGGCAAGCTAAAAGAGAGAGGAGAGGTTTACTTGCCTCCCGGGGTTTTGTGAAGGTCGGGTGGTTCGAACTCCATGGTTGGTGGTATTTCTTTTGGGAACCCCTTTAAAAGTCTCGATGTGGGGTTCTCATTCGGGGTTCCCACGTCTTGAAGAAAGCTCTCCCGAATTTCTTTGAAGGAATCGATTGACATTCGGACCCAAAGCAAATCTTGTGGCACGCGAAATGTGCTCATTTCAAAGATCACCCCCTGTGTTTGAATGTCCTCGCTTCTTGCTAAGAGGGCCATCAGTTTATCGTTGGCCCTTCTGACAAGCACGAAGCTTTTAACATTTTGTTGGTCTGGTTTTATTTGTTTTCGTTTTGATGACTGTGGTGGTGATGGTTTTGGTGGTGTTGTTTCGGGTATGTCTGTGTTTGCGTTAGTGGTGTCTGTATTTTTTGTTGTGTATGTTTTTATGTTTGATGGGGCTTTTTTTGTGAGTGTCTCTGTTGTTTTGCACTATTGGGTTTTCTTTCATCTTCGCTGCTGGAAGACAAAGGGTCTGCGGCTGTGAGTGTCTCTGTCTGTGTGTGCGCTTATTGTTTTGTCTATGTGTATAGTTGGAGGGGTAGGGGGAGTGGGAGAGCTTTCCTCGTTTTCCCCGTGGATTGGTTTCGGTGTTGGTGGTGGTCCGGCTGTTTTTGATGTTGGTGTCCGTGTCTTTGTTGGTGCTGTTTTTGGTGGTGGTGGTGCAGCTTTCTGTGTTGACACTGGCGATGGCATCAAAGAAGGTTTGAGACCCCCTGAATGTTTGCGCTGAGGGCAGAAGGCTTACATATGCATTGATTCCCCGCAGACGATGCAGTTTGGCCTTCTTCCCTCAGTGATTAGTTGGTTTGTTGTCCCGTCCTGAAGGTGGGCAAAATCCGGGATTTTGTTCATGTCCTCTGGTTTCATTTGGAGAAGAATCTCCAAATCCATTCCGGACCAGTCTTCTCTCTATGTCCTTTTGATATCCAGTAGGCTAGTGTCTGACCCCTCCTCGATTACGCATCCCAGGAACCACCATATGTTCATTCCTGGTGGGATCCTGGGAATGCGGACGATTACTGTCATTTTTCCCATGTAGGACGGGTGCATGATAATGCGTTTCTTTCTACAAGGGGTCACCGAGTGCTTAATAGCAAGGGCCTCGGTTTTGAACAGTACCTGAGATGGTCCCGAACTGTTTGGCCCTTGCTTTATACTCTAAGTCACTTCCGATGCACTCCAAAGTAACCTCGACCTCTGCTTGGCTGGCAAGTTCCACTTTGCATGTCTGCACTGAAATGCATCGAAAGTACACCGTCCTTCTTTGCATGGCCGCTATTGTCCCCTCCGGGATGGTGAGGTTTTCCCAGGTTTTCTCCCGTTTAATTAACCTCCACGCCTGGGCCAACTGCTGCAGCAAAGGTGGTGCCTCTGTTGCTCTTGTTGTTGGTGTTGTCGTTCTTGCTGTTGTTGTTGGTGTTGTTGTTGTTGTTTTGTTTCTTGTTGCTGTTGCCACCGCCATTCGTGTTTACATTGAAGCTGTCGGTGTTATTGTCGTTGTTCTGAGTTGTTGTTGATGTTGTTGTTGTGGTGGTGGTGGTGGTGGTGGCGGTGGTGATGTTGTTTTGCGATGATACTGCTATTATCACAGAAGGGAGCGGTTGTGGTGTACTTTTTGTGTTTTGCCTCACGTTCAGTGGAATGGTCGACAGACAAGTCTGTAGCAGTAATAGTTGTGGTGAGATCGACAGTGGATGCTTTTGAACTTTTGACATGTACGTTGTTTAACGTTTCAAGGTCCAAAATTTCCATATTTTTTTTTTGGTGGGGAAGCGATTTTTTCGACGTTTTTTTAATATAAATCTTAATATTCGGGCTTAAAGCCCGAATATTAAGAGATCGCCCTCCTTTGGAACCTTATGCTTCGTTAACGACAAAAAATGATACTTTAAAACAGCTTAAAGTTACGAACCTTTTCCGCCGCAAACTTGAGTATCTTCATACATGTGCGTCCAATAATAATAATAATAATAATAATAATAATAATAATAATAATAATAATAATGCTTTCTTTATTAACCACAAGGGTTTACACAAAGTAAGAGATTAAGTACAATACAGGACAATACAGGACGGTACAAATGGGCATTTCTGCGTGTAAAAAAAAAAAAAATCAGAGGATGTAAAAAAAAAAAACAATGATCAATTCTGCAATAGGGGGGAGACGTCTGAGGGACATTCGTGGAGAAAGCCCATTAAAAAAGCCACAGTGACCCTGACCACCAGGGCAAGTGCCCTCTCCCAGTTTTCCACCTTAATTTACAGACATACTCGGGCCATTTTTGCATCTCTCACTCATCTTTCAACAAAATGCTGGGAAGAGAGAACTTCCTCTCTACCATGATTTTCCTTTTCAAATGAAATTTGAAAAAGTTAATCAGGGCATCATGAAGAGGTAAGTGCTCGTCTTCAGCCCTTTCAAACGCGTCCACCATACTATCTCTTTCGCCATGATCACCAGGGAGATAAACACTGCCTGCCCTTCCCGGCTAAAGGAGGAGGGCGGGGCAATCCTCACGATGGACTCAGCTGATAGCCGGATCCGTCCTGCACGCGACAGCAGGTGTTTGACATAAACCCACAAGTCAGCAATGCTCGGACACTGGACGAGTACATGCAGGACGGTTTCGTCGCCATGCGCGTATCTCAGACATGCCCTGCTGAGGGCACCTCTATGCCTAGAGTTTATCCCGCACTGGCAAAGCTCCTCGGTAGCACTGCCAGGCCAAGGATTTCTGGAAGTTGTCCATAGGCCCCGGCCCGAAAGTTCTTCCGAAGAGATTGGCTAGTTGATTTTCGTCGACGCCTAGAGTTTTCCCCAAAATGACATTGCTCCTCCCCTCCACTAATCCTCAATAGAACGTCAAGGTGGAGTTTCCACCGATCACATTTCCCGATTGGTCGAGGGCTGTGAGCGCCTGAAGACATTCCAGTCTCCAAGCGCACCCTCTCGGTCTTCGCTTCACCCAGGACTGCAGCTCCATCAAGGAGACGAGCTGGGGAAAGACGCGCAAAGCAAACGGCGACCACACCAGATCACCGTCGAGGAAGAGGTGGAGATGTCGTAGCCTGAGCGCGTGTCTGCGCATCATTAGCCACGGCATGCCCAGCCCCCCACCTAGCGGGTGTTGACGGCAGATGGACCGCCTGACCATCGGAGCTCGTCCCATCCACATAAAGTGAAAGAGCAAACGCTCCAGCGCAGTCAGGCGAGGCTTGGACAAGGCACGACGGTCAGGCGGTAGTAGATGACGGACGTGATGTACGCATTCGCCAATTCCGCTCGGCCTTTCAGGGTTAGCTTCCTCTCTGCCCATTTCTGGGTGAGAGAAGCCACCGTTCTCGTCACCTCGTCCCAGATGTTGTCCGTCTGGAGGTCCGGACTGAACCAGACCCCTAGCAATTTAACCGGTCCATCCGTCCAGCGCCCGACGTCGCTGTTGGACGGCATGAACCTGCATCTCCCGGTGCCGAGCTACAGGCCCACCCACGTCGAGGAAGAGGTGGAGATGTCGTAGCCTGAGCGCGTGTCTGCGCATCATCAGCCACGGCATGCCCAGCCCCCCACGTAGCGGGTGTTGGCAGCAGATGAACCGCCTGACCATCGGAGCGCGTCCCTTCCACAAGAAGCGAAAGAGCAAACGCTCCAGCGCAGTCAGGCGGGGCTTAGGACAAGGTACGACGGTCAGGCGGTAGTAGATGACGGATGCGATGTACGCATTCGCCACCTCCGCTCGACCTTTCAGGGATAGCTTCCTCTCGGCCCATTTCTGGGTGAGAGAAGCCACCCTGCTCGTCACCTCATCCCAGTTTTTGACCGTCTGGAGGTCTGGACCGAACCAGACCCCTAGCAATTTAACCGGTCCGTCCGTCCAGCGCCTGACGACGCTGTTGGACGGCATGGACCTGCCTCTCCAGGTGCCGAGCTGCAGGCCCACTGACTTCTCCTGGTTGATCATTGCTCCTGTCACCGCTTCGTATTCTCTTAGTGTAGTGCCGATCGCCTCGATGTGTTTGGCGTTCGACACCACTACGGTGACATCGTCGGCATATGCTGACACGGATCTTCCGCATCCTAGTTCGCGCGGGACCCCCCTCAACGTCTCCAGTTTGTGCAGTAATGGCTCGAGAGTCAATACGTACAATAGGGACGAGAGGGGACATCCTTGGCGGACCGAGCGCATGATGTTGAACGGTTCCGAAAGGTGACCGTTCACTCTCACTACAGAGCAGATGTCGCTGTGCATGGCAGCGATCCAGCCTCTGAAGACGGGCCCAAAGCCAGCCGCCCTCAGGACTGCCGTTAGGTAACGATGGTCGACCCTATCGAAGGCTTTCGACTGATCTAAATTGATCAAAGACCCACCCGTGCCAGGTTCCCTAGCTACCCTCTCTACGATGTATCGCATGAGGTGGAGGTTGTCGTGGATGGATCTGTCGGGAATGGCGCATGTCTGTGCCTCTCCCACCAGACCACCAACGACAAGCGCCAACCTCTTTGCTAGCACCTTGGCCAAAATCTTGAACTCTGTGTTTAGCAGAGTTATGGGCCTAAAATTATCTATGTTATCCCCCTTGTTCGGATCCTTTCTCAGCAGCGCCACCGCTCCTCGGCTCACAGAGCTGGGAATTCTCCCGTTCTGTTGTCAGTTGCAGTAGACGTCCGCCAAGAGGCCTCCGAACAAGTTTGGCATTTGTACGTAAAGTTCATAGGGCAGACCATCCAAACCAGGCGATTTACCCCTTGTGCAACTAGTCATTGCATCCCGTACTTCAGCGGCTGTTATCGACTTTTCGCAACACTCCGCCTCAGTGGCCGAAAGCCGCGGCAGTCCGTCGAGGTAGACACTAAAGTCCATCCCTCGATCCGGCCCGCCACTGCCCCCGAACAGTTGAGCGAAGTGTCGCTGAAAAGCTTCACACATTTGCCCCCGATCGAGTAGCATGCGCCCGTCGTGGTCCACCAAAGACCGGATCGTGGCTTTGTTGCCACGACGCGCCTCCGCCACTCGGGCCCATTGAACGGCTTTCGTCCCCTCGTGTCTGAGAGCACGTACCCTAGCTCTGACAACGCAGCCTTCGTGCTTTGCATTGAAGAATTGGTCAAGGGCCAATTTCGACGCAAGTACGTCGGTCGCGATGCCTTTGCTAAGCTCCTCATCTAATTTTCTAACTAATTCTCCCTCTGCTCTATTTTTCTCTATTGCTAAAGTCTTACTAAACCTAATGGACTCTATTCTAATTGCTCTTTACAGAGCAAACCACCACTTCTTGTTGACGATGGCCCCCGTCAACGCCCGCTTAACTAGTTCGTTTATCCGGTCTCTGTAGGCCTTGCGCGCTGGTAAGGACGCGTTTAGCTTCCAGTAGCCGGTTCCTCGTCTATGAAGCCTATCTAAGTCAAGCACACAGATCACGAATTTGTGGTCCGTGTAGCTGACTATCTTGAATTGTGGACAGCCTATGCTAGACCTATCTATTTCCCTACAAAATACTCTATCTAGATATGATCTGGATGACCCTATGCGATTTGTCCAAGTCCACATTGGTACATTCGGGAAATCCATTCGGTACCTGTCAGACAGTTCAAAACGTCTGAGCAGGTTGGTGAGACTCTTGCACCCTCCTTCCCTATCCACTAATCCCACACAATCCCAGCGTGCATCTAAGATCCCGTTCCAGTCGCCCACTAACACTAAAGAGCGGGACGTTCCAAGAAAGGTCTCCAGACGCCGGAAGAAATCAGGCCGCCCTGCTCCTGTCGGGGCATAGACGGCCACTAACCTGAAAGCTTGCCCGTCTCCGCTGGTCACGTCCAGCACCACCAACTTACCTTCTGGGTCCAGGAAGATGGCCCGTATGGCAAGATCCAAACCTCTCCGAAAAAGCACAGCAACTCCTCCCCCCGATCCCGGACGGCTGGGAGATGCGTACACATCCTAGCCGCCGAAGATGGGTGCGAAAGCCTGTGCTTCGGAGATTCTGGTCTCGCTGATGGCCACTACATCTATGTTTAGTGACCTGAGGTCGTTGAGCAGGTGGCCCTGCTTCCATGACGACCCCAAGCCACGCGCATTTATGCTGCCTATTCTGAGTGAGGTCATGTTGAAAAGGAGTGGAAAAGATGGGAAAGACCACTTACCTTACTTCTCGTAGGGGAAGGACGGCTTTTCCATCCTTTTCACTGCTTGTGGCCTCCCCAGGAAGGATGTCCTTATAAATCCTCCTGGAGAGTGCTTGTCGGAAGTCTCCGATGTCTTTGGGGAATTTTTGTTTTAGTGTCATGTACGTTTTCTGTGTGATGCGAGTGATTTGTATGTGTGGAGGTGGTGTGAATTTTGGGGTTGTTGTGTAGTCTTTTTCTGTGATGCTGGTGTTGTGTTGGATGTAGTGTACTAATTGCTTGTTGTTCAAATTTAATGCTGTGTAGTGTGTATCGTTTTGGTTGTTTTGTTTTGTTTGCGTTTGTTGTGGGTTTGTTTCTGTTTCGCATTTTGGTGACTTTTGTGGTGTAGGTGATGGTGGTGTTGGAGTTAATGATGGTGATGGTGTTGGTGTTTGGGTTGATGGGGTTGGTGATGCTGGTGTGGATGGTCGCATATCTGTCCTAACTTTTTTGTTTCTTAGTTTATTTGATTCCCTCTGTATTTTGTTTTTGGAGGGGGAAGGAAGGGAATTTTTTCTTTTTTCGTTTCTTTTTTTTTTCCGGATATCGTTTCCCACTCCTCGTCGTCACAATCTGTCTCCAGTTGTGATAGGCCGGGGAGTGGAAAATCCTCCACAGCCGTTAGTTTTGGTTGTGGTGTGGTGGATGGTGTAGGCGCTGGTGCTAGTTCTGAAGCATTGGGTGGTGGTGGTGTTGGTTTTGCTGGTGGTGGTAGTGGTGTTGGTTTTGCTACTGTTGCTGGGGTTGTTGCTGTTATAGTTGCTTCTGTTGTTGCTGCTACAGTTGTTGCTGCCATCTCTGCTACTGGTGGTGTTGATGGTTGTGTCACTGGGGTGGGTAGGAGAGGTGGCCTCAACCTTTTAGCCTGAGGGCAGAAAGCCCTTAGGTTGGTTCCTTCACCACAAACGACACACCTAGGTCTTCTGCCCTCGACAATTACCGTGAGGTGGCTGCCGTCAGTGAGGTCTATTACCTCTGGGATCTCCTCAATGCTTTTTTGGTCCGCTTGGATCAGGAGCTCCATCCCAGATCCGGACCAGTTTTCCTGCTTTTCTTTTGCTACTGCTATTATTTTCGTGTTGGCTTCGATGCCGGCGAGGACAGCCGCTATTAGCCAGGGAATTTCGATGGCCGGTGGAACGTGGGTCACCCTGATCTTTACGAGACTCTGGCCACAATAGCTTGGGACGAGTGTGAGGTCGTCACTTTTTAATGGGGCCATGGAGTGTTCTCTAGCCTCCTCTGGTGTTTCAAAGAACACATCCACGGTTCCATACTTTTGCCCACGTCTGATGTGGGTTTTTCTTGCCCACACATGTCCCAAAGCTTTTTGGATTTGGGACTCGGATGCCCGTTCCACTCGGCGCGATTTTACATTTATTGTTCTATACGACACGGTGCACAGGCGCCGATGCTCCATTTTATTAGGTGTGGGGGGGGGAGGCTGACCCTGTACCCATCTTTCTTTACCATTTGTTTGGCATTTTCTAAATCTTCTTGAGTTACCGTGAACGCTTCGAATTGTTTTGCTACGATGGCGAAACTGAGGGTCGGTTTTATAATGTCATTGTTGTTGTTGTTGCTATCGTTATTTGTGTTAATCTTAATTTTTGTTTCAGTTGTGGTGGTGGTGACGTCATTCGTCTTTGGTGCGGAAGAGTCCATTTTGCTTGATTTCATTTCGACATCACGAGTTAATTTATTTTTTTTCTTCTTTTGTTTCTGTTGTCGCGGTGGTGGTGGGGGTGGTGGTTGTCGCGGTGGTGGTGGTGGTGGAGGCTTTAACACCTGCAGTCATTGGTAATGGCGGGAAATGAATGTCTGCCTGAGACAAATTTAAAATATTGCTACTGCTTATTTTTTTTTTTGTGTTGGCAAACGTAGTAACATTTACAATGGTGTTGTCGGTGTGAGGTGTTATTTTGTGAGGAAGGCTTTCAGCTGCTTCGTGCAGAGGGGAATTAGCCATTTTTTTTCAAAGAAATTTTTGGATAATAATAAAAGTTAAAATTTTGGGCACAAGGCCCCAATCTTTTTGGGTGTCCTTTTCGGAAAACAATGTATGTGCGCTTATAAACAGTTAACCATAAAATATACCATAAATGACAATTTTTAACAAACGGAAATAACAAACTTTTGCGGAGCTCACGATGATACGATTTACTAAGTAGGTCGCCAATAATAATAATAATAATAATAATGCGCTGTTACTCCAACTTTACAATGAAATAGTTAAGGAGCCAGAAAAGATACCATCATGGCTAGTTAACGGCATTACATTCCTGCTTCCGAAGAATGATGAGACAAACAATCCCCAAAATTACAGATCGATAACTTGCTTGACCCCAATGTATACAATTTTAACATCAGTCCTAACTGAATACACATATGACAACTTGATAATAAATGACCTATTTCCCATTGAGCAGAAAGGGTGGAAACGAGGCTCATATGGCTGTAAGGATCAGCTTTTGGTTAACAAAATGATACTGGAAGATTGTCATAATAGACACAAAAATCTATCGATTGCTTGGATAGATTATAAAAAAGCATTCGATAGTTTGCCACACAGTTGGATTGAAAAATGTTTAGAGATTTTCAAAATATCCCCCGTTGTCAGGAGGTTTTGTAATTCAGTATGAAGACATGGAAAATGACACTCCTTTTGAATAGTGAAACAAAATCACTGGAAGGTAGAGAAGTTAATATTAATTGTGGAATTTTTCAGGGTGACTCTTTATCACCGCTTTTATTCTGCATCGCACTTATACCATTAAGTAAAATGTTCAATGAAACAAAACATGTATATAAAGTCTATGACAAAACCATTAATCACTTGTTCTACATGGATGACCTGAAACTATTTCCAAAAAATGATGAACAATTGCAAGGGCTATAGTGGAGCAGTTCAGTAATGACATTAAAATGGAGTTTGGACTAGATAAATGCGCCAAAGCAACGTTCACCAGGGGAACTGCTGAAAAGTTCAGACATTAATTTTGATCGGGGGAATGTGATAAGAGAACTTGATCAAGAAAAAAACTTACAAATATCTAGGTGTTTGTGAAGGAGACGGAATCAAGCACTCGACAATGAGGGAAAGGATAAGGAAGGAATGTTACAGCAGAGTAAGAGCAATCTTAAGACCGGAATTGAAAGCAAGGAATAGGATTGATGCCATGAACACGCTTGCCATACCAGTAGTAACCTACAGTTACAATGTCATCAACTGGTCAAGCACAGAGATCCGTAGGCTCGATACAAAAATTCGAAAATTCTTAACCATGCACAGAATGCATCACCCTAAAGCAGATATAGATAGAATATATCTCTCTAGGAAAGAAGGAGGACGTGGGTTAATCCAGTTAGACATTGCGTTGAAAACTGCAATAATTGGATTATCTACATATCTAAGGGAATCACATGATTGGATGATCAAACTCGTTTTGAAACACGGAAGCATCAAAAGATCATATTCCATTACAAAAGATGCACAAAGATACAGTAGTGGACTACAAATTTCAGAAGTCCCATTTACTGCTGAAATGGAAAACACAGAAAAAGCAAAGCAGGTAAAAGTAACTGCAAAGAAAGAACTGCTACAGAAACTGGCTAAGAAATGGCAAGAAAAGCCTCTGTATGGAAAATACCAGAGCGAGCTAACAATCCTGATGTTGACAAAACTTTAACACATCAGTGGTTGGCATCCTCTGAACTGAAATCGGAGACTGAAGGACTGATTATATCAGCACAAGATCAAGATCAGTGTCTGCCAACAAAAAATTACCAAGCTAATAATAAAAAATGGATGCAGCCCATTGTGCCGTGTATGCAAAAAACAACCAGAGACCATTGACCATATAATTTCAATGTGCAGTCCTATAGCTCCAACCGAATACCTAAACAGGCATGACAGAGCTGCACAATACATACATTGGATAATGTGTAAGCATTTTGACCTGCCCCATCAAAAGAAATGGTGGGAGCATCAATCACCTCCCATACTTGAAAAAGATCACATCTCAATCTTGTTGAACTTTAGCATCCAAACAGAGCGAAAAATAGATGCAAATAGACCTGATATAATACTGA
Organism: Eledone cirrhosa; assembly: GCA_964016885.1. Taxonomy (NCBI): domain Eukaryota; kingdom Metazoa; phylum Mollusca; class Cephalopoda; order Octopoda; family Eledonidae; genus Eledone; species Eledone cirrhosa. The sequence goes on along the minus strand of OZ024740.1, from coordinate 384,129,764 downwards.
AGGACTTTAAAAAGAGAGTATGCCTGCTAATTGATATGTCCGTTTTAATAGACAAAAATGTATCTATAAAAACATTTGAAAAATTGAGCCAGTATAAGGACATGGAGATAGAAATTGGAAAAATGTGGAAATTGAGAACTAAAACAATACCAGTGGTTATAGGCGCTCTAGGAATGATACCTAAGGGGTCTAATATTACTTATCGCAAATCCCAGTAAACCGCGTATAGGAGAAATACAAAAGATAGTACTAATGGGAACTGCCCATATACTAAGGGAGATTCTGTTAATATAAGTACATCACCAGTCTAAACACCTAAAGATGCACGTGTGAGTATGTATGTTCTTTCTTGAACATGGCGGACCTTGTTGTCTCTTGAGGTCACTGGTTGTGACTTGGTGATAACTCGTATGAACATAAGGCAAGATAAATGCAGCTGTAATAATAATAATAATAATTAGCATCAAAATGCATGGCAAATATGTGGCCCGTAGCAAAGAAGCTGATGTTGACCAAAAGCACACCCATCAGTGGCTACGTAGTTCAGGGATAAGGGCGGAGAATGAAGGCTTCATCTTAGCTGCCCAAGACCAAAGCTTATTGACTCGTAATTACTAGGCCAATGTCATGAGAAACGGAATAAATCCAAAGTTCCGATTCTGTAATGCTGGGGTTGAAACAGTGGATCACTTAGTCTCTGGATGTAAAGTTTTAGCACCAATAGAATACAAATATAGACATGACAGTGTTGGCCAATATCTACACTGGGTAATATGTCAGCATTACAAAATCAAAGCTGAAGGCAAGTGGTGCAATCATCACCCTGAGGCTGTAACTGAAGGAGAAAAAGTAACAATACTCTGGGACTTTCCTGTACATACTGAGAGGACCATAAAAGCAAATAGACCTGACATCATTATAAAAGATCAACATAACAATGTCTGTTTGTTGATAGATATGAGCATCCCATGTGATCTCAATATCGCGGCAAAAGAATTTGACAAGCTACGAAAATATAAAGATCTGCTTATTGAAATTGAGAAAATGTGGCACCTCAACGCCGTTACAATACCAGTGAATGTGGGAGGACTGGGAAATATCAAAAAAGGAACAGAACAATATTTGGGAATGATTCCTGGCTTACCCTCTCTGCACGAGGTGCAAAAGATTGTTTTGACTGGTACTGCACACGTATTGAGAAGAGCACTATCTCTGTAAGATTGATAACCCTCCTTGTATTTACATATGCATATGCACATGTGTATATATGTATACTGTTTTTTCTTTTGTTTTTATTATAATCAATCTGCTGTATTAACTGGCATATTAATGCACACTGTGAATATATTTACCCTAGGAGTCAGGAATACACTCGGCATATATCTCAGAAACAATAATGAAAGAAAATAAAAATAATAATAATTGTTTCTACATTTGGCACAAGGCCAGCAATTACTCCAGTGTATTACTGGTACTTTATTTTATCGACCCCGTAAGGATGAAAGGCAAAGTTAACCTCGGCGGGATTTGAACTCAGTCCGTAAAGGGACGTAACTGTGCTGCAAAGCATGGCGTCCGACCCTCTACCGATACTATAATAATGATAATAGTAATGGAGACGTCAAATCAATCATACTGCATACTTAAGGATCAGCTACCGATAGGGTTGATTATCAGAAAGAAAGGAGGAGACAATAGACCAGGGGATGTCCAATGAGGAAATAACAAAAAGGAGGAAGAGCAACCTTAGTGAAAAATGCCTTCTTAGCACCTTCTTTAAGAAAACGGAATTTAGAGATCCACAGACATGGAACTGGTTAAAAAGAGGAGACCTTAAAAAAGTGACAGAAGGAATGCTAATGGCTGCGCAAAAGCAAGCCCTCACAACGAAGTGGGTGAAATACCATATTGACAAGGAGGAGGCTAGATCACTGTGTAGGATCTGTGGAAAGAGAGAGGAGACTGTGGCTCACATTGTATCCGAGTGTAAACATCTAGCCCAGCCTCACTATAAAGGCTGGAGATATGATGTGATGGGCAGGGTGATCTACAGGCATCAATGCAAAGTAAAAAATTTACCATATTCTGTAAGTGGTATGAGCATAAGCCAGAGTGGGTGATAGAAAACAATCAGCTGAAGGTGCTGTGGGATTTTAAGATACAGACGGACAAGATATTAGAACACAATAGGTCTGACCTGGTGGTTTTGGACAAGGAAAAAAGATTATGCCTGATTGTAGATATAGCCCATTTGACACGAGAGTGCAAGAAAAGGAGAGGGAGAAAATTAAAGGATACCAGGATTTAAAGTGGGAGTTAAAAGGGATTTGAAACTGCTATGAAATGAAGGTCTTCCCGATTGTCATAGGCGCACTAGGTACTATCTCAAAGAGTTTCCAAGGATGTTTAAAGAAGTTTAATCCTGCTCCCGTTTTTGGAACACTTCAAAAATCATGCTTGCTGGGAACAGCAAGAAACCTCCAATACGTCCTGAATATGTGAGGCTGCAGGTAACGGATTGATATTCATTTCAACAAACTTTCCAGTTCAATAACATCAATGTGTGAGACTCAAAGAACAATAATAATAATAATAATAATAATAATAATAATAATAATAATAATAATAATAAGTAGGAATGTCATAAGTGCCGTAAATTCCAGAGCTCTGTCTATTATTAGATACAGTGCGGGAATTTTGAAATGGAATGTTAGTGAAATAAAAGAAATGGATAGAAAGACTAGGAAGGTAATGATTATCTACAACATGTTCCACAAGCGGAGTGGTATTGATAGACTCTACTTAAACAGATCCGAAAGTGGAAGAGGTCTTACCAGCACAGAGGACTGTGTTCAGATGGAGAAAAACAGTCTGCACAAATATGTGTCTGACAGTAGGGAGCCAATGCTCAAAATTGTACTGAAAGAGAAGACAATAGATCAGGGGATGTCCAAGGAAGAAATAACAGCAGAGAGGAAGAGCAACCTTCATGAAAAATCCCTCCATAGCACCTTCTTTAAGAAAACAAATTTCAGAAATCCACAGACATGGAACTGATTAAAAAGAGCAAACCTTAAAAAAGCTACAGAAGGAATGCTAATGGCTGCGCAAGAGCAAGCTCTCAGACGAAGTGTGTGAAACACTATATTGACAAGGAGATGGCTAGCTCACTGTGCAAGGAGAGAGAAGACTGTGCCTCACATTGTATCCGAGTGTAAATACCTAGCCCGGACTCACTATAACGGCTGGAGAGATGATATGATAGGAAAGGTGATTCACTGGCATCTATGCAAACAATTTACAACATTTTGAAGTGGTATGAGCATAAGCCAGAGTCAGTAATAGAAAACGATCAAGTGAAGGTGCTATGGGATTTTAGGATAGAGACGGACAAGAAATTAGAACCCAAAAGGCCTGACCTAGAGGTTTTTAACAAGGAAAAAAGATCGAGCCTGATTTGACACGAGAGTCAAAGAAAAGGAGAGGGAGAAAATGAACCGATACCAGGATTTGAAATGGGAGTTAAAAAGGATTTGGACCTGCCATGAGATCATGGTCGTCCCGATTGTCATAGGAGCAGTAGGTACTATCTCAAGGAGTTTCCAAAGATGGTTAAAGGTTAGTCCAGCCCCGTTTTTTGGAACACTTCAAAAGGCATACTTGCTGGGAACAGCAAGAACCCTCCGATACGTCCTGAATATCTGAGGCTGCAGATAGCGGCTTAATATTCTATCCAATAAACTTTCCATTTAAATAACATCAATGACTGAGACTCAAAGAACAATAATAATAATAATAATTGTTTATACTTTTGGCACAAGGCCAGCAATTATCCCTCTGTATTACTGGTACTTTATTTCATCGATCCCGTAAGGATACAAGGCAAAATTAACCACGGTGGCATTTGAATACATTCTGTTAAGGATAATCGTTTATTTATTGCCTTCAAAGACACACAAATACTCACATATATCCCGTGCAAAATATATCGTGCAAAAGGTATTACAAAACACGATGTTATTCAAATATGAAATATCTTAAGACATGACAAATTTGGAACAAATTAAAGAAGTAATAGACAGGAAACTAACACAGAGAACTGCTTTTTCCAAAACTCTGATCTTCTTAAGAACCGATCACCTATCACTCCTCAACTATTACAGTTACATGTGTTCCGGATCGAATCGAGAGTCATATTTTATATGCCACAACCTATTAGGCTTTTAACTGACTCCTGATATGATATGTATAAACCATATTTTCAATAAATCCATTATTTACTCAACAGTTTTATGGCCTACATTAAAGTATCTAGTGTTCAGTTAACACATCCAAACAACGTAAACTTCATGTACCATTTGATGGTTAGCGTACTTCTGTTGACGAAGAGGTTCCAGCTGCTTGCATGTTTCTTTTTTATCTGGTTACAATTATTGGCTTATTCATTCTTTTCCTACTGTCACCAATACATTCCCATTCTAATCCCGTCGGTATTCCCTTACTATCCCCACAAGACGTTGGGGTAATAGCTGCATATTACATTTAGCCTTTCTTTTGTGGGAGAAGGGACCACAATGCTACTCGTTTATTGTCGATCCCTAGTATTAGTGTCATAACACGTGAACATCGATGAACAACTATTATCAACATTGTGTCTGTCAGTTCTGTTTCACCCAAGAGAGAATATAGCCACAGGCATGACATAATTGGATGCTCTATATACTTGATGTTACGACAGACCTATCCAATCTAAAGATTTGGGAGTGGAGGTAACGAAAATGTGGGAACTGAAAAACAAATTAATTTTCTAACATAATAGGTGACTTCAGAATTATTTTAAAAAAAAGAAACACGGACACATATACATTAACATTATGATATACACACAATATTGGAATTATTACTACAACTCACCGTACACATATTACATATGTTACTTTCAATAGAATACAAAATACAAAATACAACAAAAACAATTTAGATATCAAAAGAACAAAGATCTACGCTCCATAGTGCAGTGAAGCATGCTATAAAAATTGGACTACTGAACCGTACTAATGGTCTGTTTCCGTTATTTCGACCTTCTGCATTTCCACTCTATATTTCCATTTCAGTATAAATAAGCATGAAATCCGGATTCCCTATCTAGATATCGACATAATTTTGTTAATATATTTTATGCTTAGTCTATTGTAATATCAATAAGAATTATAATGATTTACTTTGGTTTGTTGAGATAGTTGACATCCTCATATTCTGGAAGAGGTAATCAGAAATTTCCTTTTTCATTTTATGATGTACTAATAAAGTCTATGATATTACCTAAAAGACATAGGTATCATATCAATCCTATATATAAATATAACCACATTAGAAATATGTTACAAATACACGAAAAAGAGTAAAAGGAGTGTTTTACTGGACATGCGCCGTGCATATAAACATAACACATTGAAGGCTGAAACGAAATGCTGTATAATTTTATCGGTTCCCTGTCCTTGTATTGTTTGGCAAATATGGATAAAAATTTGGTAGATGTTCGGTTTCATATAGAATTTTCTTAAGTATATTTTATATCTTGCTGATTTAGCTAACACAAGAAGAGAGAATAGGAGATTGAATGTAGAATGCTAAATAAGCTTGAATATTTCTTTCATAACATATTTATCATAGAAATCAATTTATTCTTTTTTTCCTTTTTTTCGGATTCAAAACAAGAAAGGAAGAAAATAAGAATTATACAATTTTGTGTAGCTTGTTCAGTTATATAAATCAACTAAAACAATTTTCTTTTCACAAACTAATATTTGAACAAAAGCAAAACATTCTTATTTTCTATATATCAAGTTAGGTGTTTTACTCAACACATATAATGATGAGATATGCGGTATATCTCAATAGATTTAACATAAGACTATAGAGAAATGTTTGGGTTTTAAAAAATAGGTAAATAAAGGTTATTGATTTCGAAGAATGGAAAAAGGCTTCAAATTAGACATGCGAGGTGTTGTTTTTACGTAATATTGAATTGTTTCCAGTGTTTGACTACTATTTATCTTATCTACACCACGATGTAAGACAATGCAAGGAAACATAATCGTCTGTCTGCGTGATCAGAACTAACCTGATTTTCATAAGAGCTAGTGTAAAAGTAATAATACATTTATAGCAAAAAATTCGTATATAACAACATCAGCAATAATAATAGCAATATATCTATTTCTTTATCCAGCTTATATGCTATTTCTATTTTGCTGTGGCATCTAAAAATACAGCAATTCAGCATCATTTAATTATGTAACTTATACTGATCGCTAGTTACATTATTTTTAGTATTTATTAGGTTCGAGGTTGCATACACGATTTATATTATTCATTAAGCTGTTTAAAATCTACGGTTGGCATTTCCCTATGCTCTATCCTTATCTATTTGTGTATAGTCGTATAGATGCTGGAAATAAAATAGCGCATATGCTCAGGACAGTCACGCTCTCATTGTTGTTTTGTAGGTTATCTCTAATCGAAAACAACCTGCAATCAGAGGCATTATATCCATTGACCATCTCATTTTAATTTTAGACACAATTAACCTAGACTACGTTCTAATATTTATGATCGGATATGAGGAAGCCACTTCGCTGCTATTTATAACAGGTCGAGTTAATATACAAATAATCCCTAGCAGGGCGCTTCTTATGAAATTGACACATACGTGATACATTCTTCATAACTTGTGAAAGGCCTACTCTTATGATATTTATTTAGGCAAACGTCAAAAACTTCGTATAGACTCTGTGATATTGTGAAATGATGTGTGCAGATGAATCTTTATGGAGACTAATCCACGTATAAAGGTTTTGACAAAAATAAACAAAACAAGTAGATCTCAAAGATATGCAAACAATAACTGTTTGATCATATGTATGGAAATATACCAGTTGTATGAAAGCTTTCAAAACTTCACAGACCAACATGGATATCTAAAGCATGAGAAATTATATATATGCAGAATAAAATGTATACAAATATCATCTTCATAACACACTAAAACACACGAACACACACACACACACATTCACACAGAAAGGCATTTGCTAGGCAGTTCGAAATAGAGGTGAAATAATCTAAGTATGGCTTTTTTGAAAGAAAATATTCTGAATAATCTGCCAATATTTGATAGATGCACCTAACAGATTAATCTGTAATGATGTCGAATGATTCAATGATATAACCGTCAATAAAAAGGAGTGCATCCTATCATCAATAGTAATCCTATTTGGGTTTGGGCAGACGTATAATACTTTAGGTACGCTAGTTATGCTTCATCGTAGATAAAGTACTTAGATTTTATTTTTTGTGTATTTCATATATAAACAACACCTCTCGCAATTTTTCGGATTTACTGCCAGTAAATACTTTATACAGATTAAAGATAGAATTTAGAGAAATCGTCTGAATAGGAATAACATTTTAATTAACATTTTCTGTCTAGACCAATTACACAAGTACATGAACATATATAAACGCAATCATATATAAATTATGGTTATTGATCTTGGGTAATAACCAGATGAATAGGATCGCAAATACGAGCGGCTAAAACGCGGTTGCTTCGAAGGGTTTTTGGAGTAACGTTACTCGATAGAGTGTGTAGCTCAGAGATCACAGAGTCATTCCAAGTAGAGCCGCTTCCTCTCCAAATTGAGACATCATAGCTCTAATAATATGGTCAAATGCTTATAATGGCTCAGGAATGAATAGCTTAACAGATTTTACGCGGAAAACCAGCCTGCAGGAGACCTAGAGAGTGATCCCGAGAAAGAATGTTGGCTAGTCTCGCTTGTAGATGGAGCCAGATCAGTTGGAGACAGTTGTTTCTTACAGGATCCGCTGGAAGAAGGGTTTGAGAACTATAGCCCCATAACCCTCTCAGGAATAGGCGGGCTAAGGAGAAGAACACACACACACACATATATATATATATATATATATATATATATATATATATATATATATATATATATATATAATGAGAAATAATTAATCATAAATTAACAGTACATCTAGTAGAAACATCGCCTGAACATGTATGATAACCTTCGGTTTGATATCGAGCATTCTACAACCAGGAGCATTTTTGATTCACCATATTCTACCAACCACGTTTAAGAAAAGGGGTGATGAAATACATATTTCTCCAACCAGATTCCGCATATACTCTAAGACTAAAACATGTGATAAGGGGCACAGAATTGGATATACATTGCCCTACCATATTACGAGAAACAGATCGATCGAACAGCGTTTAAAAATCTGTATGCGATCATGTTATTTGGGTGGACACTGAGACAGTGTTTCTCACAAAAAACACCGAACAAGAAATTTGCTGCGTTAGACAATTTCCCGTTAAAAACAAAATTACCACAGTATTCAACATACCCTGCTATACGTAAGAGATCATGTAATGTACGAGCTGAGATGTGCATGAGAGAAAAACTACATCTTTTCCACGATGTGTTAACTACACCACAATGTGCGACAACACTGTTTTAATACAATACTCATGGTGCAGTGTTTCAGCATAAGGAAGCATATAAAGGAGATATACAAACAAAATTACTTACTGAAGACAGATTCCAAAACCTAAAAAACTGCGGTGACACATTTCATCAGGAAACGGATATCTTTCGTAAACTGTCAGAATGAAGTTGTTTAGTGGAAATCTGATTACTCATACGCAAGTTGTTGAAATTGAAACACAGTATATACGCCTAAAGAAAAGCTCACACAGGAACACTACTAGACCAGCAATAAAAAAACACAGTAACGTGCCAGTTCATTATATTTGGTTACAGTCTATTTATTCCATTCTCTATCATCTTGTTTTTTCTCATGATCCTTCCACTCCTCTAATTAAGCCAGCTGAAATACACCATATACTTACACCTACACACACAAACATCTTCTCAAATTCCTTCACATATATTATTTTACCCACCTAAACAAAAAATCAATCTTAAAATGTAAACTGCTTTAAAACCCTTTTACCGTCTTCCATTTTATTTTGTCCCATTTCTATTAGGTTTCTATATGTCTCCTTTCATTCCATTCTTACCTGACAGTGTCTCATTATCAGCACATAACAGCTACGTCTTCAATATCTAAATCTTTCATTTATATAGAAATAATTTCTATAGGAATAGAGTCTTTTCCCCAAGAATGTCTTGATTATTATATGCGAGTAAAGCAGCTCCTTTCTTGCAGAAGTTATTACTATATAAATTACATGCATTTCTTCACTACTATTGCATTGAGTACCTTATTTAACTGTGGTTTCTTTCCAATTTCCTTTAGGAAATCATCCTCAATTGTGTATATATATATACATATATATACATATATACATACATACATATATATATACATGTGTGTATTTATATATATATATATATATATATATATATATATATATGAGGGGTGCGTGTATGAATTTGGGAATATGTTTGAGAGGGTGAAAGAGTGATTAACCCATTCGAGAAATTGAGATGGGCGATATATTGTAGCCTTCTCTCATATGATATTTTACTATATAAAGGAAAAGAGGGAAAGTAGTCGATCAGAAGATCGGACGAAGCAAACAATATTTTTTCCATTGCTGATATTATCTACCGGTTGGATATATACATGCATAGACAGAGAGAGAGAGAGAGAGAGAGAGAGAGAGAGAGAGAGAGAGAGAGAGAGAGAGAGAGAGAGAGAGATACAAAACTATGGAAAGGAAAGTAAAAGATAAAGAAAGACCGTGAAAATGGGGTAACATATTAGGTTTTCTGACACAATACTAAAAGCAAAAATTAATATACAGGTATATTCATGGAAAGAAAATGAAAGCAAGAAGAACAAGAATGAAAAGGAATGTGAAAATACGAATAAAGAAAAAGAAAGAGGAGGAAACTGTGTGTGGCTGAGTGTTAGAGAATTGGATTCACAATCGTGGGGTTTTGAGTTCGATTCCCGGACCGAGCGATGAGTCATGTCCTTGAGCAAGACACATTATGTTACGTTGTTCCTTCCACCTGGAGTTGCGACCGATAGATAGTACTAGCAATTGGAAAGACCAATGGAAATATTGTCTCCTCCGTCCGATTTGAAGAAAGTGGATCTTTCCTTTTATATATATATACATACATACATACATACACACACACATATATATATATATATATATATATATATTTATTAAATAACATATTAAAGTTATATATATATATATATAAACATTCTCTACTTCCGTCTTTATATATATATATATATATGTATATATATATGAATGAAGTTTTTCCGTCGTACAGGAAAAAAGGGTGCTCTATGTAGGCTACAGAGCTGATTAGTTATGTAATAAAAAACATAAGATAATTATTTCATTTACCACCGGTTTCTTGAAGGCAGATGTTGTGTCTGTCTTCAGTCGTCAGAAGAATAAATAAGGTTATTTATCCATTCTCACGACTGAAGACAGACACAACATCTGCCTTCAAGAAACCACTGGTAAATGAAATAAGTATCTTATGTTGTTTATTGCATAACTATATATATATATATATATATATAAATATATATATATATATATATATATATATATATATATATATATATATATATATATATATATATATATATATATATAAAGGCGGAAGTTTAAAAAGTATGGTGTATTAAAATAATAAATAGATGATAAATAAAAGAAATATAGTTCATGAATTCAAAGAAAGTCTGAAGGGATTAATAAATAACTTTTAACATTTGGCACACTGACGTTCAACCGTGTGACCACTGAATTGTATATCTATAAATGTTATATATACTAATAAAATCTCGTCGCTACGCTACTGGTATTATACAGACACACACACACAACTAGAAAATAAGTCTATATAATTCATATGTACATATAAGTGTCTCAGGCAATTGTCATAGTGCTTTTTTAAAATCTCTGTTACCATGTCTATATGTTAATGGACACACACACACGCGCTTCCCTCCATTAGTATTACATTTAAAAATAACAATAATTGTTTCTACTTTTGGCACAAGGCCAGCAATTATCCATCCCGTAAGAAAAAAAGGTAAAGTTAACCTCGGCGGGATTTGAACTCAGATCGTAAAGAGACGTAACTATGCTGGAAAACATGTCCGACCTTCTACTGATACTGCCACATCAGTTTGGATTATTTAGAATATGAAACAAATTATTCTAAATAAATACTGGAGCATCAATAAATACCAAACCCACTTCATTATAGTGAAAAAAATCCTACCAGTCATTATAGTGATATTAGATTTTTTAAAGTCTGTCGTCATCACTTTCATGAATAACTACGACTGTTTACTTCCCCCCTATACTTTTCTCAAAGAACTTGTGACATATGTCGGATACAGCTGAATACAAAACTTATCGTAACAACCTCAAAATTAAAATCATTAATTTCATTTAATATACACGTCACAATAACCCAATTGTTTTTTTTATTAATAATGATGTGGGGGATTATCAGTATCGGTAGACGGTCTGAGTTCAAATCCCGCCGAGGTTAACTTTGCCTTTCATCCTTATGGGGTCGGTAAAATATAGTACCAGTAATGCATAGGGATAATTGCTGGCCTTGTGCCCAAAATAGAAACAACTATTTATATTGGTGGATTGGCCGTATCGGTAGAGAGTCGGACGTCATGCTTTTCAGCAAAGAATTACGTCCCTTTACGGACTGAATTCACATCCCGCCGAGGTTAAAGTTGCCTTTCATACTTACGGGGTCGAGAAAATAAATTACCAGTAATGTACTGGTTAATTGCTGGCCTCGTGCCAAAAAGTAGAAACAATTATTTACACATTGGATACACTGCGGCTCGTATCTATCTCAGTTCTCTTCTGTCTGTAGTTGGGGATAAGATTATCGTCTATATCCATCAAACAAAAACCTTTCTTCTTTTCCATTATGTTCCTCCATTTTCGTCTTTGTAGTAACTAACTTCTACCTTATTTACTTTATTCCTCAACACTCCTTACCTCAAGTCGTTATTGATTTAATTACGTTTTCTAATTCATTCACTTTTCACAAACTTTCTTTTCTAATTCTTTCTCACTACTTCTGTCAGTTTCTTTCGCAGAAGGTCAGTTACTTTTCGCTTTCGCATTCCTCCACTATAAACATGCCCTTTCACAGTAACACATTTACCCGACTTAGAACTCTATATATAGATAAAAACATAAGACTTTCAGATTCCGTCCTATCAATTGTGCCTTTTTCTCATGAACAATACCGCAGTTAATTGTATTAAATGTATTACATCTTTTTGTACTCCAAATGACTTTCTCCCTTGTAGTCTCTCTATCCTTTTCTATTACTATTTCCTATGAATATGTGACTATTTTTGTTTACCCTCTCTTTTCACTCTTTCTCTCTCCACTCACATGCACATACACACCAGTGCACACGTTCGCGGGCACTCTACTTGCTTCTAGATGGCTTTTGGATTCACAAAACCGACATGGAATGGTTAATCTGTCTTGATACAAGACAAGACAATTGGTCGATCAACTATTTACAACTAAAATAAAATAAAATTTACTATAATTCACTTTAAAATTGATACGCACACACACAAACACACACACGCACTCACACACGCACACACACATGCCCAAATACGCACACACACACGCACACGCATACACACACATACACACACACACGCGCACACATACCCCCCCCCCCACACACACACACATGTATATATATATATTCAAGATAATTTTCATACTTTGTTGGTAATGTCAGACTTGCAGAATGATATTTTTTTCTAATCAAGCCTTTTATGTTTTTCCTAACACATTAATTATATATATATATATATTTAAAAAAAAGGAAAAGCATGACTTCACGTGTACTTCTAAACAATGTGATTTAATTTTATAATGTTACTAGCAGCAGGACCCGGCGTTGTACGGGGTAGGAAACGTGAAGTAGCAACACGTATATGCAAAGATTGAGGAATGTAGCTGTGTACTTTTCAATTCCCTTATTCCCAGGGAATGATTGTTCATCTACTGGAAACGAAGAACATCAGCAGGCCGAATCCAGTAGTAGCAGTGTCAGTGGGCTGATTGCGGAAATCCTGTATGCGTAAGGAGTAAGTGTTGTGGGGCGATGTATGTCGTAAGTCTGTTCACGAATAACGTCACGAAGGGGCACACGTCAGTCTAAAGGGGCGACGTAGTCAATTTTGTGAAAAGCAAGTAGGGATGTAGGATTAAGTAGGGATATTGACATGACGAAATCAGCGTGGCAACGCAGCTGCAGCAGAAGGGGGTCATAGTGCAATTAGCACAAACGCTGGGCGGCACTGGTTGTACTTTGTTTACACAGCAACAAAGGTGCCACAAAAGGGGTCAGCGCGGAATTAGCACAACCGCTGTTCGGCGTACTTGCGCAGGGCGTTCATACTGCGGTGTAGGTGCAACATAAGGGGTCTTAGTAGAAGTAGCACAGACGTGAGTTTTACGGTGTCAATAACACGGCAGCGTAACAGGGCCCGGATGTGCGCGTGATGAAATCACGAAGCGCCAAGGCGCCGACCAAAGATTTAAGGTCCTCATCATTTCCCCAATCCCCCAATATTAGTCTTGCTTAAAAGTAAGTAAGTATTGTGTCCTCTGTTAAATAAACCAAATTTTTAACGAAATATTATACGCTGCTTACGATATTTAAGTAGCGTTTATATTGAAAATGAAACTGGGATGCCAATCGCTAATTCGTAAATTTCCTAGAAACCATTAATAGAATCGGAAATGTCTTTGTCCACAGCAATGCGGGGGGACTATCTAATGTGTGTTGCAAAATTCAAGTAAATCGGTTGGATTATCTTCAGGTTACGCCTCAAAAAAGCCTAAATGGCCTTAAAAATGTGGTTTTCCGCCTAAGACAGAAAAAGTTTTTAAGATGTGTAGCCCATTACACTTCAGGAAATATAAGTAACGCATGTGTAAAGTTTGAAAAAAATCGGTCGGGTACTTCAAGAGCTTTAGGGATTTACACAGACAGACAGACAGACATCCAGCCTTTGTTTTATATATAGAGAGTTGATTTTACAATTTGGTTTTGTAGATCTAGTAAGTTCTTTATAAACTTCGGTGGGGCAATGTTTTAAGATTCCTGGTTAACTTTCCTGAAGAATTTCTCGCATTCGACGAGATCAGGCTGTGTTGTGATGTGTGACTCTATATAAGAGAGATGTTGATGTATGTAGGGGGAGGGTTGTTAATGAGTGTGGGAGTGAAGGAGTGTTGATGAACATTTAAAGGAATTAAATATATATATAGTGGCGATGAATTAGTTTTGCGAGGTTTTTTATATGAAATCGTGTGTCGAAACAGATATTGTTATATTTGGGGAGGGTCATATTTGCGTAATATTGCCAGAATTAATAACAGAACACACTCACTGTTTGGTTGGTTTTCGCTTCTCGCTGTCTTTTATATCTGCGGTCTAACTTACTCGGTCCTCAATGTTGCCATTGACTGACCGACGGTCAAAAATAATACAGATACAATATAGACACAAACACATATATATAGTTTACATAAATCTTTCGTTGCACATCTGCAACATCGTCAGTGGTGTTATATTCATTGTTCCTCCTGTTGTGTTGTATGTCTACGCCATTTTTTTTATTCAGTCTGTCTATATATTTATTTATTTATTTGCTTGTTTGTTTATCTTATTTTATTTTGTCTTCTTTGCGCATGCGTTTGCGTGTGTGTATAGTGTTATGTGTGATGTGTGACTAGTGTGTATAGTGTTGTATCTGCTGGGTGACTAGTGTGTGTTTATGTGCTTGTTGTTATTGTGCTTGTGTATGTATTTATTTATCTTATTTTATTTTTTTATTTTATTTACTTATTTATACTTCTCTTAGGTCAGTGTTGTTTGTTTGGGTGTTGTTGTTGTTCCACTCATTCTTTCTGTTTAGCTTTGGTCTTCTAATTTCTATTTCACTGGCCTCTCTGATTTGCCTATCTGCTGGGTCATTCCTATGTTTAGATATTATTCTAATTTCTATGTTGTCTATGTTACCGTCATGTTGTTGTCTAGCATGTTCGTATAGTACTGACCCGTTTTTTCGTCCTTTTAGTTCCCCCCAGTGTTGGTCTATCCTTTCACCTATGCTACGAGCTGTCTCACCTATATATGTTGTTGTCATGTTTCTGCAAGTACCCTCTGTACATCTTATGCTATAGACTACGTTTCTAGTTTTACAGTTTATCCGGGGGTTCACCTTACATATGATACATTTCCTATTGGTACAGTGGGTTTTCTTAAAAGGGTAGGTTTTGCTGATCAGGGATTTTATGGTGGTTCCTGGCTTTTCTACCACCTTTATTTTTAAGTGGGTCTTTCTCAGGGCCTTTCTACACTGGTTAGCTAATTTCCCTCCAGGGGTGGCGTCCACAAACATGCCACTCTGATATCTCTGGTTGTCGTACCATGATGTGGCCTTCCCTATCTTATGTCTAGCCCTATCTAAGCTATTCCATGACTTGCTCCTGTATAGTGGGCAAATTCCTTTCATGTCCAGTTCTATGAGGGTCTTATACTTTTCCATGGCTCCTTCGTATACTCTGACTCTGTCTCTTTGGTTGTAGCCAGAGAACTGCATGCGGTTGATGAAGTGTTGGATGTGTCCTTCCATTTCTGTTGGGTGGCACATGCTGGACACATTCTTCATCACTCGTACCAAGTCTGCGATCAGAATATTAAACTTAGCACTACTGGACATTGCTGAGTTTTTGAGTATCAGGTATTTGGAGGCCATGGGTCTAGCATAGTGTGAGTGGAAAATTTGGGCTCTCTCGTCTATAGTCAATGGCAACATTGAGGACCGAGTAAGTTAGACCGCAGATATAAAAGACAGCGAGAAGCGAAAACCAACCAAACAGTAGTGTGTTCTGTTATTAATTCTGGCAATATTACGCAAATATGACCCTCCCCAAATATAACAATATATATATATATATATATATATAAAATAGTGAATAGGACCAGCAAGATAATCAATTGAGAATGTTGTTGGGGAGTGTTAAAGAGTGTTAAATAAAGGGGTTGTAAAGTGCATTCCTGCCGGTTCCATTTCAATAAATCACCTTTCATCTGTATGATAAATTTGATATTTCCAGTGTGCGTATGGCTATTTAACATGATAAATCTCATCATCCAAAAATAATATCGAATCAATATAACCATTATTTGCAGTCATAGTTTTTCAGAGCACCAATTCTAATTTTCAATTTTTGCTGGACCGGCAATCGCTCTGTGTAATCAGTTCCTGATTATTACTAGAATTCTATAAGAATCCAACATTCATAATTTTTCAACAGACAAAGGGAGTGCTAAGATCTGAGGAATACCAACAGTATGAAACAGAGATCTGTCAGCTTATCTCCCTTTTGTTTGGTGAACAAAGAAGTAAGTGACATGGTCACTACTTTAAAACAATAGCGTAAGGTCTTCAAAATGCTTTTAATTAAGCATAGTGTATTACCAAATATATTATATATACATTCATATATAGATTGCTATTTCAGAGCGCCAATTCTAATTTTCAATTTCTGTATATATAATTTTATATATATATATATATATAAAGAAGAAAATGTGGTAAGGAACCAGATGCACCATAACGCACCAAAGTACTCAATACTTAGGGTAGTAGAGTGGGTAATAGGAAACTGATCAAGACCCCGACGGCAGAGCTCAAGCCGTTTCGACGGCTATTTCCGGACTCCAGAAATAGCCGTCGAAACGGCTTGAGCTCTGCCGTCGAGGTCTTGAACATTTTCATATATATATATATATATATGATAATGTTGGTGCTACTCGTAACATGTATCCCTGTACAACCTGTCTCATGGTCGGGTCGTTGGCGACTACACTGGCTACCCCACCAAGGTTTCTTGGTGAGGAGGGTGACTTTGGACATCCGGCAGGACTAAAAGCACAACCTGTCAAAGGGAAAAGGAGCTCTTAAGAGTCACTGGCCATCCAAAATCACCGGGAGAGATGACACCTTAGCCTTTGTCAAGGCAGAATTCTAGGTGAAGGAAAACTCTGATATAACACCTGCAACCCTGATGGTATCCAATGATGTTGACTTGTTTTTCTCTTTGGTAAATATCATCTTGGTTAAGAGAGTGGGACTGGCTTTGTGCAGTGCCTTTGCTCACTATAAAAGCTTCACGGCACAGGCATTGTTTTATATCTGGAGAGCTCTCTGCACTTTTCGTCACATGGTACCATGGGCCCAGCACTATGTGTCAATAATTGTCAGAAGTGTAGTGTTTGTACCAGAGTTTTCAAGTCGCTGGCTGGACTAAAAATTCACACTCGTTCAGCGCATCGGTAGGGGTTGTCCTACCTGGATGTAAAGTAGTGGCCGTACTCGAAAACGAGTTGGCAGCCACCACATATATATATACACACACACACACACACATATATATATATATATATATATATATATATATATATATCACATTCGGACGCTTTAACCATCCAACACCAATTATATATATATATCGATTCATCGGACCATTGGAAAAGCTTAAAGATATAATTAAATTCCTATTCTACAGAACAATCATAAAGATATGTTGATATTATTGTTGCTATCAATAATGTCATATTCAAAGATAATGAAGATGTTGTCGTATGTGGCAATGGATATAATGCAGATTATAAAAGTATTATAAAAGAAAGCTACTCGTAAAGAGGACATTAGTGGTACATAGGCATATAGACAGTAAGAACGCAGTGGTATTAGTCATATACAGAATAATATGGTAAAGAAAGCAAAGGTAATAGGCATATATAGCATACTATGGCAAAGATATCACAAAATATAGGTGTAATAGGATATTAAGCAGTCAGGAATGCATCGGTAGGATATAAGATGAAAGTTGTGAAGTAACTTGTGTAGTATACATATACAAAGTTTCGTTGATGCATGCGTTGAGAGTGGATCAGATAAATAATTAAGTGAAAAATCTAAGCAGATGTAAAGCTGTTGTGTATTACAAAAAATGTTATGTAGTATTAAGATATGTATTAAGATATGTATATGTAGCGAGATAATTATATTTAAAACATACATGTCTTCCAGTGTGTCCATGTAGGAGCACTGAGTGCAATGTCAACTCTGGTTGTTGGTGAGCATGTCCAGCTAACCTCTGTGTCACTTTTGAGCTGACTTTTGGGAGGGTCCATACAGCTCTGATATTTTTATCCTCAGTGTATATTGATTAATGTTCAGAGCCATCCTCAGCATTCTCGTGTAGCACCCATCCTCCATCTGAGTGAGTTTCTTGGTCAGTGTCCAAGTCTCAGACCCATACAGCAGCACAGACTCTACTACAGCAATGAAGAGGCGGATTTTCAGGTCTTTATGATGGTCCGACTTCCACACCGATCTCAAGCTGTGGCACGCCTTTGCTCTTCCTCTCAACCACATCATATTCCGTATTCCCAATCTTTTCTCCCAAATACAGGAAGTCCTCCACCAATTCTAGCGGCTTCCCGCCTACATTAGTGATCCCCTCTGTCTTCTCAACATTCTTTACCAGATATTTTGTTTTAGTCTCATTCATTCTCAGCCCCACACTCATCGACAGAGTCTCAACCTCCTGCATCAAATCCTCTGCCTCATTTACTTTATTTGTCACGAAAATTATGTTGTCGGCAAATTCAGCATCCGATATCTTTTTCGCCTTAACTCTCCTGCTCTGAGCCGGTGCTACAGTAAAGCCAGAGTCCTGGTGTTTCTCCAGTGCAAGACGCATACAATAGTCCACTACGATGATAAAAAGGTAGGGTGCCAATATATCTCCCTGGAGCACTCTAGCCAGTATCTCAAAGAACTCTGTCATCCCATCAGGTGTAATGACTTGGGATTTGGTGTTGGTGTAGAGCAGTGATATCAGGTCCACTATCTTCTTGGGGATTCCACAAGCCTGTAAGATCTTCATCAGGCTGTGACGGTCCACAGAATCAAAGGCCTTCCTAAAGTCAATGAAATCCATGGCTGCAGGAAGGCCCTTTGCTCTAGCTCCTTCTTATATCCTCCTCAGCATAAGGATGTGACTGGTGGTTGATCTTACCTCTCTGAAACGGTTCAAGTTGTCCCTGGGCTTCTTCTCCATCTCAGGCTGGATCCTGTTAAGAATCATCCTGTTGAGGGTCTTTGCCACAAATGACGTCAGTGAGATCCCCCTCTAGTTGTTGGTGTTAGAGAGATCTCACTTCTTTGGCACTGGGACGATGTTACTGATCCTCCACTGGTTCGGGGCAACTCCTTTCTCCAGCGCCTGGTTACAGAACCCCAGGATGATATCATCAAAATCACACCTCTTCATCACCTTTGATGCCACTCAATCTTCTACCCGAGCCTTTCCCTCCTTGATCTTCTTCTTGGCTCTCTGAATCTCCTCTCTATGGAAGGGCTCTATCTCAATATTCAGTTCTTCAAAAAGCCGCCTGATTTCCCCAGTGCTCTGGGCTGTGCAGGGTGGCTCTCCTAGTAGGGTCCTAAAATGGTCTAGCTATTTCCTCTTCCTATCCTCGGGCCCTGTTCCCCGGATCTGACTCAAACACCTTCTCTTCCTCCCTGTGATCTCGTTGATGATCATCCAGCTCTCCTTACATCCAGACCTGTCAACCGCTCTCTCCACACTTCTGATCTTCTCTATCAGTGCCTCCTCTCTGGCCTCACTGTAAGCGGTACAGAGTTCTTCCTTCATCACCTTCACAGTCTCCATCCTCTCCTCCGTTGGGATGAGCATAGAATTGGCCCTTGGCAGCTTTGAGGTGTTCTCTGGCTGCACACACATTTGGGTCTGCAGAGCTGACGTGCTTCCTTTTGTTATTTCTCCTCGGCACCAGGATCTCACCTGCTTCCGCCACTGCATTGGTGAACTGCCCGTACCTCCTCGTCACACTCTCCTCAGTCCATCCAATCTCTCTCTCCTCTGTCTTTCCACACAGAGCACTGAACCTCTTCCTCACTTCCACTGTGAACCTCTCCTGCAGCTTATCATCTTCCTTGAAAACTCCCCTGTCATAGATTGCTCTCCGGGGCTGAGTCTTGTCCTTCTTAAGCTAACCCGGACCTCACTCATAACGAGCCGGAGGTCACTACCCAGTGTACTGAAATAGTTGTATGGTTCTGTGTTCAGAACACTATTCCCCCACTTTTTCCTCAACAGAATGAAATCGATCTGGGACTTGGACAGGTGCATATCTGAGATGTAGGTCCACATCTTCCCTTGATTCTTCATAAGCCTTAAGTTGTTCGCTATCAAGTTCGCCTCCAGCAGGGTGATCCTCAGTAGTTTTTCATTTCGGTTGGTGTTGTTATGGAAGTAGCAGCAAGGATCTTCACTGCCCTCCTTACTCAGATGTGCATGAAGTCCCCCAAAACCAGCAGGATGTTTCGTGCTTGTGTGGTGTTGACAGCTCTACACACCTCCTCATGGAACTCTTCCGCACTCACATTACTGTCTCCCTCGGTTGGACTATAGGCTGAGATGACTGTCAGTCTTGGGTTTCCATTGAAGGTCACCCTCAACACTCGCGGAGAGACAGGAATTATTTCCCTCACCAATAGACTGGTTTTTGTGCTGAAAACAAAACCCACTCCTCCCACTGCAGCATTGATCATGCTCCTCACTGCCGATGTGGTGATGGGCTGGCTCATCTTCCCAATCATCACATTCCTCACGGGCTCATCGTGTAGGATCCCGTGTTCTTGGATAGCAAGTATCTGTATTCCACTCTCCGCGAACAGATGACCCAACTCCTCTCTTTTCTCCAGCATCAGAATAGTCCTCACATTTAAAGTGCCCATTTTGATGGCCCTTCTGCAGGACAAAACTGCATTCTTTATATTTGTATCAGAGACAGATGATCCATCATCCACTGGCCCTCCCTGTGGTTCTAAGCCAGCAGAGTCATAACGACCAGACTCCTCCTTGACAGTGTAATTAGGGGCTCTAACCCTAGTGCTGTAAGATCGACTCTCCATATTTCTTTTCAATGGCTGACAATACCTTACCGGCGCCACTCGATTAAGGTAGCTATTTAACCATTAAATGGGGCCCTAACAGGTACTACTACTCCGGGCCAGAGCAGACCTGGGAGTTATGATAACTAAGGGGTAAATGCACATTCCCCACAGCTCCTGAACTCCGGAATGGAGCCTTGCCACTGGATGTAATTTAATGTCATACCCAGGACATATAC
>OZ024740.1:384070914-384103414 GCA_964016885.1 Eledone cirrhosa | reverse complement strand
ACTATTTTCCTATATAAAGATATATATATGTATCTATCGCTCTCTCTCACTCTCTCTCTCTCTCTCTCTCTCTCTCTCTCTCTCTATATATATATATATATATATATATATATATATATATATATATATATATACAGAGAGAGAGAGAGAGAGAGAGGGGGGAGAGACAGAGACGCTTTGTGTCACAAACAACAATTTCCAATACTAAATCATCTTCTAAGCTATATACATCTATACATCTGCGCACTATGAAATGAAGCAAAGAAATTCTAGTGAATCACAAAGCATTGGACTGTTTATTTCTTCTAAGTTTGGCTTCTTCCGGTTCTGCACAATCTCAACTGGAAGCAACACCTTTTTTATATTTTTCTTCTACCACAGGTATTGGCGTCTTTCTTATATCAACTAATTCAAAGCCTGTGGACAAATCTTAAAAGGTGTTAAAGTATCGCTACATATATTCGCCACACTGAACATTCATTTATGATGCTTATATACATGTATTCCTTATTCTGTAATTCAATTCCAAAATTTCTGAATGGCATGGAAACTAAGATTTCAGATTGTAAAGCGTGTTTAAATAAAGCTGCACTTCAAACCTTAAAACTAAATGTTTGCAAGTAAACTAATCCTCCTATCTACAACCTTAACTGACATGATATATTTAGGTAATGCATTGATGCAAAAATACAGTTTACTCATACAGAGATACAAACACATACGCACACACACACAAACACAAACACCCACCCACACACACGCACGTATATATATATATATATATATATATATGAGTGTGTGTGTGTGTGTGTGTGTGTGTGTGTGTGTGTGTGTGTGTGTGTGTGTGTGTGTGTGTGTGTGTGCATAGAAATAGAAATATACATACACATACGCATATATACATATACAAAATATAGAAACAATAATGTACATCTACGAAGTTCACCCCATCGGCTCACACATACCTATACACATGAATACCTGGCCTCTCCACCTAGGCCCCGCTCCCGTATCCCGGAACACTTGCCTACCCATCACCACAAAGGGGAAGGTTTCAGGTCTACTTGCAAGATCTTGACGCCTTAGTGTATGTAACACAATTTGAAATCAATAACAGTTTGTGGAATCCGTAAATAAAGAAAACGCTTTTAAAATGAAAAAGCAAAATACAATATATTTTAACATAATCACATTTAACAGTATTTTCTATTAGTCCTCACTTACATTGTAGATGATTTACAAATTCTCTCACTGCACATCTCAAACTTCTATGCAACTATTATTACCCTGTAATATAATGTTGACCATTGCCCCTCTATAACTAAAACTTCTCCTCTAGGGGGCGACACATTTCTTGTGCGGAAATACTGGGGCATTCTTTTGGGAGTAACTGTCATTTGTTATCACTAAGACAATCCATAGAAATGGAAACACAACTGAATTGTCTTAATGAGTTCGATGAGTTAGTAAATACCAATATTGTTTTAATATCGGGCTTCTGACAATTGACCACGTATTTCTAAATTTCATTGACACTTTGGTTAAAGTATGGTGTTTGAAACACTCAACTACAAAACGTCATTAAATAGTGCATCTGAAAGAATTGTTCAAACCATTATGTCTTTTTTATGGCATATCAAAGACATACGAATTTACTTATCAACTGCAAAAGTCATCAGAAAATCCTATGCATACTTCCGGAGGAAATTGCGTCTCACCTCTAGAAATGTTTTTCGGCATATCACCTAGAATTGCCGTAAGCCCACATTTTGATATTCGAGAAGAGATTGAATACAAAATGTGAAATCATTTATATTATATGAAATATGGCAGCTACTTGTAATATAAATCTTGCATATTGTCGGGTCGCAAATACAACTCAACCACTGTGCAAAGGTTGTTTTATAACTTAAATTTTGATATGATGTAGATGTATATATGTGTTTATTTTGTAGTTTTTTCATGTACTGTAACTTTAATGTTTGTTTATCTAATAGTTACTAATAATGTAAATATCAGACTAAAATAAATATTGAGGTCGATATCATCGACACAATCCAACATGTCCACAGTCCACTGCGTGATATCAATAAAAATTCAAAGAATAATGGAAACGAATGTTTTGGAACATTAGGAAAGTTAAGAAAAATACTCATAAAATAGAATGCAGATTGTATCACTCATCACCACGAACTAGTATTGTACATTGTAAAAAGCTAAAATTCAAAATATTCCCACTACCACATTACCATAAACATGCAAGCCATTTCGAGTAACCAATGAATTATACACATTTCAATCTAAACTTTAACGATGTTTACTACATGGTACAACATGTTCATTGGATTCACAAATACGACAGTTTTGTATCGAATATCCATGCATTCATAGTAAATAGCGATTACAGCACTTTACGTTACAAAACACGAAACGAAATTAAATAGAAAAAACCTTCGTTGATAATGTTTCTATATTATGTAGAATTTAACAACCTTGAAAGCTTTTTTAATAGTAAAAATATTTATCATAAATCAACATAGAGATAAGACTGCCCTGAAAGAAAATTATGGTTGTATCGTGTAGTTAACAGTGAAACAGTTTTCTATTTGGCAAATTTCATATTATCAGTTAAAACATCATTCCTATAAACTTTCACGTCGATTATATTTACACCATTATCATCACCTTATAAAGGTATGACAAAATGGTCTTCAAACGCAAATAGATTTATGAACGTTACTTTTTGAAACTAAACACAATGCTCTAATGGGGGAATATTAACACGTTTTAGTAGAAAAAAGTTTGAAATCTAATACAGCTTTTCTTCAATGTAAAACTTTTGAAAGAAATGTACACGCTTGCGTGTTTTTACATGTGTTTGCTTGTATGTGCATGAGTGGGTAATCGTGTGCGTTTGTGTACCCGTTTTCCGTTTACTCTTTGTTTGTTCGTTTTAACTTAACGGATCGACAAATAGAGATCAAGAAATTATGTAACAGGTTGATGACAAAATTCGATGAAGTCTGTGCCTCAGATTTGTAATCTAACAACTGGAACTAGTAAATGATTAAGTATTACACCAAGGATGGTCCCAGATTTACACCAAGCTTGATGTACCAGGTTAAATCTTAAATACGCGAATTTACTTCATTAAAGGTGTATATATTTCATTTAAGGTGTATATACTTCATTTAAGGTGAATTTACTTCATTTAAGGTGTAAGGTGTTTACATTTTCGTTTTCCCGATAAAAGAGAAACTTGCTGAAATTCAATAAAAGTTGTAAAAATGAAATCTTATTGATTTCTTTTGTACCTCATATATCTTTAAATTCAAAAACCTTGAAAAATCAGTTGACTTTTAAATTCTGTAAATGCGACTATCCTATAATATTCCAATACAAAGATGATTACATGTATCACTAGTTTTTATATCGATTTCATAGTGTAGATGAATAATTCATGTTTACTATGACATTTACCTAGTATTTGCAACAATTGATATATAAATACACCTATGTATATTTGCTTGTAATAGCAATCTAAACTCTATACAAAGCAGGACATAATTAGGGACATTTAATAACCAATGTATACATAGAAAGGTACATATATGTAATTATTGTAAATTCTATATAAAACACATTTGCTTAGACACTCTTCTATGTACATTTTAATATTACTACATACACAAACACACACAGAGAAATACAAACACACAGAAAAGCTTGTTGAACACAGCAGCCGAAACTGCTTTGCGCCGCTATAGCAATTTTATATATATTATAGCCACTCTACATTTCTCCATGCATCGAGTACATCCATGATTAGTTATTTCCTTGGTCTCAGCACCCCAGGTTCTCTCTCTATATAAGCCAGTATAATCCCATCCATATCTAATTTTACATATAGGAAACGTCTTTCTATACTTATTCTAAACGAATTCCTTGATGTGTCTCAAACACTACTGAATTGTGCAGTTTTCGTTGAATGTAAAATACATAACGTGCCGCAAATAATTATTGGTGGAGTGGTGTCCCAACGCTATGTGCTGTTTCAAATTTGATTTTAAGACTATTTTGGCATTGCTGATGCTATTATGAAAACAATGTTGTTGAATGGAATTCAGCTGAAGTATTGTTTCTTGAATAACCACGTTGATTCTGTACTTTAAACTTTCCATTGTGTTTCACCTTATAAACTTATTCTAGATTTTCTAGTCCCTTTTTGGGAAGCTCAGTACTATATTCTATAACAGTTGTCAAATTTGACTCATTCTTCTGAATTTCCTGCTTGAACCTAATATACGTAGGCTCACCCAATATAGAGATTGCAATGACTGGGGATAAGTGTTCCGTTTCAGGATACATTCTACCATTCCCGGAGACATGGAAAAGAGTCATGGTTCTACCCTCTCATTTCTTCCTGAAAAGTATGTATTATAATCATTCCTCTCTATGGAGCGTATGCCCATTTCTAGATGTTCGCGGAGAAATAGAATAATTCATTTAGACCACCATAAGCCCTGATATTTGGGAATGACTAAATACAATCGGAGACTGTCCCGCATACACAACCCTTTTTGCCTATTGTCGGACCCGAAATAGGTCAAGGTGACATCAGTTCCTCTGTCATTTCACCAACTACTCAATAAAATAAATTGCAAAATGTATATACTCGTGTAAAATTCGAGTTCATATATATAAATCAACCATGTGTTTTGGCAAAATATATACAATTTTTCATACATCTGTAAAATCAGCTCTAGTTCTTCGAAAATGACATTATTATTTGCAAATGTACGGAATTTCTCGTACATAAATATTAACATATCGAAAAAAAGTTTGTTCGTATCAGCTTATTACCGGTATGTGGTTTGATGTAAAATTCACAAAAACGCAAAGCGCTTATTTTTAATTATGGAAGTTGCACTATATTAAGTGAGATATAAAAATACAGTTCATATATATATTATATACAAAAATTAGTACAGCATCATCGAAGCTCTGGTTGCAGCCAAGCTAACGAATGTAGTATGGTAACGAAGGAAGTGTGGTAAGGAACCACGTGGAGCATAACGCATCAGAGTACTCAATACTTTGGGTAGTAGAGTGGATAATAGGAAAATATTCAGGACTCCGACGGCAGAGCTCAGGCTGTTTCGACTGCTTGAGTCTTTTCCTAACATGTTTATACATATTCCTAACATATTTATTAATATATACACATGTTTATGAATATATACACACACACACACACACACAGACACACACACACACACATATATATATATATATATATATATATATATATATACATATATAGTATTAATTATACTATTTATGGTTATGCAAATACAAAAACCTTTTGCAGTTATATATATTTTTATAAACCCTAAATAGTGATAGGCAGTAATATATTACTACCTTGTTACCAGTAAGTTAAGTAGCTCAATGTAATAACATCAGATGATTTACAGAGCAGTTATATGAATTATAAGAATAAAAGAGCTGTTCAAAACATTTTTATGCTTACAACTGTTTCCTCCAAACCGAGGTTTCGATTCTTCGGAGCAATTTATTATTGAATGAACACTTATATGACCTCCTTTTCACCCAAGAGACATACAGATACATATGCAAATATTGTGGGTCAACATTCATTATAGCATTTAGTGTGGCAGTACACATTTAGAGATTACATTCATATTAAAAGATACAATCAAAAATACAATCAAAAATACAGGTTAAAATACAACATGAAATTAAGCGGTTATAGAGTGCAAAGGTTATATGTGTGGAAAGCACGTGCGTCTTGTTTATATAGTGTGGCAGAGAGTTACGTGTAATAGAAGCACTTAAGCAGGTAATCGAGAGTGTTAAGGTTGTTGATCTGGTGATGAATTCTTTATATGATTGTTATAGCCTGTGTGTGGAGAAATAATATAAGTATTAAAAATAGTGTAAGCATTAAAAATATTGGAAATGTGTAGCGAAGCGATGATATGGATTTCATGCACTGCGACATTTTCATAGTCTGGGGAGCGTATTTTTCAGATTATATGCCCCTCACATAATCCACGACGGTTCGATATTGGGCGTTTGACAATCCAGTTAGAGAATCGTAGTCTGATGTTCTTTAGCTCAATACAGGAGGGTGTTACATTGCGAGAATCGACATCCAAATACTACCCGGAAGTGTGTGTGTGGCTAAGGGGAGTTAATGCATAAGGGGAGGTAACTCAGTGGTTTCTATTACTAACTATTAAATTGTGTCTCAAAATAGACCCTAACTTATATGGTTATGCGTAGTTTCTACAACATTTCTAAAAATTTAAAGTCTTTTAACTATAGCGTAGTCTATTAAGTTGTGCTGAAGGTGTTCTTTTTATGGTGCTTAATCCCTATCGTAGATTGCCACAAATGAATATTATACACGACGAGCAAGAATTCTAAATTAATGATCTCTGTGATTGCAGTCTACTCAAAGAACCAGGCAAGGTGATTGCAGAATCACTTCAACATACAATGATCCCTGGTAAGTTCCGTGTCAGTGCTTGCTACATTGGATGTCGAAAGATAATCATCACCAGGGCCGACCAGAGATCAATCCACACTCCTCATGACTCCAATCTGACCATCAAATCATACATATATGTACAACCCATACGCCACCTGCAATACATTCATTCACTGCACTCAGCATACCGGTCGTACAGCTCATCAGCGTTACTAGATTAATTTGTTTTTCATTTGTCCAACGATGGCATTTCCTCCGCATAGCACCAACAATACAATCAAGTCAATGCTTAAATTAACTATAAATTGGTGTAGTGCAATTCAAGCAAGTGAATGTTGTCACACCTAAAGTAGAAGTACAAAGGGGTATTCCCCCTGTGAAGGGTTCTAGAGGGATGTCGCGATTTGTGTTATATTAGATCAATGAGTGTTGCGGATGTGGTATAAGGTGTGCCCCTGGTGTTTGATGCTAGAGGTGGTGTTTGGTTCAAGTCCGACATTGCTATATATTGGGCTTAAAGTTTTGGAAGGAATGTCTGAAGCGGTGCTGGCAAGTTGCAAACACTTCAGATTTTTTATAGAAACTACGCATAACCATATAAGTTAGGGTCTATTTTGAGACACAATTTAATAGTTAGTAATAGAAACCACTGAGTTACCTCCCCTCATGTATTAACTCCCCTTAGCCACACACACACTTCCGGGTAGTATTTGGATGTCGATTCTCGCAACGTAACACCCTCCTGTATTGAGCTAAAGAACATCAGACTACGATTCTCTAACTGGATTGTCAAACGCCCAATATCGAACCGTCGTGGATTATGTGATGGGCATATAATCTGTAAAATACGCTCCCCAGACTATGAAAATGTCGCAGTGCATGAAATCCATATCATCGCTTCGCTACGCATTTCCAATATTTTTAATGCTTACACTATTTTTAATACTTATATTATTTCTCCACACACAAGCTATAACAATCATATAAAGAATTCATCACCACATCAACCACCTTAACACTCTCGATTACCTGCTTAAGTCCTTCTATTACACGTAACTCTCTGCCACACTATATAAACAAGACGCACGTGCTTTCCACACATATAACCTTTGCACTCTATAACCGCTTAATTTCATGTTGTATTTTAACCTGTATTTTTGATTGTATTTTTGATTGTATCTTTTAATATGAATGTAATCTCTAAATGTGTACTGCCTCACTAAATGCAATAATGAATGTTGACCCACAATATTTGCATATGTATCTGTATGTCTCTTGGGTGAAAAGGAGGTCATATAAGTGTTCATTCAATAATAAATTGCTCCGAAGAATCGAAACCTCGGTTTGGAGGAAACAGTTGTAAGCATAAAAATGTTTTGAACAGTTCTTTGATTCTTATAATTCATATAATTCATATATATATATATATACATATATATATATATATATGTATATATATATGTATGTATATATGTATATATATATATATATGTATATATGTATGTGCGCGTGTCTATATGCAAATATATATATATGTATGTATATATATATATGTATATATGTATATATGTATATATATATAGGTATATATATATATATATATATATATATATATATATATATATATATATATATATATATATATATATATATATATATATATATATATGTATATAAATATACCTATATATGCATATATATATATATACATATATATATATATATATATACACACATATATATATTTGCATATATACACACGCACATACATATATACATATATATATACATATATACATATATACATACATACATATACATATATATATATATATATATATATATATATATATATATATATATATATATATATATATATATATATATATATATATATTTATATATATATATATATATATATATATAGGGACTTTATCTATGAATCTCTGTGTAGAGATACACATTATTTGTAAATATATGTATTTATATATAAACGCATCCATATGAAATTATTTTAAAGTATTTCGCATGGTAATTTTACAGTGTCACCTTGTATCCCACTATTCAGCTCCTCGAGAAAATATTGTTTACAGCAATTTCGCGGAATATGATGCAAATTGCGTTGGGGGAAATTTATAAGGGCAATATTTATCACAAAGAAAAACTGCCGATTCGGCTTGGAGATTGATTTAATCGTATTAGTGCCCACGAAATATCTAATCACTTAAAATATAATGGAATAAGAAGGTACATTTGCAATACTTATCGACAACTACACACGACACCGTTCCTTTCTTACGTATGCTAATTTGCCAATACATTTTCATAGATATTCACTTCCGATTTTGTCGATATCAAGGAACTTTCCGTTTAATATTGTCATTTTATGTTTTCTTTCGTTGATGGCTGGTCAAGATACATTTTGTTGCGACACGCGTTGATTGCACATCTGATCGCCTGTTGTTATATATGTTGCCTATGTATGTATGTATATATGTGAGGTCACCAGTTGGTGCTACTGGTAACATGTATTCCAGTACACCTGTCCCATGGTCGGGTCGTTGGCGACTAAACTGAAATCCCTACCAAGCTCTCTTGGTGAGGAGGGTGACTTTGGACATCCTGCAGGACTAAAAACAAAACCTGTCAAAGGGCAAAGGAGCTCTTAAATGTCAATGGCCATCCAAAATCACCGGGAGAGATGACCCCTTAGCATTTGTCAAGGCAGAATTCTAGGAGAAGGAAAACTCTGATATAACACCTGAACCCTGATGGTATCTAATGATGTTGACTTCTTCTTTTTGGTAAATATCATCTTCGTTAAGAGAGTGGGACTGGCTTTGTGCAATGCCTTTTCTCACTATAAAAGCTTCACGACACAGGAATTGGTTTATATCTGGAAATCTCTCTGCACTTGTCGCCACATGGTACTATGGGCCCAGCACTGTGTCAATAATTGTCACAAGTGTTGTGTTTATACCAGAGTTTTCAAGTCGCTGGCTGGACTAAAAAGTCACATTCGTTCAGCGCATCGGTATGGGTTCTCCTACATGGATATAAAGTAGTGGCCGTACTCGAAGACGAGTTGGCAGCCACCATGTATGTGTGTATGCATGTATGTATACAACTGTGTTGGTCTGGATGAAATGGACCGGCGGATGAAATCATCATCGAGAAACTTGGCGTGGAATGGTGAATGATGGGGTCGATAATTTTGAGGACAGACATATAGAGCACGACAGGATCAAACGGTTTGTGCGTAAGACTCGCTGTCTCCAGTGAATTTGTGTGTCCTGAGTGTGAAAAGATTTGCTTGAGCAAATCTGGTCTCAGGAGCCCCAGTCGGAACCATGTTCAGAGAGAACCAGTGAACTATGATCTCAACGGTATTTTGAAGGTTCACAGGCAACCTGATGCAAGACCTGAAATCAGGCAGATCCATAGTTGTTGTCGATGTGCGAAGGAGTGCAAGTCTCTAGCAGGCTTGAAAGCCATATCCGAGCGTTACAAATCTGAATCTGACAAGCAATTGCAATACTCTTA
This sequence comes from Eledone cirrhosa, assembly GCA_964016885.1. Taxonomy (NCBI): domain Eukaryota; kingdom Metazoa; phylum Mollusca; class Cephalopoda; order Octopoda; family Eledonidae; genus Eledone; species Eledone cirrhosa. The sequence goes on along the minus strand of OZ024740.1, from coordinate 384,093,354 downwards.
GCAGAGTTTGCAGCCATCATGTATGTTTGTTCTTCTGGTTTAATTATTTTGTAAATGTTCTCCAATAGATAGGGAGCCAGTTTTTAACATTGACACGAACCACGTTCATTGGAATTTAGACATCAATTAGGTAAATACTTATGTATACCTGTGTTTGTGTGCGTGTGTGTGTGTGGGGGGGGGGGGGGGGGGGTTAGTGTGGAGGTATGGATGTTATTGTTCGAGTAGATTTGTAAATTTTGTTTTACATGTGTACACATGCATATGTCTCTCTGATTATACATGTTTATATTCTTGTATTACATGCAGAATTTCTGAGAAATTTTATGTTTACAAATCCATTATTGAACTGTACTTTCAATTTCTTAATTAGACGTGCTGTTACTCTGCTTCTCCAATATTGAAGCAGTTAGCAACCTATGTATGTATGTGTGGATGGATGTATGAATGCATATATATATGTATGTATGCATGTATGTACGTATGTATGCATGAAAGTATGTATGTATACATGTATGTAACCATATATGTATGTATGTGTGTATGTATGTATGTATGTATGTATGTACGTAACGTGATCTACCAGTGCAACGTGAGGACGGACACCTCCGACAAAGCTTATATAGGATTAACCGCTTGTGACTTCAAGACCCGGCTCTACCAACACCGACATACTTTCCGAAAGCTGTTACACGGGAGGACACCGTCCGTGTAACTTATGCTCGGAGGAAACATTAAAAATGCTGTTTTCGAAGGACCAACTCCTAAACAAGAAAGACGAACTGGTAACCGCATGCAAACACAGATTGCGTAAGACTTACCTCGCCCTCAAATCCCATAACGAACCCACTTGCCGAATAAGTTAGGGGAAACCCCAGCTTACATAGGTAGATGTACCTCTTCTTATCCTCTATGTTTTCTTCTTCCCCTTGTCTCATCCTATCGCTTCCTTCCACTCCTGATCTTCTTCCTCGTCTGTTTTTTACCCTTTCGCCTACCCCGAAGCAGCCCATCGGGCATTTGTAGCCTCAGTACCCCCACCCCTGTAATTTTAAGATAGAATTGGCCGAATATACTTTACTAACTATTTATAGCATGTGTCTTAGAGCCCTGTAATTTTGTATTATTTTTGTTACTTCTCCATTTCTGCAATTTTTATTTTTTTTCTATTCTCAACTTATTAAGCTGTAATTGTAAGATAGCATTGTTTTATATAAATTTCTCACTGTATATTTTTTTAGATTTTTTTCTATTATTTTTATTGTCTCCTACTCTCATTCGAATTACCTATTCTATAACTTCCCTCCTCCCTTTTCTCCAGAACAATTTTTCGGCTTTTTATACACTATCCTTAGAATCTGCTTTATACATATCACTTTTCAACGCTTGACCGGCTCCACGCACTCACTCATTGTTCTACAGCCAAGTTCAGCTACCCATACCTCCCACCAAATGCCATGATAGACTTATTTGTGTTTACAACAAATTTTGACGAATCCTCTTGACAACTATAATCTTCCCATATAAGGAAGTGCCCCTTGACAAGTTCGGCTATATATTCACCAGGCTAAACATTCTAATTTAGTCCAGAAATAGCCGTCGAAACGGCTTGAGCTCTGCCGTCGGGGTCATGCATTTTCCTATTACTCGCTCTACTACACTAAGTATTGAGGAATCTGGTTTGTTAAAAAGCATGACCCCGACGGCGGGGCTCAGGCCGTTTCCACGGCTATTTCAGTCCAGAAATAGCCGTCGAAACGGCTTGAGCTCTGCCGTCGTGGTCATACTTTTTCATATATATATATATATATATATATATATACATATATATAGTAATAATAATAAATTTGAAGACTAAAATCCAAAGAGCGCTTTATAAAGATATATATATCAGAAATATAAGAACCGTAGGCCAAATATTTATTAAAATGACAGATTAAAATTTAAGCAAATAATCGCTGCTTTCACCCTAACGGGATCTTCTGAAACTAAGAAAGTTAATCTGTGATAGCAGAAGTAAATATTTCAAAAATCGTTGCAACCGAAGGAAGACAGGAAGACGATACTTTGGTTCGTGGAAACTTTCCCTTCACAAAAGATACAGGTAAGAAATACTTACCTATATAAATAAGTAATGGTATAAACATAATATATACTTAGCTACCACATCAAGACGTAAAATATCCGCGAATAGTTCGTACTATCCGTTAGGGTATAATGTGGGACTGTAATACGGGAAAGTTTTGTGCAATTTATGTTTACAAGCCGAAATGGCCTCAGATTTTTTGCTTAAGATGCCATCTTTGGCGTAGAGTATTTCCAGGGCCTCAGTGGCACAGAGGTCACAAGGTCTTTTATTTCCATCATACGGTCTAGCCTTAGCTAGGATCTCCCAGTGTAACTTATATTTGGTGTGGTTGTCTTTTAGAATCCAGATATAAGCTGAAAGTGACGTCATATTCCTTCTTAAAGGGTTAAGAAAAGAATGGGTATGCATGTAAAGACACTGCTTGAATCTATTGGCGGTTAACCCTATGTAGGCCCTACGGGACGTGGGTGTTTCAACCTTACATTTGTAGACAATGTTACTAGAGAGGCATTTCCCGGATAGGGGGCAGTCAACCCGATTCCTACAGTTACAGTTAGTACTAGCTACAGGGTTGCACGTGTTCCTACGGCTAGGTAATTTAGCTAAATTTGAAGCTGTGATGTTAGGTGCCAGGTTAGGAGTCGTAGAGTAAGAAATTTTAATGGTATTTCTATTAAAAATCTTACTATATTGATGTGATGGTGGGAAATGCTGCATACCAAGGGAGAGAAAGATCTTAGCTAAGGTGTGGCCACCTCCATATTATGTGCTGGGCTATACCATGTAATGAGTCGGCATATATTTTTCCTTGGTCTATTCTCGTACTCTGTATATGCTATCTTATCGACAAATCCACTCCGAGCAAGAGCTTCATTGTAATATGTGGAATGGTCGTTGTAAATATGCTCATTTAAGGAATATGACGTCACTTTCAGCTTATATCTGGAGTCTAAAAGACAATCACACCCAATATAACTTACACTGGGAGATCCTAGCTCGGACTAGATCGTATAACGGAATTACAAGACCATATGACCTCTGTGCCACTGAGGCCCTAGAAATACTCTACGCCAAAGACCACATCTTAAATAAAAAATCTGAGGCAATTTCGGCTTGTAAACATAAATTGCACAAAGCTTTCCTGTAGTACAGCCCCACATTATACCCTAACGGATAGTACGAACTATACGCGGATATTTACGTCTTGATGTGGTAGCTAAATATATGTTATGTTTATACCATTACTTATTTCTAAAGGTAGTATATATTACCTTTATCTTTTGTGAAGATATATTTACTTCTGCGTTCACGGATTGACTTCTTTTATTTTCAGAAGATACCGTTAAGGGTGAAAGCAGCGATTCTTTGCTTAAACTTTAATCTGTTATTTTAATATGTATATATATATATATATATATATATATATATATATATATATATATATATATATATATATATATATATATATATATATATATATATATATATATATATATATATATATATATTTATATATATATATATATATATATATCAAAGGTATATATTGAGTTAGAAACTTAAAATAGTCTCTTACAATAAAATACCTCTAGGAAAGAGTTTTTCCGAGCCGTATATTATAATTGAATATAAAAGAAAGACGAACAGATATATACATATATGTGTTCAAATCGTAAGGGACCAGATTCGCTAAGGTGAACAGAATATATACCTTTGATATATTCGGCTCCGTTAATTTGTTGAGCTAATTCAAATGCCGAATAAACCTGGCTGCTATTTTTAGTGGTGTAATTCTGTGAGACGCACTAAGTTCAGATACCATGTGAGTTGTTATATATACCCATACTATTCAGTTTCTTAATATACTTAGAAGTGTCTAGGATATTAATTCTTCACCCTCTCATGAGCAAGAATTGGCCTTCCTATTCCCAATTAATATCGCTAAACAGCAGTACCTTAAGCGGTATGGGTGATTGGTAGTTACCACAATTCCGGTTTGTATTTACTTTCTTGATTTATTCTTAAATTGAGTCAGGCAAACCCTATTGTCTATAGTTACTATTCTTTTCACCTTAGCGAATCTGGCCCCTTACGATTTGAACACATATATGTATATATCTGTGTTCGTCTTTCTTTTATATTCAATTATATTATATATATATATATATACATGGAAAGTTATATTTAAAATTGTTGGGTTACAACTAGTAAATATTTATAACTGGTATAAAAGCACTCGACAAATAGTTGGAGTATATATACAATATTAAATAAATGGAAAACTATATTTATAAAACCATATTTATTTCATTATATATATTTCGGGGATATCATATTAACAATATGCTATGCCTTCATCAGACAAAATACAATATAAACAGTTTTATAGACAAATAGGTTCGACATACCGTTATAACACCGACTTCATTTGAAGAGGTTTACTCTGGCTGTGAAAAAATGTTACACAGAGAGAAAGAAAAAGAGAGAAAACAGAAAGAAAGACAGAAAACGAAGAAAAGGAAGAAAAAGAAGAGAAAGAGGAAATGCATGGAACAAAATAGAGAGATGGAAAGATAGATAAAGCGAAGAACTTCATGTAAAGAAACAGAAAGAGATATATATATATAGAGAGAGAGGAAATAGAGATAGATACATATATATATATATATATAGAAAATTAGGTAGTGGGAGGTCATTTTGAGTAAATGTATCAATGATACGTTTATTTATTTATTTATTTATTTAGCTCAAGTATTAATGTAAGGGAGATATATAGGATCTCGTCGAATAGATTGATTTTCGACGAAAAGGCCCAATACTATAATGAAGCACTAGCTAGGGCAGGATATGCTGATAAGATTGTGTACATAGATAATGATAGACAAACTAAACAAAGTAACAACTTTTTTAATTACGGCAACAACATTAACAACTATAATAGAAAGCATTACAATAATTCCAAAGGACAAAAAAGAAATAGAACTAGGAACATAATTTGGTTTGCCCCCCCTTTCTCACTAAACATTAAAACCCACATCGCTAAATTATTTTTCAAAGCTCTTGATAATCGCTTCCCTAGAACACATAGGTATCACTCAATTTTCAATAGGCATACAATTAAATTAACCTACTCATCCACTAAAAATTTAGCACAAAATATTAATAGAATAAATAATAGGAACTTAAAACCCACTGATAATAGCATAAATAATATACAAGTTAACAAATGTAACTGTAGAGATAGATCTAAATGTCCGTTAAATAACAACTGCTTAGTTAAAAATATAGTATACAATTGTAATGTTAATACTGACTCTAATTCTTTTAACTACGTCGGTTCCACATCGACGGAATTTAAACTTCGCTATAATAACCACAAAAATTCTTTCACAGATCCAAATAAAAAATCTTCAACGGCACTATCAGGCGTACTCTGGCAACTTAAGCTAGATAACGTTAGATATTCGACGGCTTGGAATATAGTCTCAAGAGGGATTCCTTTTAATTCATCCTCTGAGACATGTGACCTCTGCGCAGAGGAGATATTCTTTATACTAAAATCTAAAAATTCCTTTAACCTACGGACAAATTTATTCAGTTGTTGCAAACATAGATTAAACTCAACGTTTAAATATAAATTTAAATTTAAAATGTAGTATATTTAGTTTGATTTATATTTATATGGGAAACTAGCCGATAAATTTTTGATTCCTAAATCTTTGATTCCTTCTTTTTACTCTCTTTTTATTGTTTATTTTTATTTTATTTTTATCTAAACATTCCTCATGAAAAATTAAGCTACCCTAAAAGCTGATGCTCCAAATTTTTGAATAAACCTTACACTAGATAAACTTCTATATTAAATATAAGAACATATATAGACCTAATTGGACATCATAATCTTTTTGAAATGATCTTTGCTAGATGTGATTTGATGGATAATTTTTGGCTTTATCTTGTAAAGAACTTGGCAATATATTGTCAATTAACTTTGAAGGGTTGATCTTTGTGGTGTATTTTTTTATTTTTATTTTTATTTTTATTTTTATTTTTTTTATTATTGTAGTATTCTATAATATTTTCTATAATATTTTTATTTTTTATTTTTATTGTATTTTTAATATCTTTAATATGTAAATTTTTAATACGTAATATTTTTTAATGCTTAATATATAATATTTTTATTATGTAATATTCTTTCGTAATATTTTTAATTTTTAATTTTTTTTAGTGTTCTATTCTATATTTTTACTTATTATTATTATTGTTATCTTTTTATTTTTAGTTTTGTTTATGATATATATTTTTATTAGTATATGGAAATCTGCTCTCTACTTCTGCTTGATAGATAATCTGGTAGAGTAATGACATGAATAATAATACACATATTTGTATGCTCAAATTTTTATACCACATTGAGAACGTTTTCCGTGAACTTAGAGTTTTGCAGAGTGAATCAGTTAGATTCGCATGGATGTTTGTAGCTGTCACATAAACATATGAATTTTTTAAAACTAAACATAAGATAATTAATTTTCACACATTATAGATACTTGTCTCATTCAGGAATACTGATATTTACAATATAGTGTAAGTTTTATAAATATTAATACATTAAAACATAGGATTTTTACGCCTCGAATATATCTGGCTACTTTTAAATTTTTTTCTCTCGCTATTTTTTCCTCTCTCTATTGTTTTCCTCTCCTCTCTCTATATTTTTTTCTCTCTATATATATCTCCCTTACATTAATACTTGAGCTAAATAAATAAATAAATAAATAAACGTATCATTGATACATTTACTCAAAATGACCTCCCACTACCTAATTTTCTATATATATATATATATGTATCTATCTCTATTTCCTCTCTCTCTATATATATATATATCTTTCTGTTTCTTTACATGAAGTTCTTCGCTTTATCTATCTTTCCATCTCTCTATTTTGTTCCATGCATTTCCCCTTTCTCTTCTTTTTCACAGCCAGAGTAAACCTCTTCAAATGAAGTCGGTGTTATAACGGTATGTCGAACCTATTGGTCTATAAAACTGTTTATATTGTATTTTGTCTGATGAAGGCATAGCATATTGTTAATATGATATCCCCGAAATATATATAATGAAATAAATATGGTTTTATAAATATAGTTTTCCATTTATTTAATATTGTATATATATATATATATATATATATATATATATATTTAAGTATTGAAATTTCCGTTGAATGCTTGCCCTCATATATGTACTTACGCACACATTTTTCACTATACACATGCATTTGTACATACACACATATGTACATTTGTGAGTGAATATACACACATTTATACACATACCCTAACTATATTTCCTTATTTTATTTTTATATATCTCTTGCATTACTGTTATTTATATATTTTTTTGCCCGTTAAACGTTGCATTTCTTGAGGAGATTTTTCAAATATCTCACTATGTTTTAAATTGCCTTGTCCGACGAACGAATGAGGACGTTTCTTGTATTCGTCTTATTCGGGAAACCTCTGGTAATGAGGTAATTATATTGTATTGTTTATTATACATTATATATATATATATATATATTGTTTGTATGGGAAGGGTCTAATGTTTAATTAAGAAACAAACCTGAATCTTTGGAATGCACATAACCAAAGTAAAGTTTACATCATCAATTTTAGAAAGGTTTGGCATATTTTTTAAGTTTCCACATATCATTTGGATGTTGGATCAATTGATAACTTCCTTTAAATTACCGAACCATTTGACCATCTTAATGCATTTGCTAATATAGCCAACTGAGCCAATATTATTCGATATCAATATGGGTAAAGAAGCTGCAAATTTTGAAGCAGCTGTCATTACATGTAGCATTTTGTGTGTACCATTCGGCACGTGTATACTAATTAAATTCTTATTTATGACGGAATGATTCATAACCAATTTAGAACTAGATTTAATGAAACATAAACGGTTGCGTATGTACACGCATATAAATAAATATATATATATATGTATATATATATATATATATATATATATATATATATATATATATATATATATATATATATATATATATATATATGTCTGTGTGTGTGTGTGTGTCTGTCTGTGTCTGTGTGTGTATATATATATATATTTGGAGTGTGTTTGCTCTATGTTGATATGTGTTTATATTCGTGGATGTGAATCTGAATGGTGGTGGAATGTATTCTACATGGCGGAGGGGGGGGGGGGGGTATTTGAGGTTAGTTCTCTAGATGATTTAGACAATCAATCCATGTTGTTTGGTCTCAATGAGTGGACATGTTGGAAGAAAGAAATTGATGGAATTCTGAAATGTTATTGAGTTCCACTGCATCCGTATTTAGACTTTAAAGAATGACGTCGGGTTGGTGAAATTATTGGTAATTGCTTAGTTCTTGCAAATCCTTTTGTTTATGACGAGATGCCGAAATATTCCCATGCATTATTTACTAATTGTATGCAATATGCGGCCATTCTATTCATGTATCATAGTATTAAGCCTTCAGATTAGTTAAATGTAGGGCTGTGGAAATGAAGTAATGCGCATTATTGAATGAGTCAAGGACATACAATCCCAAAAGATCGAACACCTTAGTTCTACCGCCTCACTTTATGGGGGCTGTTTACCTCAGCAGAATTTGTCGAATTATAACAGTGACCTCCTCGCGATAATTATAACCCTGGTTTCTAGAGCATTATTCTTTCCTGAAATCAACCACCTTCATACAGCTGCTTCAGCATGACTGAAATCCAACTTAAACCATTAATGAATATAAGAATGGGATAGACTTATATAGAGAATAATAACTCAATACGTTATCGAATTGAGTACCACATCACGTTGACGTGTTTTCAATATATCAGCATCTCGGGACTGCAGTATTCCAAATACATTGAACAAGTATTCTAATAATTCTAACGTATAGTTTGGAAGCGTCGGAAATACACCTGCTAACTATTCTCAGTTCGCTGTTATGCTTTTAAGGTAGTTAATTAACCTATATTGCAGGATTTGGAGGTTGTTGACTTTCTGACAATTGTTAATAACACAGTATGCATCAAATCTAAATGTGTGAACAGACTTAACATATGAGAAGCGATCTTGCAAGTAAACTGCAGATATAACACCTTCCGGAATCTTTAAATTTCATTTAAAATATTGTCTGAATTTTTACATGAAAATACACTGCGTGCTTATGATAAACTGAAGAATGCTGGAATAAATCTGACAGTCCTCCAATATAAATTCAACTCAACATAATGGGTGATCTTTTCTATAGTTTGCGTGAGCGCTGCACACAAACAAACATTAGATACAGCACACGCATATTTACGAATTCTCTCTCTCTCTCTCTCTCTCTCTCTCTCTCTCTCTCTCTCTCTCTCTCTCTCTCTCTCTCTCTCTCTCTCTCTCTCTCTCTCTCTCTCTCTCTCTCTATCTATCTATCTATCTCTCTCTCTCTCATTCTCTCTTTCTCTCTCTCTCTCTCTCTCTCTATCCCCCTCTCTCTCTCTCTCTCTCTCTCTCTCTCTCTCTCTCTCTCTCTCTCTCTCTCTCTCTCTCTCCCTCCCTATATATATATATATTTATACTTGGGAAGGGTAATATTGTTATAATATTCCCAGAAATAATAACAGAACACACGGCAATATCATAAGAGTATGACCCTCCCCAAGTATAACACACGATTTCATAAAAAAAACCTTGCAAAACATATATATATATATATATATATATATATATATATATATATAGAGAGAGAGAGAGAGAGAGAGAGAGAGAGAGAGGTTGTGAAAGTTGAGTGAGTGCGAAAGAGATACTTTACGAGAATATCCCAATTCAAATCCGTTTAAAAGAAGAACAATCACACAATGATATAGATAAGTGAGACGTTTCTCAAGTCGTGAATAATTCCACAGCTGTCAGCATATACTTTACCAAAAATATGTTAAATTTGATTATGTTTTTCATATGTCTATCTTAGTGTAAACTAATCAACCTAACTCGATTCAACAAAGCATATTTAACGATACTTTTTATCTTACACAAGCGGTTAAAAACATGTATGGCCCTTATACACACATTCACGTACGCAGTATCACATATTCACAAACACACAGACGCAGTGACATATACAGACATTCACACAAGTACACATCCAAGCGCGGGCAATGAATTATATGTATATTTATACACACAAACATACATACATACACGTATATATATTCGGTATACAAGGATGCAATTCATTTCTAGCACTCAACGTCTTATTGCTTCCTAAAAACAGGATAACGGAGTATATTAATACAGAGGAAAATGCGAAGTTGAATATGTTAGGGCTCATTAATAATGGAACCTAACATCTACTTCGCACTTTCTTCTCTATTATATATATATATATATGTGTGTGTGTGTGTGTGTGAGTGTGTGTGTGTGTGTGTGTGTGTGTGTGTGTGTGTGTGTGTGTGTGTGTGTGTGTGTGTGTTTGTGTGTGTGTGTGTCTATACATACATATATATATATAAATTATCGCTCTGCATCGCTGAATACAATAAATGTAATCTGAGTTTTTCGAGTATTTATAATAATATTCGATTCGTTTGAAATTATGCAAACAAGCCTCATTTTTAAACTAATGTTTCTGTGTATTACCCTTCACCAATACAGTTCACTGTTCACCTGGCCAACTGTAAGAGTTAGTGAAATTATATTATATTTTCTAAAATATACAGTGACTGATCGGCCTGGTTTGCATATTAGAAGACTGGCTGATCAGTCAGATCTGCATATTAGCAGATCCACTGATGATCCAGATTTGCATATCAACAGACTGGCCAGACAGTTTCCTATATATATATATATATATATATATACAAACATACATATACATATATATCAGGGCACAGAGAGTCTAATACTAGTTAGACCATTAATCAACAGAGTACTGGGTACTTGTGGTAGTAGAGTTCGCCTATATTATAATGACTCGGGATTCGATCGCTCAGATCTTTCCTTTTCTACAGGTGTTTCACGAGTTGTTGTCTCTAGGGTAAATCTCCATCCTAAATGTAGAGACATATATTTGATACAGGTGATGTTTCTCTGGGTTGAAAACTGTTTGTAAACGAATTTATCTATTTCTTGGGCTAATCAGTTTAGTGTATATAGGGATGAAGGGAAATAATTCAAAGGTTTATCACGTAATTGTGTGAAAACGCCCACACGCGTATACACACGGACGCAGAGGATGAATAACTAAGACTTAAAAATATAAATGTTTCTACCTTTGGCACAAGGCCAGTATCCCAATTATCCCAGTACATTACTGGTACTTTATTTTATCGACCCCGTAAGGATGAAAGGCAAAGTGAACCTCGGCGGGATTTGAGCTCACACTATAAAGGGTCGTAACTCTAGGTTGCAAAGCATGGCGTCCGACCTTCTACCGATACTGCCAATACCCCACCCTTAAACATATAATAGGCACGTATTTGCGTGCGTACGTAGGCTCACACATGTATAACTTTACACACAACTGTACGCGTAGCTATATATGCATTGCACATACAGATACATACACACGTATATATGTATGCACACACACACACACATACAAATATATATATATATATATGTGTGTATGTATGCGTCGTAATTGAAGCTTCACCAATGTTAAGATCTGCGATGTATATACACATATACATCCGCGTTGAAATGCAAATTCATATATACATCTGAGTTGAGTAGGAGGTGAATAATTATAATGGTTATGTGAATAGGGGGTGAATAGTGGGTGGAGGGGGTGAGGGATAAGTCTATGTACAGACTAGAGGCGGAAAATGTATTTTTATGAAAATAATAAAATAAAATGTGTGATATAAAGAAATGAGGAAATTGTTAAATAAGTTAGTAAGTAGACTCTTTCTCTGTCTCTCTTTCTCTCTGTATATATATATATATATATATATATATATATATATATATGCCAGCATAACTCTGATTTTTGCGTTTCGTTTCGCTGAATTTATATTTATATATATATATATATATATATAAGGAAAATAATTCGAAAATGCAAATGGTGTCTTTTTAAGAATATTTATTTGTTTCCTTTACCTGTTTCACAGTTCTTATGCTTTTCAGAAGGCAGAATGAGATGGAGGGCTTTTGTTCTTTCTCGCATCTGGTTGGAGTTCGAATATTACTTCTTATGTGGAAAAAATGGCTCGAATTGCTAGAATTAAACAAATAATAATTTGGTTGGTTGATGACTGTCACGTGAATAATTATAACAAATTTCGCGCCAGTTCACATTAAAAGTTCTTATTGTATTTGCCTTTAACAAAGTGGCCCAAAATCTTGTTTTTTCATAAATAAGTGAATGTTGGTTGGTTGATAACAGTAACGTGAATAAGTGTATCATTTTCCGTGCCAGTTCGCGTATGAGGGTTCTTTATTGCCATTTACACCTTAAAAAGTGGCTCAAATTGTTTTTTTATAAATGTAATTCGGTTGGGCGATGACTATCATTTGAATAATTACATTAAATTTCGTGGCAGTTCCTATTTGGGGGTTCTTTATAGCCATTTTCACAGTCACATGGTTTGTCATAGAGAGGTTTGAGCCAAACAAAATATAATGGTCAAGAAAAGGGATGGGGAGAAATCGTTCTGGTTCAGTGAGTATGGCTGATGTGCTGTGTAAAATTCAGACTTTCTATTGAAATAAATTGAATGTTTGTATCGATAGTGGTGGTGGTGGCGGCAGGATAGAAAATATATATATATATATTTATTTGTGTGCGGATGTGTGTGTAGGAGGGGGGGGGATCCATTAGTAGAAATGGTGATGGCTGTTATGTGTGTGTATCTGTGTGGGGGCTATGGTTAGCATGATAAGCAGCTAAAATATTAAGGTATGTTAAAGTATATTTAGCTCTGGTCTTTTATTTTCGAATATAGGAGCGGTTGATATGTGTGTGTGTGTATGTATGTGTGTGTGTGTGGATGGTTAGCATGTTATGGTGTTAACATATTAATGTATATTAAACTATATTTAATAGTAGTCTCTATTTTTGAATAAACATATTTTCCTTATTTATTCGTATTTGGTCTGTTGTATTGTCAGTGTATAGATAAAGTGGGATGACTTGGAATTTGGGTGTCTTATCGCTTACACATATGTCTAGATTTGCACTGGGTGATATCTGTCTTGTGGTAGGGTCTCGTAATTGTTGGCGATGAATTGTCATTCTGTTTCTGAGGGTGAGTTTAGTTTGTCTTATATAATATTCATTGCATTCTTTAAATTTAATTGCATAAAGTAAATTTTTTGATGAGCAAGTGAGGTGATTTTTTACAACGAAATTTTGTCCTGATTGAAATGTATACATTTGCCTTCAATGACGTGAGTGGAAGTTTCGCAATTAGAGCGACCACATTTTTCGACACTTGGTTGTGGGTTTGTGGTGGGTAATTTGGTATTGGTGAGTAATGTTTCAGGATTTTGGTTGTCTTTTGCGTTTTTCATTCTTGGGTCTTGTTTCAATAATGGAATGTTCTTGTGAATAATGTTGTATGCTTTCGTATTTATTGTGTGGTATGTTGAGATATATGATAGAATATTGGACGTACGTTGAATTTGTTTCTGTTTTCATAATTCATCAATGCAGAGCGCTTTAGCCCTTTCTATTCCCTTATCCGTTAGTGACAGTGGGTACTGTCTTTCGAGCAGAATTTCCTTTAATTCTTGAAGTCTTATATTTCGCGTTTCATAATTGGGGACAATTGTGCAAATTCGTCTTGCTAGATTAAAAGGGATGTTCGTCTCCGTGTGCTTTGGATGGCTGGAGGTGAATAGCAGTTATTGTTTGGAATATGTTGGTTTGTAGTGGATGTCAGTTTCAATAATGTGTCTTTTTATGATTAAGATGTCCAGAAATGGGAGGAGGTCTTGAATGAATTCCATTGTGAATTGGATGTAGTTATTATATATATATATATATATGGAAGAAGAAGACCGAGGTTAACATATGCTGATTGCCCTAAGGACAGACACTGGTTTCTTGGAGACGCAGGACATGGAAGCAATTATGAGGAACAGAGACCGCTAGAGAGAACTCGTCCATATATCTCGGAATTTACCCGCCATATATATATATATATATATATATATATATATATATATATATATATATATATATATATATATATATATATATATAGTAATACTAATAAAGGTGAAGACTAAAATCCAAAGAGGGCACGATAAGGATAATATATATAAATATATATATATATAAAATATAAAAAACCGTCCACCAACTGTTTATGACAATAACAGATTAGAGTTTAAGCAAAGAATCGCTGCTTTCACACTTTACGGGATCTGCTGATCCATTAAGTGTGAAATCAGCTATTATTTGCTTAAACTTGAAACTGATCTTATAGTATATATATACATACATATGTGTGTTTGTGTGTGTGTGTGTGTGTGTGTGTGTGTGTGTGTGTGTGTCTGTGTGTGTGTGTGTGTGTGTGTATGTGTGTGTGTGTGTGTGTGTGTGTGTGTGTGTGTGTGTGTGTGTGTGTGTGTGTGTGTGTGTGTGTGTGTGTGTGTGTGTGTGAGTGTGTGTGCGCGCGTGTGTGTGTGTGTTCGTGCGTATGTGTGTATATATGTATATATGAATGATACCGCAATTACTATATTATCAATAGAGTGTGTGTCAAGAAAAAATATTCATATGGAATATGTATATATGTATTGTTATATATATATATATAGACTTACGTACATATATATATATATTTATATATATATTTTTTATCATTTATTTTGTTTTGCCCCGTTTGGCTTGATTTGATTTTTGGATTAGATGGTTGAGGCTTTCTTGACCAATATTTCAGTTTTGTATGGCGTCTTAACATATTGTTTAGCTCTGGTTTATAACTATGGAGCGCTTGCCAGCAATATTTCTGATTTTTGCGTTTTGTTTCGCCTTTTCTTCCCGCCGAAATACGATTCTCGTTAAATCTATATTTATAATTACATATATATATATATATATATATATATATATATATATATATATATATATATATATATATATATATACATATATATTAGAAAACAGATTAATGTTTAAGCAAATAATCGCTGCTTTCACCCTTAACAGGATCTTCTGAAACTAACAAACTCAATCTGTGAACGCAGAAGTGAATATTTGAAAACACGTTGCAACCGGAGGAAGACAAGAAGACGAACGATACTTTGGTTCGTGGAAATGTTCCCTGGCTAAGAACGGGAAAAATGAATATAATATGTCATTATTTGGAGCGGTGAAAAACAATTACACGCAAAGACAAAACCACGTTTATGGTATAAAAGAAGTCGTAGACTAATGTTCTCTTAGGTGGTTCATAGAGACGTTCTCTGGCAATGAACGGAAAAAACGAAGAAAATATGTCATATGTGATGCGGGGAGAACAATTGCACGCAAACACAAAACCACGTAAATAGTATAACTGAAGTCGTAGACAAGAATTCTAACTAGGAAACCGAATGATTCTCGGCTTCAGAGTTATGAATAAAGTAAATAAAATACAGAGGTAATTGAAATTAAATAAATACATACACGCATCCATAAACGTACATACACAAGCATAGGCGAAAACACTCGCCATAGATATAGAAATACACGCAGGTACACACAAAAAAACCCCGCACGCACTTACAGAACCCACGCAACGCCTGTACCCGCAAGCATACGAATGTATGCACCAAGTACAGATAAAGATATATATAAAATATATATATATATGTGTGGGTGTGTGTGCGTGTATACATATAATTGAATAAACGTATATAAATAAATAAATACGTATATAACAAGCGCACACACATACCTACATGGAAATACAAATATGTTCAGAAACAAGGTCAGCCAAAACACAAAGTACACATATACATGTACCCTACATATGTACGAACCCGAATACTCACACAAACGCAAAACTCACGTATACACATAACCAAAAGCATATGTACCAGAATATATAATATATACGCCATAACATATACAATCAAATATACGTACGAGAAGTATACGTACCTTCACAAAACATAGAGGTAATATATACTTACCTATACAAATAAGTAATGGTATAAACATAACATACACTTAGCTACCACATCAAGACGTAAAATATCCGCGTATAGTTCGTACTATCCATTAGGGTATAATGTGGGGCTGTAATACAAGAAAGTTTTGTGCAATTTATGTTTACCAGCCGGAATTGCCTCAGATTTCTTTTTTAAGATGTCGTCTTTGGCGTAGAGTATGTTCAGGGTCTCAGCGGCGCAGAGGTCACATGGTCTTTTACTTCCGTTATACGATCTAGCCCTAGCTAGGTTCTCCCAGTGTAACTTATATTGGGTGTGGTTGTCTTTTAGACTCCAGATATAAGCTGAAAGTGACGTCATATTCCTTCTTAAAGGGTTAAGAAAAGAATGGGTATGCATGTAAAGACACTGCTTGAATCTATTGGCGGTTAACCCTATGTAAGCCCTACGGGACGTGGGTGTTTCAACCTTACATGTGTAGACAATGTTACTAGAGAGGCATTTCCCGGATAGGGGGCAGTCAACCTGATTCCTACAATTACAGTTAGTACTAACTACAGGGATACACGTGTTCCTACGGCTAGGTAGTTTAGCTAAATTTGAAGCTGTGATGTTATGTGCAAGGTTAGGAGTCGTAGAGTAAGACATTTTAATGGTATTTCTATTAAAAATTTTACTATATTTATGTGCAGGGAAAAAATGCTTCATAATAAGGGAGAGAAAGATCTTAGCTAATGGAGTGGCCACCTCCATATTATATGGTGGGTTATACCATATAATGCGTCGTGATCTATTTCTACTAGGTCTGTTCTCGTACTCTGTATATGCTACCTTATCAACAAATCCTCTCCGAGCAAGAGCTTCATTGTAATATGTGGAATGGTCGTTGAAAATATGCTCGTTAATAGATAGACCGGAAATCCTCAAAGAAACGTTTCTTACCAGGTTCTTGGTTATGCTGGCAGGATGGTTAGAATGCTTACTTATGTAATTAAGCGCATCATTCGTCTTTCTATACGCGTAATGCAAGACATTCGATAAATTGATGGTAACGTCGAGGTAATTAACGACCGAGAAGTTGGCCTCAAACTGTATGGGGAGGTTGAAGCCTTTAAAGAAGGCTGTGAGCTCTTTTCTGTATCTGTCGCAAGCACGTAGGCCGCACTTAGTCATGGTCAAAAGACCATCATAACGGTACAAACCACCGCCCACGTTGGGGAATTCTTCTTTGATAGAGAAAAGAAGGAAAAGGCCGATAAGATCTGTAACCTCCGCAGAATCGCTGGGCGCCCATACTCACGTCGAATGGGGTACTATTAGATGTTTTAATCCTAACAGAGTCGTCGAAATTAATCACCGACTTACGGGCATTGAGGATGACATCAACTTCGAAATTCTTAACCACTGTGATTGTTTTAGCGAATTTGATAGCTCTAAGGACAAGTGGTAAAGTGATGGAGTAGTAGCAATTATTGATGTCGAATTGGATAAAACGGCAATTTTCCTTGTTGCATATGTCGTTGAACCAATCAATCACCACGAAATAATTGTTCCACAGTGCAAGAGGGGCCAAACTTCTAATTTCAGGTATAATTCTATCAAGAATCCTTTTACTAAGTCTACCTAAATCGAACTTCGTAGGGTTAATAAGCCGAATAGAGAGGTTGTTCGGAAAATTGGATTTGTGATCCGTCAGGGTAAAGTGGGGAGAAATAGGGTCCAGAGGTCCAGTCCGATCCACGATGTTGAGATCAGAGGTGATTTTAAACCCAGCATCATTGATTTCATTAATGACGTTCCGATTAGTTTTACGGTAATCCTTCGTTACAGCATTATGTAGCAGTTGATGATAAGTACTGCGTTCCACTTGATATAGATTGCCAGTTTTGTCGGAATGGACGTGCACGGCATTAGAATCCTTAATAGAACGAATTCTATTCTTCAGGTTCTGCTGGAAGGAATTGCTGCTATTCTGAAATTTGATACTCCGTATGAGTTCCAAGACATTATTTATGAAGGCTAGCAATGCTGGGTTACTCGGAGGGTTATTATAGGTTTTAAACCCAAATTTATCCTGTTTGTTGTCTGCTTTTCCATGATTATCGAAATAAAAGGCACGCCAACGCAACCTTTTAATGAACGCGTATGTTATCTGTATCAGGAGGTTTAGGTATGTTTTCCTGCTTGGTACGGGTATGTTCTTTGTAGAAATATTCAGATGTTGTTTCTGCATGATGAATATAAGTCAATAGAGTTATTTTAATAAATATTTGGTCTACGGTTCTTATATATCAAGTCCTCTTTGGATTTTAGTCTTCACATTTATTATTATTACTATATATATATATATATATATATATATATATATATATATATATATATATATATATATATATATATATATATGTGTGTGTGTGTGTGTTTGGTTGTGTGTGTGAATAGCATTTCAGCAGTCTGTCATTGTCTTCATTTTAATATAGCAATTCAGCATGATTCACTCACCTTTCCTTCCCTAAGTTGGCTTTGATAGTATTTAAAGACTACTTATTAAAATATAATATATGTGCCAATGTAGAACTATTTTACATCCCCACTACAATATCTTTAGTATTTCCAACATTATCGCGGCTATGATCATCATTTATTTCCTCAATGTCTCATCACCCTCATTTCCAGCATTATCAATATAACAATGAGAACTATCCCCACCACCAATACTTTGAGCTATTTTCTTCTATATTTACAGCACAAATGCTGAAGATGATCCGACGAGCACCTATCATTAAATATCTTACTTAAGCATCTAGAAAATTCTATCTGCTTCCTTCTTTGTTACTGACGTTGCTGGGAGATTGACAGAAAATAGTAGATGGGACAGTTCTAGTTGCTTTAATAGGAATCCTATCCGGATATCACCTCCTACATCATTACTGCTATCTTTCTGCCTGTTTAGTTTTTGTTATGGTGATCATGCTTATTGCAATATCGATATTGGATAATATGATGATGTCGATGATAAATCTGATTAACACGAACATGATTATGATTACCATTATAATGTTTTTATGATGGTGGTGTTCATCATCGTCATCAAGATTACTTAACATACTTATGATGATGATGATTGTGACTGTGCATTTATTTTCCAGAGTCGATTCAAATAACAAATTCTTTCTCGATATATCACTCTTTTGCAATTGGAAACCCATGCTTTCTACCGCAAGTGCAGCATCTCCTCTTTACGTGACGAAGCACCTGACGCGCATACATCCACATACACATTCAGCACTCTTACAAAAATACATATGTGTATATGTACACGTATCGATACATATGCACATGTGTGAGGTTAGGGCATAAAAGACACACAGATAAACTACACACACACACATACACACACTTACATAAACTAGTATACATATATATATATATATATATATATATATATAAAGAATGAATAATAACATATAGACATCATAAAAAGGTAATTCATTCCGAGTGCTTACAAATGTTTCAACAGTTGTTATACAGCCGAGTCGTGCTATGTGTAAATTGGTAATTATTTGCAGAAACTCAATTTTCAAATGCTTCTTCTACCGTTTCCTATTATTCATTCTTTTTCTACACTCCGGAATACAGAAGGATCAGAAATTTAGTTTCTTCAACTATTCTTCAATAACTCGTTGAGTAACCCTCACCGTACGTTAACTCTATCTAGTGTAGTAATTAACCATTACTGCATTCAGGATAATCCTAATCATTTCTTGCATAACCTAATATATATATATATATATATATATACTAAGGTTTGTCCCCCTTGTCGAGCCCCACGTGGGTTTTGATAACGGTCAGTCCTTGGTTTGGCACTTGAACTAAAAGCCTGTTGAGAAAGTGACTTCCTTGTTCAATCATCTTACCAAAAGCTTAACATTATTTGTTTGTCTTAACATTATTTGGCGGTGGATTGGCAGTATTGGTAGAGGGTCGGACGCCATGCTTTCCAGCATAGATACGTCTCTTTACGATCTGAGTTCAAATCCCGCCGAGGTTGACTTTGCCTTTCATCCTTACGGGGTCGATAAAATAAAGTACCAGTAATGCACTGGGTAATTGCTGGCCTTGTGCCTAAAGTAGAAACAATTATTTGTCTAAGCAGACACTACCTAATTTAGGAGTTGCAGAAACCCAAATGCTGGATTTTACCAACCTTCAAGGGTATAATTTTCGATCATATTTTATTTTTTTGACCCGAATTACTTGGTCGTTTCTATAGCTGTGCAGATAATGGTTTAACCATCGTTTCAGTGTGTATGGCCTTTTAACTTATGTTGTAGCTCTAGTTCACTAGCTTCTATGGAGCGCTTGCCACACATCTCGGAAATTGTTTTTCGCTAATTTCCAATAGCCGAAATACGATTCTCGCTAATTTGTATATGTATATATATATAATTATATATATATAAGTATGAGCATGTAAGTATGTGTATATGAGTGTATGTATTTGTAGAGGTGTGCATATATGTATGTGTGTGAATGTATATGTTTTAAAAAAAAAAAGTATATATACACATATATCTATGTGTGGGCGAATGGATACACACACTTGAAACAAAAATTTAAGTCTGTATGTTAATTAAGTGCAAACACAAAACCAACCATGCATATCTTTACTATCTCTAATCCTTCTATAGATTTAGAAAAATAACCAAGGCCAAATAATGTATTCTATAAAAATGTCATAACAACAGATGGGAATCTAATTACCCACTGCTACCAACAATTTCTATCCACTTCCTTAACTATTCTTCTAACTTCACTCCTCCCTCTTAATATTCTCTATAAAAACCAAACAAGTTCTCAATGAGATTATTCTGATGAAATGATGGTTGAAAATAACATTCTAATATTGAGTGTCTGCATAATTAATACTTTGTAGATAGCAACCGTTTTCAGGTTATATAACTGTTATTGAAACACGTGTCAATAAATTCCTTTTACTGAACTGTATCCATTTAAATCCTTCTATAATTATATATATATATATATATATATATATATATATATATATATATATATATTAGGTTATGCAAGAAATGGTTAGGATTATCCTGAATTCAGTAACAGTTAAATACTACATTAGATAGAGTTAACGTACGGTGAGGGGTTACTCAACGAGTTATGGAAGAATAGTTGAAGAAACTGAGTTTCTGATCCTTCTGTATTCCGGAGTGTAGATAAAGAATGAATAATAGGAAACGGTAGAAGCAGCATTTGAAAATTTGGTTTCTGCAAATAATTACCAATTTGCACATAGCATTACTCGGCTGTATAACGACTGTTGAAACATTTGTAAGCACTCGGAATGAATTACCTTTTTATGACGTCTATCTGTTATTATTCATCCTTTATATATATATATATATATAAATATATATATATATATATATATATATATATATATATATATATATATATATATATATATATATAATTTATATAAAATTCTCTCTATATATATATAATGTAATAGGATGAACTATGTTTATTCTGGTTCAAATCGCACTTTCATCCATCTGAGGTTAATAAAATTGGACCAATTTATATTTTGGGGGCTTTGGTTCAAGTATACATATTTTATCCCTCCAAATATGAATACATGTTCCAATAACAAATGAGGGTTTGGAATAAAATGACAATTCTTGTCTATTATAATGTTATATATGTATCTTTAGCAAGTTGCAGGATCTTATCTGTTTCTAATCTTTACTGATTTCATAATTTCATATTGTACGCTCCCAACTTTCTCTGCATGCAGCACCCCCACCCCATCAAATAAATAATCCATTGAATTATTGTATCTAGCATTTTAAACCATGCTACTTACAGCTTTAACGAGCAAATGAATCTGCATAGGGTCATCACTTTGTTAAACATATCAGACACAAATTACACCCTGTTGCCTTTAAATCTATGGAAACCCTGTGCAATTGAGTCCACGGTGTACGAAATGGCAGCTGTAAGACATTTCATGATGAGTCAGCTCGAGAAGGTTTCATTTAAGTAGAAGTCTACACGATTCGAACATAATAATTCTCAAGAAATAATTGATATTTATGAATGATAACAGTTAGGCTAACTTCATATTCACTCACTTTCATGCTACTCCAAAGGAATACTTTAGGTAGTAAAGTACTGAAC
>OZ024740.1:384055914-384065914 GCA_964016885.1 Eledone cirrhosa | reverse complement strand
AAACCGATTTTGAAAAACCGAAAATAAGCAACCTTTCAAATACAAACCTCTCAGCCCAACAAGTAAAAATCTCTCCAAAGGACTGAAATTCACACCAACATCACAATACTCTAACCCCAATGAGATAAATTACGATACCTCACACTTCTATAGAAAATTACGTCTCACAGAGGAATTGTTTGACAAGGAGAATAACGACGAATCAATTTATGGAATAAAAGCAGCTACAACCCAACAAAAGGTAGAAACAGAGTTCTGGACACAATTTGTGGCCACATAGCTACCTTCCCATACCATGAACTACCGCAACCTAAACCCAAACCCAGCACGAGTCGAAGGGAATGGGAGATTATCCATGAACTAAAAAACAATACGGACATTATAATTAAGGAAGCTGACAAGGGAAGTACTGTTGTCATTATGGAGGCTGAAAAATATAAAAATTCTATGTTCTCTCTCTTACAAAATACTAATTACTATGAAAGAGTAAAAAAACTACCAGCAATCAAAAATAATGACCAGATTAAACACACTGATTTATCGATACCAGGAAGACCTAACTAAAAAGGAACGCGATTATTTAACAGATTTTGAATACAAAACCAGCAACAATTACGGACTTCCGAAGATCCACAAGTGTAAAATAATCAACTATGCCTGTAAACAATCCACCTCAGCCTGCGTGAACACACAATACCCCACAGACCTTAAATTAAGACCAATTGTAGCGGGCCCACAATGTGAAACACACAGACAGAGCAACTTTATAGACATACTACTGAAACCAATTCTCAAACACATACCAAGCCTTGTAAGAGACGATCTGGACCTCTTAAACCACCTCCCCAAACATGTCAACAACGACACTATTATTGTGTCTTTCGATGTAGTGAATCGCTACACAACGATCCCACACCAATACGGACTAGAAGCAATAGGATTCTGGCTAGAGAAATATCCCAATGAGATACCTGACAGAACAGAAAAAGCTTCATCACGGAGGGATTAAAATTCATCTTACAGAACAACTTTTTTGATTTCGATGGCAATACTTACAAGCAAATATCGGGGACTGCGATGGGTACAAAAGCCGCTCCAACTTATTCCAACTTAGTCATGGCATACTTAGAAGTCCAGATATATGAACAGTCCAAATCAAAATACGGATTGAACTACCACAAATATTTATCAGAGAATTGGAAACGCTACTTGGATGGTTGTCTCATTCTTTGGTCCCACACACTAGACCAACTGAAGGATTTCAAAAACTTAATAAACGGCATCAATAACCACATCCAATTCACAATTGAATGCAGCCAAGATCAACGCCCATTTCTGGACATCTTAATCTTAAAAAAAGACACAAATATCGAAACTGACACACACTACAAACTAACAGATTCCAAACAATATCTGCTATTCACCTCCAAACATCCAAAGCACACGAAGACGAACATTCCTTTTAACCTAGCAAGAAGAATTTGCACAATTGTCTGCAATTATGAAACGCGAAATAAAAGACTTCAAGAATTAAAGGAAATTCTACTCGAGAGAGAGTACCCACTATTACTAATAAATAATGGAATAGAAAGGGCTAAAGCAATAGTCATTGATGAATTACGGAAACAGAAACAAATTCAAGGTACGTCCAATATTCTATCATATATCTTACACACAACCCAAGAAATGCGGAAGCTTACAACACTATTCACAAGAACATCCCACTACTAAAACAAAACCCAAGAATAAAAAAAGCCCTTGAAACACATAAAATAATCAAAAGCAAAAGACAACCAAAATCACTGAAAACATTACTCACCAATGCCAAATTACCTACCACAAACCCACAACCAAGTATCAAACAATGTGGTCGCTCTAATTGTGGAACCTGCACTCACCTCATTGAAGGCAACACGTATACATTTAAATCAGGACAAAATTTTACTGTAAAAGATCACTTCACTTGCTCATCAAAAAATCTACTTTATGCCATTAAATGTAAAGGATGCAATGAAGATTATATAGGACAACTAAAGTCACACTCAGAAACAGAATGACATTTCATCGCCAACAATTACGAGATCAAATCACGAGACAGATACCACTAAGTGCACATCTAGACATTTGCGCAAGTAATAAGACACCCAAATTCCAAGTCTTCCCATTTTACCTTTGCGCTAACAATACAACAGAACAAATACGAATAAATAAGGAAAATATGTTTATTCAAAAATATAGACCAGCATTAAATACGGTTTAATATACATTATGTCAACACCATAATATGACATACACACATAACACTTTCTACTTTAGAAAATAAAAACCCGAACTAAATAAACCTGAACATACGTTTGCACTGACAATACAACAGAACAAATACGAATAAGTAAGGAAAATATGTTCATTCAAAAATATTCCTACTAAAGGAATCATTTTCCTACACACACACAATATATATATATATATATATATATATATATATATATATTCTCTTCATCTCAACATGCTAACCATACTCCCAAACACATAACACCCATACACACACATAACAACCCCCACACCCACAACTCCCTCCCCCATTTCTACTAATAGAATCATCTTCCAATACACACACACGCACACACACACACACACACACACACACGAGCACACAAATAAACATACATATCTTTACTTCAATAGAAAATCTGAACTCTGACACACCAGCGAACTAACCATATTCACTGAACCAGAACAATTCTCCCATCCCATTTCTCTTTACCATTATCTTTTACTTATCATAAAATTCTCTAAAAAGGCTACAGAATGGATTTCCAAATAAGCGCGCGAAAACTTAATGAAAACTTGTTCACGTGACAGCCATAATTTCATTTATAACCAACCAAAGAAAAGCGTTCGTGAGCCCCTCTTTTCAAGTAAAAAGAAATTCAAACACTCATATATGAAAAAAACAACCTGTGAACCCCCCCCCCCCCCCCTCTCTTATTTGAAGAACTATTGTAACGCGAACTGGCGCGAAATTTATTATAATTATTGACCAACCAATCAAATTACTTCTCGAAAAACCTGGCATTTTGAGCCGCTTTTACCATATAAAACAAGTAACATTCAGAGACCAACCAGATGTGAGAAAAACCACAGACCCTCCATCTCAAATCTACTTTTGAAAAGCAGAAGAACTGCGAAACCGGTAAAGGAACCAAATAAATATATATATTTAAAAAAAAAATAAGACTCCAGTTGCATTTTCGATTTCATCTCTTTTTCTTTATACTTTCACTCGTGTAGGACACCTCGGTTATTTTTCAATTTGTAAAAAAAACCTCACTTTCTAATATATATATATATATATATGCATATAGAGACACTCACATATATCAACACATTTATATACATATAGTTTGATACACCTGCATATATATATATGTGTGTGCTTGTTTTTCTGTGTATATCGCACACACACACACACACACACACACACTTGCATATATATATAGACAGGGGGAGGGAGGGAGGGAGAGAGAGAGAGAGAGAGAGAGAGAGAGAGAGAGAGAGAGAGAGAGAGAGAGAGAGAATTCAAAATTTATTTATTTTAAATAAAAATATAGTATTCTAAATTCTTTACGCACTCATAAAGAATAAGAAATAATGTATATGAAATTTAAAACTCATTTTTACAATAAAGAAACTAAACATAGAAACAGACCGAATGAATTGGTATTTTAAGACTCTAAAATTCTTTAATTGCTTTCTAAAGAAAATCTCACCTCAAGTTTTTCCCTCAAACATTTAATGGTTATGTTAATGAAGATTTTTTTCTACCGTTGCAGAAGTTGCAGGGCAATTTAAATTACGCTCTTCTAGTAAGTAGTTTTGCTAAACATAGAAACACACAATTAATTGGCATTTTAGGTCAAATTATTTAATTGCATTCTGAAATCGTACGAAATGTATTGAATGTTGCCTCTAAAACATAATTTATATATGGACGTTGAATTATCTCCATATAACTATATGCAGCTAGATAACATTTCATCAATTCTGACCGGTTGCTAAAACGCGTATAAGATAACAGCTTATTTCTAAATGGTTACTACTAACTGGCATATATCTTCATTTCATTTTAAGGAGACCTCTGCCATTACCACGTGATGGTTTTAGACAGTAAATTTATATCCACATTCGAATATATTAAAGTGAGCAATCGTTACATTGTCTCTCATAAATAATTTATTTTCACAAACCATCGAAAAGCCAGTGGATGAGCAACACATTCATAATATATATACATAAATATATACACACGCACCGCCCCCCCCCCCATATATATATATACACATACATATTCATACATATACATACATATATATATATTCATGTATGTGTATATATATATATATATTGTTATAATTTGGGAGGGTCATATTGCCAATAAAGAATCTTGCTAAACAAATTCAGAAACGATATACATATATATACAGAATAATTATTTTATGCACAGCAAAGTTTGTATCGTATAATCTGAGGTTATAACGTAGCTCTATCTACATTTTGTAATTATAAGTCTCTCTTCGAATTGTAAACAAACGCATTCGTTATGTGTGTTTGTATTTCCTATGTGTACTTAGTAGTTATATTATTTCATGAACATTTAACGAAGAACAAGGAGCCTCATTCTTGAGTGACTGATTATTTAAATTATTCATAACAGGCAGATTCTGAACTTAGCTGAAATGGTTCAGTTTAATTTCCATTACCGTACACTCATTATTTTAATTAATGTATGTTTTTAAAATTCTTATTGTATTTCATGTACGACACATCGTAAAATGTATAATCTGAAAATGTTAAAGTTAGTATGCCTATATTTTGTATGTTGATCATAAACCTGTTGGCCATAAGTTTTCATCATCAGAGTTGGTCTCGTGC
Source organism: Eledone cirrhosa (assembly GCA_964016885.1). Lineage (NCBI taxonomy): Eukaryota > Metazoa > Mollusca > Cephalopoda > Octopoda > Eledonidae > Eledone > Eledone cirrhosa. The sequence continues at coordinate 384,060,982 of OZ024740.1, read as the reverse complement.
TATACACCAACTGTAATACCAACTTCATTGGAACTTTTTTTAATTTACCCCGAAAGATGAAAGGCAAATCAGACCACGACAAGGTTTGAATTCTGAGCACAGAGAGTCGGATTAAATACTGCAAATAATTTCATATAGTTATCAATGATCTGAAGAGAATATATGAAGGATGTTTTTGTTTCTTCAATGAACGCTTATCCGAATCTTTGAAGCATATAAACTATCTTGCAACCTGGCAAATTGAGGAGGACAGGCCATATAGTACATAAAAAGGATGAAGTAATTTCCTAGTGTATACTTTATTTTCTTAACCTTAATGGGAAAAGCAACCTAAAGTCAAGCTACAAATACTCCTTTAAATCTTATGGAGGAAAAACAGTAATATGTATTCTTAGGAAGACATGCTATTTCTAGAGCATTAAACTTTGCCTATTTGTCGTCATATATGTTTCTGTAAGGCAGAATTGACTAGTCACACTCGAAATCATAGGTCTCGTCAACAGCTTAACTATAGAAAGTTCTCAACAAACGATTGCACCCCATGATGCTAATGTTGGAATCCCAACAATACTATTACAGTAAGAGTAATCGTTTCGCATCTGTATTACCATGCTCAGTATGAACTCCTGTGTTTATTCCGATTTCATGCTCCTAACAAGACAGATGAAGCATATCACAGGCTCATTCTCCTCGAGACTCCGTGGATCACCCATAACATGTTTTCTCGAGTGGAATGCAAAGCCTGCTTTTCTCCATTCGATAAAACCACAGGAGTATGTAGGGTTGTCATTTTAAGGAACAGCATTCTGCCAGCAAACATTGATGTTTATACATTTGGTCATAATGTTCAAACCTTTGAATAGAGGGGAAGCAGCATGGCATCAACTTTTGTGTTCTGATGATTTTTTCTCTTACGAATAGAAGGGGATGTTGCATCGTTTCAGATTGTCCTTGAGTATGTATTTGAAGAGCAAGAGTAGTCTTCCAACTTGTCTGCCTGTCGAAAACTGACCAAAAAGCAGCTGCTTAGGAAGTCTGCTATCGCTTATACGAGAACGATGCCCTACGCACCTTAGCTGGACTTTCATGAGGATAGCTTCATTGGCTGATAAGTTATATTTAGTCAGAATCTCACTGTTTCTAATGGGATTGGGTAGGTTTATGTTGCAGATGGTACGTAATCATCACCTGTGAAAAACATCAAGTTGGTTGATGTTCTTTCGGTACAGACTCCATGATTTAGCACCCTAAAGTAGTGATGTCAGTATCATCTACCTATACAGATCAATTTTCACCTTTAATTTCACCTCTAATGTTCCAAAGAAGAACTAATCTTCCCAAACCTGCACTCTATTTGTTTATCCTCATTAGCATCATTAAATACAAGAGAGCGAAGATAGGTGAAAGAGGAAACAATTTTCAAGGTCTTTCCATCAGTACAAACAGTAGGAACCACAGCGGGAGCATATCGTGGGAGGGCTGATGGACAAGCTACGTTTTCTTCTTAATTCTGATGGTTAGATTAAAAGATTTAGAAGCGTGAGTAAAGTTGTCAGCGAACCATTGCACTTGCTTAAAGTTGTGCGCTACAAATGCACAGTCGTCTGCAAAGGGATGGCTACGAGTAGTTTGCACTACGGTGTTAGTTTCTACTTTGAAGTGTTGTTGGTTGAACAAGCCACCATTTGTTCTATATTTAAACTCACTCCCTATTTTACATACTAAAAAACTGTTTCCAGCATTTCAGCAAAACGCAAAGCAAATACGAGTGGTGGCAGAATGCGCGCTTGTTTTGTTTATTTGAAACAGTTAATATATCGCATATTTCTCCATTGGTTCTAACTGAAGCCGATAACCCCCGAGGGATGCTTATATGAAGCAACTTTTCAGGAAAAGCTAACTAATTAAGAACAACCCAGGGAGCATAACTGGAAACGGTGTCAAAAGCGTTTGTGAGATCAACAAGTATGACAAAGAGATCCTTACCTTTACCTCGTGCTTTTTTCCTGCAATTCCCTCAGATTCGAAATCATGCCCACACTGCCTCTATAAGGCCAACAACCACACTGTGTCAGGTCTCTTTTGAGCATTACTGGTAACATGTAACGTAGTAGAACCTGCTGCTGGGTCAAGTCGTCGGTGGCTAAACTGACAATTCAACAAAGGTAGCTTGCAGAGGAGGGTGATTTTGGGACACCCTACGGGATGAAAAGCAAAGGGCGTCAAAGAGCGGAGGATCTCACGAGTGTGAACGACCCCCACCCCCCCAAAAAAAAATATACGATCACTTTACCATCTGGCATGTGCCACACAGTGCTCCCGCTCAGGTAAGTAATGTAGGGAGTGTACATTGTGCTGCACAAGCAACAACAACTATATATATATATATATATATATATATATATATATATATATATATATATATATATATATATAGGAACAAGTATGACCCCGACGGCAGAGCTCAAGCCGTTTCGACGGCTATTTCTGGACTCGAAACGGCTTGAGCTCTGCCGTCGGGATCATACTTATTCCTATTACCAACTCTACTATCCTAAGTATTGAGTACTTTGGTGCGTTATGGTCCATCTGGTTCCTTACGACAATTCCTTCGTTATATATATATATATATATATAAATGAAGTGGTTCGGTCGGAATGGTCCAGGAAAAAAGAGTGCTCTATGTAGGTTACAAAGCTTATTCACAATATTAGCCCTAGGATTTCTACTTTATCTTCTTCTCTAGACACTAATAAAACTGCCCCTTATTATAATAAAGCCCTCACAAACAGCGGCTTTACAGAATAGATTACATATTTACCTACCCCTCCCCTTAAAACTAATCACAATAATAGGAAAAGGAAAATTATTTGGTTTACACCTCCCTTCTCTCTAACTGTCAAAACCAATGTAGGAAGGAAATTCCTTGACCTCCTAGATAAACATTTTCCCCCTAATCATAGATATTATAAGATATTTAATAGAAATGTAGTTAAAATTAGTTACTCTTGCTGCCGTTCTATGAGGTCTAAAATCACCAACTCTAATCGTACGTGAATAAATCCAGGATGCAGTTGCAGAAAGCCGGATGAATGCCCATTACAGGGCAAATGTAACACCAAATCCTTTGTATATGAGGCCAAATTACACATTTGATTAACAACCAGCCAGCCAGGAGTGAACAATATGTTGGTATGACTCAAGACAGCTTCAAAACCAGGTTTTATGCACATGTGGTTTCTTTTAAACACTCTGATAAAAGAACAGCAACGGCCCTCGCTAATAAGGTGTGAGAATTCAAAGATAATAATATCCCGTACTCTATCGATTGGTCTATTTTAGCCCATTCGAGGGAATACCAAAGGGGCACAAAGAATTGTTCTTTGTGTACCACTGACAAATTTAGAATTCTACAGAATTTGAAAGCCACTTCAACTTGCCTTAACTCCAAGACTGAGATCTTCAGATGGTGTCCTCACCTGAAATCACATGTGCTCTGTAACTCGATTGACATTCCTACGATAACTCAACCACCTCGAACTTCTTCTTTGGTACGATGAATTAAGCACCTTGAACTTCTCTTTTCTCGTTACGCCTTACATCTACTACGACATTTATTACTCTCTGATCTCACTTTCTGTACCCTTATTTTCCCTTTCTCCCTTATCTCCTCTTATTTTTTAACTTTTTCTTATGTTATTTATTTTTCTTATTCCCACCTACCCTCTACCTTAGCCTTTACATACCCAGCCCCATTTGATTTTTATTTATTAATTTTACGTATATGTACGTTGTCGTGTATATGTGTATATAAGTGTATGTATATATATATATATATATATATATATATATCTGTGTGTATATGTATGTATACATTTTTATGTATATGTGTAAGTGTATGTATGTGTATATATATATATATATATATGTGTGTGTGTGTGTGTGTGTGTTTATGTGTGTGTGTATTTTTATTTATGTGATGTTGTAAACGTTTGTACGTATGTGTGAATATATATATACATATATATATATATGTGTGTATATATATTTATATATATGTATATATATATATATATATATATATAAATATATATATATACATATATATATATATTTATATATATATATATATATATATATAGTTAGAGAAGCAAAAAATTGCTTATTGTGATCCAGTGTTTGGTTAAGAAAGCCAGTTTCATGGACGGTTTCAACGTACGGTTAGGGAACGTAAGGATAGATTAAATAACTTTGACATCACGATGGGGGCTAATGACTCGGCTCAAGTCACAGGCTTAGTAGGTATTTACATAGCCCATAGTTTACAAAGCGAGTTTAGCGACCTTCACGGTGGAATCTACAAAGACGACGCCCTTCTCCTAGTTAAGAACCTAAATAACCAGAGCATAGAAAGACTCCGTAAGAATATTAGAAAGACTCTCTGAAAATTAGGCCTTAGCATAACGTATGAGTATAGCACTAAAACAGTTAACTTTCTAGATGTGACGCTTAACCTAGATACGGGACTTATAAGACCTTTTCACAAGATTAATGAAAACTTAGCATATATCAACTGTAACTCAAACCACCCACTATCAATAATTAAATCCATTCCACGCAACATATCCCTTAGGATTTCCCGCCTCTCATCTAACCGGAAAATCTTCGAGGAACATGCAGAATACTACAATACCGCATTAGACAAGGCAGGCCACTTCGATAGAGTAGAATATATGGATGAAAGCCTCTGTGAAGCGCACACGAACACGCATAACACAGACTCCAGAAACACACGCATACACACATTTACGCATAGAACTGCAAATTATACGGCAAATAGAAATACAACATCGAAATCAAACAAGTCACGCAGTAGAAAATATATTTGGTATAACCCCATATTTAACACCTCTATTAGTACTAACCTTCCCTCTACTTTCTTTAGAATAATAAATAGGCACTTTCCAGATTCACATAGATACAGCAAAATCCTTAACACTAAATTTATTAGATTATCCTACTCCACGGCACCAAATATAGAGGCACACATTAAGATGCTTAACGCTAA
>OZ024740.1:384048414-384050914 GCA_964016885.1 Eledone cirrhosa | reverse complement strand
TTGGGCGTTAAGCAAAAATGTAGAGGCGAGAGTGGATGGTTTTAATTGTTTTGGTGTGTTGTTAATTTGTTTGTTTGTTAATGGCAGCAATGGGAGTTTGTGCAGTGGGGTGATAGTGGAGGGTGGTGCTGGGTGATAGCTCGAATGTTTTTTTCCAGTTCTTTTGCCAGATTCATTATGGCTAAAAAAGAGGAAGAAGTTTCCTGTTTAGAAGACTGTTGGTGACTGTGGTAGTGGTTATTTTTATGTAGGTTATGGTTTTTGTTTTTGCTTTTATTTTTAATTTTATTTTCATTTGTCCGACGGGTCCCCGGGAGATGGGTAAAGGGACAATCCCGGTCTAAACACAATCTGTCTCGCAGGGAAAAGCGGCAGATTTGTGGATTCCTTGTTTGAGTTATTGGTGGTTGTGTTGGTGTTAAATTAGAGTATGTATTATGGTGGTGGCTGTTTGTGGGGATAGATCGTTTTGTCCTGGGTAAATGGGTGAATTTGCAGCCACTATCCGTACATATTCTATAGCGTAGAGAGTAGCGGCAAATGATGGGGTTTCGAGTGGGTGGGTATGTGGGTGTGTGTGTTGTGAGAGGTGTAGATGATGGTTTGGGTAGGATTTGACGACCTTTGTGGACTGTGGGAGGGAGAGTTCTTGTTCTGGTATTAGAAGGTAAATTCCTTGACATAGCAGTAGACAAAAATGTAGTAGTAGTAGTAGTAGTAGTAGGCAGAGATGTTGGCAGTGGTGATGATTGGACTGCTGGGCCAGAGAAAGGATGTGGCGTTTCATGCTGTGAGACAGAGGCTACTGGGGGGTCAATAGTTTCATTTAGTAGATCGGCCATTGTTGATGAATCAAGGAGTGGTTCACACTGTTGTTGTCGTTGTTGTTGTTGTTGCTGTTGATGTTGTAGCTGTTGTTGTTGTTGCCGTTGTAGCTGCTGTTGTTGCTGCTGCTGGACAGCATTCGAAGAAAAAACACACCGTAGTTTATCCAAATGTTTATTGATTAATTTAAAAGCAATTTCGATTTGCTTTAATTTATTTTGAATCTGTTGTTCAGATCGAGTTTTCAAAAATTGAACTGTACGTTTAGCAATGTCGTTCAGAGATGAAGCATGTATGTCTTCTGTTTGGGTAAGGCAATGCCATGTGTTTATTAGAATGTCGATTTCATTATCAGACCAGTTCTGTTTGGATTTTTGCTGGTTAGCCATTCTAGTTTTGAGTGTGTGTGTATTTTAGTTAAGTATTTCAATATATATATATATATTTTTTAAATTTATTTTTGATTTATTTTTGTTTTTTGTTTTTCTTGTGTGTGAGTGAGAAGAGTATATATATAAATATGAGTATATATATATATATATGTATATTCTGGTTATTTGAAATTAATTAAGTTAATGAAAAGACGAAAGTATATAATAATAATTTGTAGTTAAAGGAAAATGTACTCACAAGTTCGAAAACACGTGGTTTCAAATATATAATAATATAGATGTATGTAAATGTATTAACCGGTCAATTTTCAAATATATAATAATATAGATGTATGTAAATGTATTAACCGGTCAATTTTTGTTTGTTTGGTTTTGTTTTGTGGTTTTGTTTTGTGGCTGTGTGACTTGCTGCTTACTCGGGGAGAGAAGTAAAAACACGTCCTTATACTTCAACTGCTCAACTGCTATATATATATATATATGTATATATATATATATGTATATATATATGTATATATATACGTATATATATGTGTATATATATATATGTGTATATATATGTATGTATATATATATGTATATGTATGTGTCTATGTATGTATATATGTATATATATATGTATGTATATATATATGTATATATATGTATGTATGTATATATATATATATATATGTATATGTATATATGTATGTATGTGTATATATATGTATGTATATATATATAGGTATGTATATGTATGTATGTGTATATATATGTATGTATATATATATATGTATGTATATATATATAGGTATGTATATGTATGAAGGCGTGTGGCTGAGTGGTTAGAGAATTGTATTCGCAATCGTAAGGTTGTGAGTTCGATTCCTGGACCAGGCGATGCGTTATGTCCTTGAGCAAGACACTTTATTTCACGTTGCTCCTTCTACCTGGAGTTGCGACCGATAGATAGTATTAGCAATTGGAAAGACCAACGGAAACATTGTTCCCTCGGTCCGATTTGACAAAAAAGTCGATCGTTCCTTTATATATGTATATATATATATGTATGTATATATATATATGTAAATAACAAAGAACGCTTATAGCATATGCATATTTTACTTGCTAACATTGTTTCATCCGCACTATAAGTGGGACTCATCAGAGCATAAAGGTTAATTACATACCATACAAGCAATAACAAATCCAAGACACACTCGAATCGGTCAATTGCACGTGCGGACATGAATATCTCCGTAGGATTTTAACTTTATTTTACTGCATCTCATCGTATGTATGTA
>OZ024740.1:383990914-384040914 GCA_964016885.1 Eledone cirrhosa | reverse complement strand
CAGCCAAGGATGTTGTATTAGCTAATGCGGTATTTTTAAAACTGTATTTGTGGATATTAAATCTTACTTTAAATTGTTTAGAAGTAGCTCCTATATATGAATAAGTTGAGTCAAGTGCTAATTTTACATGTTTATACTATGTTATTAATAAGGCAATTTCCTTTTAATGGGCAATTTGCTTTGTTTCTACAGTTACAACCATTCGTGAATATTATTTCAGGGGAGTTAGTCAAATTAGGTGTGGAATTTACTCGACTTGTTGTATGTGAAGGAGATAGTGGTTTGCTGCGGTTTATTATGGTTAGTTTGATGTGTTGGTGGTATATTCATATTTTTTTTTTACATTTATATGCATTGTAGGCACTTATATTTTGTTGTATATTTTTGGAAGTGGATTAGGAAAATTGACCGTTGATCTATTTGAAATTTGATGGTATTTACAGTTTGGGGGGAAGTTTTTCTCTAGGATAGTGACACATTTTTTAGGGATATTATGTTTAATTTGTAGATTAAATGGAGCATTATACCAAGTAACTCGTCTCTTACGGTTTCGATGCTGTTTTTTTTATTTTTATACGATGTATCCTAATGTTTACTAAGAGAGTTAGTATTAGTGAATTTATTATACATATGTTTAGTTAGATTAACTGATTTAGGTGTTTTAGTCTGATTATTAGGAATTTTGTTAGTAATGTTATTAACATATATTGGAGTATTAGGATGAATGGTTTTTTGAAAGTTATTATATTGTATGTGAGAAGAGGTAGAGAAATTAAGTTTTAAGTTGGTATTTTTGGGTATATTGTGAGTGACATTTAGGTGTGTATTTTTCATTTGGTGTTTGTTGGTAATATTGGGTTGTATGTTTGTAGTATTATTGGTACAAGGTATATAGACTAATTTGTTTTTGTGGCCGCTTCTAGCTAAAGCATCGTTATAAAAGGTCGCATTTTTATCGAACACATCCTGGTTAGATGAAAGGTTAGAAATTCTAAGTGAGATATTATATGCTAGGTTTTTAAGGATAGGTCTAGGATGATTGGATTGTGAGTGTATGTAATGTAAGTTTTGGTTAGGTTTATGGTAAGGTTGGTAGATACCCGTAGATAAGTCTAAAGTTATATCAAGGAAATTAACTACTTTACTGGTGTTTTCAAATGTAATATTGAGACTATTATAGTCTTTGAGGAAAGTTCTAATAAGTTTTATTATTTTTTTCAATTTCTGATAGGCTAAGGTTAGTGGAAAGAAGAAGACAGTCATCACGATATAAACCACCTTTAAGGTGGGAGAAAAGAAGCATTTATGTTAAATAGAAGAAAGAGGCCCACAAGATCAGTAATTTGGGAAGAATCACTAGAGCCCATAGTAATGTCGAATAGATTACTATATGTATTTCTGGTCCAGTATTCCTTCTGAAATTCCAGTAGTGTTTGTCTAGCGTGCGTGATAATATTAATGTCATCCATAGTTAAGTTTGATCTATTTTTGGCAAATATCAAGGCTTTGTTCAGGAGTATGGGTGATATAGAGGGTAATAAGCATCTATATCGAATTGTAGAAATGAAGCAGATGATATTTTCTAATATTAGTAAGCCTGTTAATTACCTGAAATGTATTTTTCCAGAGTAGTAAATTAACATGTTTTCTTAATTGTGGAATGACACTATCTAAAATTTGTTTACTAATAATGCCAATGTCAGATTCGGAAGGGCATATAAGTCTTATAGAAGGATTAGATTTAAAATTAGATTTGTGATCTTTCAGGTTAAAGTGTGGCTTTTTCAGTGCCAAAGGTTCAGTTCTATCTTCAATATTGAATTTATTTACTATGTTGTGTTTTGTTGTTGATATTAGTAAGTGCCGCATTATTTATTTTTTTAAATAATTTTTCCTGAGTTTTTATCCATGTGGCACATATTTCCAGTTTTGTCAGAGTAGACATGGATTTTGTTAGATTTTTTTAGATCCAGTAGGGTAAAATCAAGATCCTTTTGAAAATTAGATTTATATTTCTTAAATTTGAGGTGTTTGATTAAGTTAAAAAGGTCTTTCTCGAAGTTTTCAAGCAAGGAGTTGTGTGGTGGGTTCTTATAAGTAGTGAAATCATATAAATATTTCTTATCAGTACATTTTGTTTTTTTATCAAAGTGGTAGGCCCTCCATCTGACCCTTTTGATGAATTGGTTGTTTTTTTTTTGTATCATAAGAAGTAAGAATTCATCCTAAGAAGGTATTTGTATATTCTTTAAAGAAATTCCCAAGTATTGTTTTTCCATTGTAATATGGATAATATGTAATATGTATATATATATATATATATATATATATATGTCTGTGTGTATGTGTGTAGGTATGTATATGTGTATATATATATATATATATATATATATATATATATATATATATATATATATATATAGATAGATAGATAGATTACAATAATCAAAGTTCAGTTTAAATCATTTATTTGCTTACAATTGTTTCCTCCAGACCGAGGTTTGGATTCTTCGGAGCAACTATTTAGTGATCTATAACATACTTGACCTCCTTTTCAACACAAGAGACATATAAAAACATATGCATATATTGACCCACAGTGGGATGACATCCATCAAAATGATATAGCATGGCAATTTACATATAAAGGTTAAAGGATAAAAATAAAAATAAAAATAAAAATAAAAATAAAAATAAAAATAAAAATAAAAATAAAAATAAAAATAAAAATAAAAATAAAAATAAAAATAAAAATAAAAATAAAAATAAAAATAAAAATAAAAATAAAAATAAAAATAAAAATAAAAATAAAAATAAAAATAAGAATAAAAATAAAAATAAAGATAAAAAAAAAAAAAAAAAAATAAAAAAAAAAAAAAATAAAAAAAAAAAAAAAAAAATAAAAATAAAAATAAAAATAAAAATAAAAATAAAAATAAAAATAAAAATGAAACTGGCAGTTTATGAAGATAACGCAAGAGGAAAGTTTAGAGTAGTCAGTGTATGAAACAATCTCACGTGTAGCATGCACGCGTGTCTTATTTATACAGTATTAGAGTGCGGCAGATTGTTACTTGCAGGGTCAGGGAGTTGAAGCAGGCAATCGATAGTATTATGTGGGCTGAATTGTTAAATCATTTTTTCGCATACACCTGTATGATATACAATCCCGAATGTATAGAAACAACAAAATATCAAAAATATCAAACATATTATAAAACATATTATAGCGTAGACAAAACAGTACCACTGTCTTCGCGCACACCACCACTCACATAATCCATGAGACGCAATATATAGACCACATAGACTAGCTGGTTTTCTTAGTTAAATTTATTATCCTAAATTAAATTAATGGTGCTTCAAATAAGTGCCTATCATATGATGTTATAACTAATTTCTAGATTATGTTACTTATCTATAGGTTACAGTGTTGTCTATTAAGAAGTACTAAAGGTGTATATATCAGGATGATTACCTTCTATTAAGGGGTATCATATCTGAACATTCTATAAGAAGAGTCAGACCTCCAAATCAATGTTCTTTGTAAGTGTATTCCACCCGCAGGACCTGGCATGGTCCTACTATTATATATGACTCCCGGTAAGCTCTGGGTATTGTATGTCTGAATCCTTGGCAATTTTGAATATCTCCAGGGTGGTCCGGAGATCAATTCTCTCATACAAAGACACTAGTCTGGCCATCGAGCAATACATAAACCCCATCTCATATATAAATTAAATTATGTTTCTTATCTACAAATTAGAGTGGAGTCTATTAATAAGTACTAAAGGAGTTCATATCATGATGATTACAATCTAATATGGAGTGCCACACCTGGACAATCTATAAGAAGAGTCAGACTTCAAAATGAATTATATGTATATGGGTCTCACTACTAATAAGGGTCTTATTACTAATAAGGGTCTTATTATAATAATAATAATATTAATAATAATAATGTCCGTTTACAATTGTTTCGCTACTTCATACAATATTTTTGGATCAAATGACTATATATCATTATTGATCTGGTTCAGTTGAAAATAATTATCATAGTTAAACATAGAGCGGCACATCGGAACGTCAAAGGAATATAAATTAAAATAATATGTTGCCAATCATTTAATAATGTCTTCCTTGTGGTATTTGCGGTCTTGCTTTGCTTAACTAATAAATATTTCCAGCTCTGTGCGCCTAACTTCTGCATGAACCCAGCCACCTAGCTGCTTTCCACTGCATATTTCACTTTGAGCACATGCCTTTACGCTTTGGCTTCTAACTAATTCACCAATCTCTCCCCTCCTATCTCCTCTCCTATCTCCATCTCTCTCTTTAAGATTTGTTACTCTTGAACTGTGTGTGTATATATATATATATATATATATATATATATATAGGAACCAGTAAGACCCCGACAGCTGAGCTCAAGCCGTTTCGACGGCTAATTCTGGACTCAGAATTAGCCGTCGAAACGGCTTGAGCTCAGCTGTCGGGGTCTTACTGGTTCCTATTACCCACTCTACTACCTCAAGTATTGAGTACTTTGGTGCGTTATGGTCCACCTGGTTCCTTACCACATTTCCTTCGTTATATATATATATATATATATATATATATATATATATATATTTATATATATATATATATATGTATATATATATATATATATGTATATATATGTATATATATATATATATATATATATATATATATATATATATATATATATATATATATATATATATATATATATATATTTATATATATATATACATATATATATATATATATATATATATATATATATATATATATATATATATATATATATATATATATATATATATTGAGCGCTTGTCACTATCTGGAAGATTGCGTTTCGTTTTGTTTTTGGCCCCCGCCGAAATACGGTCCCGCTGAAATTATATTTGTGTGTATATATATATATATATATATATATATATATATTAGGTATAGGATTATACAAGATGTAGTGATGGTTAATTACTACACTGGATATGGTTGACGTACGGTAAGAGGTTACTCTACGAGTTATGGAAGAATTGTTCAAGAAACTTAGTTCCTGGTCCTTCAGTATTCCGGAGTGTATATAAAGAATGAATAATAACAGGTAGACATCATAAAAAGGTAATTTATTCCGTGTGCTTACAAGTGTTTCCACGGTGGTACTGCAGCCTATCATACTCCACGGCACCAAACCTTGAAGCATACATAAAAAAACTTAACTTAAGGCAATTAAACAACTCTACAAAACAAAACATTTTAGTAACAGATGGGCAGAACGCAATATCTGCCTCCCAACCACTAAATGGGAGACGGGTATTGCACAACCCACCTGTACCGTTATCACAACCTATCCATGGTATACGCGCTACCCACAACAAAGAATGTAACTGCCATCTACCTGAAAGATGTCCATTGCAGAATGAATGCCTAAAGTCCAACATTGTTTACCAATGCACGGTTGAATCGAACGACCAGAAATGGTATTATATCGGATCTACCACCACATCGTTTAAATCTCGCTGGTACCGTCATCGATTCTCAATCAAACATCCGAATCACCGCTTTGTGACCACGCTCGCCAACAAGACCTGGCAACTCCGTGAACACAACCAACAGTTCACCTTAAAATGGGATATACTTTCCAGCGCAAATGCATATCGGAGTGGATCGAAATACTGCAGGTTATGTAACGTTGAGCTATTTTACATACTAAAATACAAAAACAAACTACTTAACGATAGAATTGAACGATCATTATACTGCAACCACAAACTAAAAGCTAAATTCTCTCACTATAAAATAACTTAACATTCGAACCCGTAACTACAACACCACTTTCTAGCTAACAACCTTCTCTTCTCCCCCACACTACAAGACAATACACTGCTTATCACTATACATGGTAACTCAGTACAATTCCTAGATTACTACTACAAAACCAAAAGTTCACTCACCACATATACTTTATCTGTCCCCTCTCTACCTATATATCTCTCTCTACATCCATTACACTCTCTCTCACCTTTGACCTACCTCCCTCTCAACATCTATGAACCTGCCCTCTGGGGCAATAAATAATTCCGACCTCAACTATCTACGCATCTCTCCAAAAGTAACTAATAAAACCCCTACCATAACATTTTGATTAAGATATCTACAAGCCACTCTCTCCTACTTCTCCAACCCCTGCATATCTTTCCTTCTCTCTCCTTCTTCCCTACTTTTCTCTCTTCCTGTTCCACTCTATCTTCCCCAACAACCCCACTTAAGGGTTTTTAGATTGTACATTTACCATTCTGCTCTGAGGAAACAGTGGTCACAGCATTGGATATTCGAGTTCTGTAAATACTTGTGAATTTGCACGTAGCGGAACTAGGCTGCAGTACCACCGTGGAAACACTTGTAAGCACACGGAATAAATTACCTTTTTATGATGTCTACCTGTTATTATTCATTCTTTATATATATATATATAATGGTTGTTGCTTATGCAGCATATATATATATATATATAAACAATTATAAAAATAAAATAAATAAGTCAAATGTTTAAAATTTGGCTTTGTTTATTACTGCTTTATATATTTCGGTGACAGCCATTTTGGCTGTGACCACTTCAGGCAGTCCGAATTAGTGTGGTAGAGACGAGTACACATGTTGTTGAGGTGTATAACTTTGTCAATACTCTGATATGCCCAGTTCCTGGTTGGGTTGTTATTTCATTGAGGAACTGGAATCATATGAATTTAAACAAACGAATTTCAGCGTCAAAGGGCCTCTTCTCCTCTCATGTGTCAGTTGTTAGAACATTCCTCAGTCAAAAGTCTATAGAAATTCGTTCTGAGGCAAGCCAATCTGTAGTTGTTGTTCTTGTTGTTGTTAGGTACATCTAACCCCTATTCTTATTTTGGTAGTGGTGTTGTTGTTGGAGTCAGCTAAAAAAAGTGATAAAGTGGTAGAAGGAATAAGATGGTAAAAGAACAACATAAAATAAAATAATCGAATAAAATGTGTGTGTGTGTTATACCCATCTCAATGTTATAACGATATGTAAGGTCAAACTTTCCATTTGTCAGTTTTGAGGGCATTCCTCAGTCCAAAGTCTATAGAAATTCTTTCTGGGGTGAGGCTCCCTGTAGTGTTTGTGTGTTCTATTGTTAAGTGCATCTGACCTCTACCCTTATTTTGGTAGTGTTGTTGGTGTTGTGGTCAGCTTATGTCTTACTACTGCTGACAATTTAGAAGTATCTGTGTGTGTGTTACTTCATCCCTCCTGCCACCATCTCCCGTGGTGGTGGTGGAGGAGGGGGGTTCTGCCATGTATATGAAGAAATAGAAGGCAATAAAATGAAGAAAACTAAAACAAATAATAAATGGAGAATAAATGAAAAATTAATGAACAATTAATGAAAAAGTAATGGAAAATGGATATGGAAAAGGAAAACTGAAAATGAAAAGTGAAAGATAAAAATGAAGATTCAAATAAAATAAGATAAAATGTGTGTGTGCTATAACCAATCTCAAGGTCATAAATATGTTGGATAGAGTGGTAGGAGGGACGAGATGGTAAAAGAATAAAACGAAATAGGATAATCAAATAAAATGTGTGTGTGTTATAACCAATCTCAACTTAAATATAAATATAATGTGATAAAGTGAAGCAAACAGAAAACAAATAACAAATGAATAATGCGAAATCAAAAATGAAAAATGAAAAATCAAGTAAATTAAAATGTGTGTGTGTTATAAAGATGTTGGCCAAAGGCTGTGTCAGAATCAATCTCTAGGCTATCAAGGTGTCTGATCAGCCTGGGTTGGTCCCTATGGCTTGAGGGGAGTTCCCAACCTATGGTGTTGTTTCTGCCCATATAGCTTGAGGGATGTCTGGCCGAGAGGTGTCTACATATTCTGGCGAAGTCCCTATATCTTGAGGGGAGTTCACATCTTATTGTGTTGCTACTGTCCATATATCTTGAGGAGGCCCCGGCCCTGAGCTGTCTGCATGTCCCGAAGAAATCGGTTCTGAGGTTTATCAGGCCGGTTCCACCTCTTAGTATCTCGAGGGTCTCATTCATACATAGTTTGCATATGCAAGATCCCACTTTATCGGGTGGTACATTCCTGATTATGGACCAGGCCAGAAAGTACGGGGTCCTGTCCAGCTAAAGCTTCCAGATCATATATATATATATATATATGTGTGTGTGTGTGTGTGTGTGTGTGTGTGTGTGTGTGTGTGTGTGGGTGTGTGTGTGTGTGTGTATGTGTGTGTGCGTGTATGTGTGTGTGTGTGTGTGAGAGAGAGTGAGAGAGAGAGAAAGATAGATAGATAGATAGATAGATAGATAGATAGATAGATAGATAGATAGAGAGAGAGATATATATAGAGAGAGAGCGTTTATTGATTCAGTCTTAATGTTATTATCTATACATTTTTAGCTGTAATGTTTCTTATGTAGTTATCTCTGTTTTGTCATAAGACACGTGTAACTATGTGTGTGCAGTCTTTGTTGTGGTGTTGTCTGATATGCGCCTAACCAACCGAGCAGTCTTTCAACTGGTTGTGCAAATTAGCATCACAAGTGCTGTCTCTACTTAATGTGTGAAATCGCATGACAACGGGAGGATGACGAGGTACAGATGCAATTGTTTCTTTGTCGTATGTAACATTGAGTCTCTTTGCGTTGTCTACTGTTGATATAATCATATATATATATATCGCTACACAGTTTATGTCGATAAACTATTCTGTTTTTATTTGCCTTAACTTATCTCTACCTTCTTTTTATTCTTTTTTGTTCTCTCTCTACATTCTAACCCCCCCCCCCCCCCCCCCCCTCCACCCTCTCTTTATTTCTCTCACTTAAGGATGATCTAACAAAACGAGGATATATAATCTAGGCAAATATTATGAGGGTAAAGAGGAAGCAGGGGAGAAATATTAACGTAAAGTTAGACAATGTATGCCTACGTATAAAATATCCATACATTTATTAACTCTATGGACATTTTATATATATTTTAGATATATTGTGATGTGTAGGAATATTAAAGTGTGCAAATTTACGTTAGTACTCTTTCCATGAGTTCACTTTACATCCATAATTATTGCTTAGGTTTTATGTCCAAGTTTCCTTTGTATATTCATTCATTTTTTTAGATAATTAACAAAACTAATTTGTTAAATATCTAGACGTATTGGCATGTCAATATTTGTTGTTTTCAATATCTTTATTTTCCCATCAGAATTAAATTCCAGCATAAACAGAAGCGGTAGAAACATCATGAAATAATCAACTCTGAAAACAGTGAACCAACATAACTATATCTAACTATGATTGCTTAAATGAAATAACGATCGAAAGAAATACAATTTTAGGACAGCTAAAAAATCAGCTAGTACTCGACAAAACGAGCAACATAAACATATGACTTATTTGGGGTGATGGCAGCTTTAGTCGGGGTGATGACGATGACAACGAGGATGATGATGATGAGGAGGAGGAGGAGGAGGAGGAGGAGGAGGAGGATGAGGATGACGATGACGACGTGGATGATGTTGAGGATGATGATGATGAGGAGGAGGATGATGATGACGAGACAACGACGATGATGATGATGATGGAGTTTGCTGCGCTAATAACGATGGCAGTGGGTATTATGATGATAATGGAGATAATGCTTATAATGCTTGTAATGATGAAGATTGCGGTGATGATAATGATGATGATGATGATGACGAGGCCGGCGAAGATTATGATTAAAACGAGAGTTCTTTTGATTCATTTGAAAAATAATGAATATTCTTTACTCGTTCACTGTTTCTAGAAATGATGCCATGCTGATGCAGCATCAGCAAATATAGAAGTTACGGTTGAACAAGTATTGCACCTGGTTTGATTTGTAGCAGGTGAGTATTCTACTTTTGAATCATCAAAACAACACAAATATTAAAACAATATCTGTAAACTGATTATCAGTGTCTCCTGAGGTCGTTGAATGTCATAATAACATTTACCTTCTACTGAAATGACGTTACATTTATGTTAATCAATCTTAATTGAGGTTTAATCAACTACCGTGGACTAGAGATTTTTGCATTAAAAAACAAATGTAACTATATAAATCTAAATAAAAATTGAGAGGTTCTAGGCCAATTCCTCCAGATAATCATTTTGCGTAACACAAATTCTAATAGTATCATTTGTAATATAGGCACAACGTGCCTCACTTGCGCACAAATTATTCTTTCTAATTCAAGAACAAGACTTGCAATTTTTGGTGAAGCAAAAGCCTATTGTATCGAAGCCAATAATTGGCTGTTCCTTTATTTCATCGGTCGTGGAAGGACCGAATGCAAAGTTGACCGTGACGTAATTTGAAATTATTAGATAACGAACCAGAACAAATGACACAAAGCATTAATCTACTACACTAACAACTCTGGCCATCCAGCATACTGACACTAATACTGATTTGTTCTTCAGGCACATAAAATCAAAAGAGAAGAACGCTACTAAAGTCATTTTCAGACAAAACTATGCTTCAAAATGTAGCGTTATTCTCTTTTGATTCAGTGCGAGTAAAATATTTTCGATGAATCTAAGAAGTCACTAGAATGTTCATTTCAGAGTTTTCTTCGTTATTTTTAATAACTGTGACTATTATTCCTATATCACCCACACTCTTGGACGATCTTCTATCACCAAAACTCACGTTACTTGTATGACTCCTTTGGAGTAATGGGCCTTACTAATTATATGAAAACTCTCCCTTCGAACTTGGATCCTCTACCAAGCTGTTACCATATATATATATATATTAAAGGGGTTAGATTCAATAAGAGGGTAGAAAGTCTAAGTATATGCAGTTTGTCAGGTGGTAGTAGGAGGTTAAGTATTCGATTTGCATTTGTAGTGCGAACATTTTCCTTTAAGTCTATGGTTGCAATAAATTGATCTTTCGAATTTATTGTTGTGTAACTTATTATTCGAACTCAAATTGTGGAACAGTTCAAGGTCACATAACCGACAGCATCTCATACCACTCCGATATGCAGGCGCGTTCG
This sequence comes from Eledone cirrhosa, assembly GCA_964016885.1. Taxonomy (NCBI): domain Eukaryota; kingdom Metazoa; phylum Mollusca; class Cephalopoda; order Octopoda; family Eledonidae; genus Eledone; species Eledone cirrhosa. The sequence continues at coordinate 384,029,816 of OZ024740.1, read as the reverse complement.
ATAATTTCTTTCACTTCAGGGTGTATTGATGGTTAATTTCCCTCAGTTGCCAGGTGTTGTTCGCAAGGATAGTTACATAAGGATTCTGGGAAAGTTTCGTTGCGTAACGATGTGTATACCAACGAGCTTTAAATGTATTCCCAGTCGCTCCGATTTAATACCATTTCTGTTTGTCTGATTCGACCGTGCATTGGTAAACCAGGTTAGACTGCATACATTCATTATGCAATAGAGAGGTTTCAGGTAGGTGGCAATTACAATTCTTTTCATGGACACCTTTGGCATTATTTGTGGGCTGCGATGCCTGAACAAGTGCGTTATGTTTTGTTTGCCTTCTAGTGGGTGGTTGTGTATTAGATAGTCTGTTGTGTTCGGTGGTAATTGTATTGTTATTGTTATACATTTGTGTTCCGGTGTTGTTACGTTTCTTTTTAGCGTTAAACATCTTAATGTGTGCCTCTATGTTTGGTGCAGTGGAATAAGATAGTCTGATAGATTTAGTGTTAAGGATTTTGCCCTATCTATGTGAATCTGGAAAGTGCTCATTTATTATTCTAAAGAAGGTAGAAAATAGGTTGGTACCAATAGAGGTGTTAAATATGGGGTTATACCAAATATATTTTTTACTGCGTGACTTGTTTGATTTTGATGTTGTATTTCTATTTTCAGTATAATTGGTAGTTCTATGTGTAAATGCGTGTGTGCGTGTGTTTCTGGAGTTTATGTTATGCCTATTCGTGTGTGCTTTGCGGAGGCTTTCATGTATATATTCTAGTCTATCTAGGTGGACTGCCTTAACTACTGCGGTATTGTAGTACTACGCGTATTCCTCGAAGATTTGTCGGTTAGACGAGAGGCAGGAGATCCTAAGGGATATGCTGCGTGGAACGGACTTAACTATGGATAGTGGGTGGTTCGAATTACAGCTGATGTATGCTAAGTTTTCATTATTCTTGTGAAAAGGTCTTATAAGTCCTGTATTTAGGTTAAGCGTCGCGTCTAGAAAGTTAACCATTTTAGTGCTATATTCATACAATATGCTAAGGCCTAGTTTACCGAGAGCCTTTCTAATATTCTTCCGCAGTCTTTCTATGCTCTGGTTATTTAGGTTCTTAACTAGAAGAAGGGCGTCGTCTCTGTAGATTACACCGTGAAGGTCGCTAAATCCCTTATGTAAACTATGGGCTATGTAAATACCTACTAAAACCGTGACCTCAGCCGACTCATTAGCCCCCATCGTGATGTCAAATGTATCTAATCTTTCCTTACGTTCCCAATAGGCGTTTTCAAATTTAATTATTGTTTTCCTAGCAGCTAATATAATTTTTATCACATCGTCTGTCACGTCAGAATTGGCTCTGGCGAATGTTAAGGGTTTATCCAAGGTATTGGGTGATATAGAGGAGTAATAGTCGTTAATGTCAAATTGTATAAACTTAGATAGTTTTTTGTTAGCTATACTGTTAAACCATTTAATTGTTTCGGTTGTGTTACTCCATAGTTTAATCACTAGTTTATTTTTCATTTGTGATATTACTTTGTCTATTATATATTTACTAATTTTCACAATGTCTGATTTGGACGGGCATATAAGTCTAATTGTGGCGTTATAATCAACATTTATCTTATGGTGCTTGAGATTAAATGTGGGGGTACATGGCCGAAGTGGCCCCGTTCTATCCTCTATTCCTAGGTGTTTGACTATGTTGTGTGCCTCGTTGTTGATGTTTATCAGTGCCGTCTCGTTAGTTTTTTCTGTATTTCCTATGTAATTCCTTCCGTATGAAGCTATTGTACGTGTTAATATCCATCGTATACACATTTGAGGTATTGTCCGCTTTGTCAATAATTCCATTGGTAGTTCACAGCTTTTTTATGAATGTATTCATGTCATTCTGGAGTTTATTATTCCTCTGCTTTTTGAATTTGATATCCATAATCATCTTCAGTAAGTCCTGTTCTAAGGCATCCAGTTGAGGGTTGGTAGGTGGGTTCTTAAATAATTTAAAGCCGTATGTTTCCTTGTCGCATTCACGGTCCGACTGGTACATCCTTTGTCGAAATGGAAAGTTTTTCATCTAACCCGACGTATAAAGTCGTTTGTTCATTGTATCACCTCGATGGTATAATCCTTTCTCGAAAGTATAGGAATGTTGATTAGGGACATATCTATGTGATGCTTTTCCATAGTAGTGCCGTATGTTTAGGTGGTTGCTCGACCGATTAGGAGTCTGTAGTTAGGAAAGCAGAAAATTGCGTATTGTAATCCGGTTCGTGGTTAAGATAGCCAGTTTCTTGGACGGTTTCCAACGTACGGTTAGGGGTAACTCCACAAGTTTGCTAGAATCTGGTTATTAAATCCCGTTCAATCTTGGATTATAAACAATAAAAGAGAAAACTCATGTATGCATTAAAAAAAGGATTTTATCCAGGTATTTACGACTGTTTCATTGGTAAGCGCAACCTTATATCGCTATACTGCAAATAGCAGACACTCCATAATAACTGTTATTCACCTCCAAATTTTCAAAATAATGAATAAGTTACTTGTAAAAGGTTCTTAATATATAAAAAAAAACATTCTTTTGAAATCGTATTTACTAGTATAGAGAGAGAGAGTAAGGGGGAGAAGAGTTAGGAAGTAGAGGGACAAACGGAGATGGATGGAGGGGTAAGATGGAAGGATTCCTCGATCAGTTTTGATTCGTAGACTTGATGTCGTCATTTTACATTGTAGGGAGGTAAAGAGAATTAAATTGTTTATAGTGGGAGAGAAAGGGAGAGAGAGAGAGAGAGAGAGAGAGAGAGAGAGAGAGAGAGAGAGAGAGAGAGAGAGAGAGGGAGCGAGAGAGATAGAGACAGGGGTGAGAGATAAAGAGATAAATATATATATATCAAAAGGGGGAAGAGAAAAAAGAAGAAAAGAAAAGAGAACAAAAAAAGGGAGAGAAGAAAAGAAGAAAAGGAAAAAAGAAAAAAAGGAATGAAGGGGGAGAGAGGGACATACGTATTCGTTTCTGTGGGTAATTAAAGGGGTTAGATTCGACAATAAAATCGAAAGATCAATTTATTGCAACCATAGACTTGTGAAAATCGAACACTTAACCTTCTACTACCACCTGACAAACTGCATATACTTAGACCTTCTACCCTCTTATTGAATCTAACCCCTTTAATTACCCACAGTAACGAATACTTATGTCCCTCTCTCCTCCTTCATTCCTTTTTTTCTTTTTTCGTTTTCTTCTTTTCTGCTCTCCCTTTTTTTTTTCTCTTTTCTTTTCTTCTTTTTTCTCTTCCCCCTTTTGATATATATATATTTATCTCTTTATCTCTCCCCCCTGTCTCTATCTCTCTCGCTCCCTCTCTCTCTCTCTCTCTCTCTATCTCTCTCTCTCTCTCTCTCTCTCTCTCTCCCTTTCTCTCCCACTATAAACAATTTAATTCTCTTTACCTCCCTACAATGTAAAATGACGACATCAAGTCTACGAATCAAAACTGTTCGAGGAATCCTTCCATCTTTACCCCTCCCTCCATCACCGTTTGTCCCTCTACTTCTTAACTCTTCACCCCTTCCTCTCTCCCTATACTAGTAAATACGATTCCCCAAAAAGGCTTTGTTATATATTAAGAACGTTTTACAAGTAACTTATTCATTATTTTGAAATTTTGGAGGTGAATAACAGCTATTATGGAGTGGCTGCTATTTGCAGTATAGCGATATAAGGTTGCGCTTACCAATCAAACGGTCGTAAATACCTGGATAAAATCCTTTTTTTAATGCTTACCTGAGTTTTCTCTTTTATTGTTTATACTCCGAGATTGAACGGGATTTACTGACCAGATTCTTGCAAACTTGCGGAGTTACACCTAACAGTACGTTGGAAACTGTCCAAGAAACTGGCTATCTTAACTACGAACTGGATTACAATAAGCAATTTTCTGCTTTCGTAACTATATATATATATATATATATATATATATATAGATGTGTGTATGTGTTTGTGTGTGTGTGTGTGTGTGTGTACACATACACACACACGCACATATATATATATATATATATATATATATATATATATATATATATATATATATATATATATATATATAGCTATATGTATATATATGTACAGCTATATTTCTATCAAATTTGAATTTGTTTATGTATAATAAAACCACAAGAAACGCAAATTTAAGTCAAACTCAATATATATTATATCAGTGCAGTTTGTGTGTGTATGTGTACCTATTCATGCGTTCCTTTCAAATCATAAGGTCTTAAATGTATCATATAGGAAGCCGAAACATCAACGTGTGTAGTTATACGATGGTTAGATCATGTTCCTACATGCAACAAGCATTAGCTGACAGTAAATGATCACTTCTGCCTAAAGTACTTGTTACTCATATCTAATAAAACGAAGAAGGCTCGAAACACACATTTCAAACTATAAATTTGACATTATGTCATATAGTCACTATGTTATTGCCACAGTAACTTTATACTGCGACCAGTCACAATTCGAAAATGAAAAAATGGAAAAAGAAGAAAAAACAATTTATCATAAAATATCACTAAAACGATAGAATATTTCATTGGTGTTTCGTTGTATACACATATATCAGTTTTGGCAGGTTGTTAACATGTTTGAATGTCCAAAACTAGGAGAAAATGGAGAAAGAGAGAGAGAGTCTAACGTCAGCATTTTTTCCTCTATTTAATGAAGAATCGGTGAAGCAATGCAAAATTGTGGAGTGGGAAGGGTAAATACAAGCAAATTTGTCGATAACTGATTCAAATATATCATGTGTGAGTAAAACTTGGCATTTGGCTCTTATAGCTTAATTTTGTTAAAAATTTCCTCGTCTCTTTGTTACGATATCTCTATATACATATAACTCTTTCTGTATGTATGTCTGACTCTCTGATTCTATCTCTCTGTAGACTTGCGTGTGTACATCTTAATCTTAGTATCTCACAAATATTTGTTTGTGTGTATTTTCTTTCGCTTATATTTGTAAAATTCTATATCTTCCGCTCTCTGAATGTCAATATATATATATATATATATATATATATATATATATATATATTGACATTCAGAGAGCGGAAGATATAGAATTTTACAATATGTATATATATATATATATGTGTGTGTGGGGGGGGGGCTCCGCGCGTGTGTGTGTGTGTGGGGGGGGGGGGGCTCCGCGTGTGTGTGTGTGTGTGTGTGTGTGTGTGAGTGTGTGTGTGTGTGTGAGTGTGTGTGTAGGTGCATTCATGCGCACGCAGGTATACATACACACTAATAAAAAAATATATTTATAAATACATTATATATATATATATATATATATATATATATATATATATATATATAATTAATTATATATATATATATATATATATATATATATTCTCTATTTGCCTCCACTGACAGACACCATCCCTGCATATATAGATGCGAATATGAAATCATATGCAATACTATTAGGCTTAACAAACATGAAATACGAACGTATCATCGCTAGCTCAGCAAGTTGTGTAAACACACCTAACACTAGTTTTTTTACTAACCGTATTTCGTGACTTTTACTGTCTTTGTACGGTGACATACAAAGCTATAGCTTCTATATATTTTTAAACAAGGTACATCTAAGGAGATGTCCATTTACATATAGTGTAATATTATCTTTATAGGATTAACTAGCAGTAGCACTAACATAGCGTGATTTATAACAGAGCCCATATGAAATACTATAAAATATGGTTATGTTTAATAAACGTACATAATTTTTGCTATGTTATTTTAGACTTCTGATGAGTAATATCAGTCCATCAATCCCGATGTACCATCAGCGAGATCTATATAAGCTATGACTTATTTTGCCTCAGTACCAAGAGAGTAGACATCACTGAAGAGGGATAAAAATCCTGAGCCCCTAATGTTTAGCTTTTCCATACGGCTGCCGATGCACCTGTGATATGATCACATCTGAAAATAGTAATTGCGAGACTTATCTTTGTTTTGGAACCATTCTTGTGGAATCCCTAGGGCGAAAAGCCACAACATATTAGTCAGTAAACATTCAGACACTTCAGTACAAAATTTGGTTCTACAATAATGGACATAGAGTCCGTTAACATAATCTCTGATCAAATCGCTTGTTAAAAGATGACATGATCCATATTTCAAACGCATCATAACCTGGAACCAAACATCAATTCTATATGACAAAACGCGAAGCTTGGTCCCATTATTTGACACGAACGAGATGCCATAGCATTTCTCAAAGCTTGAGCTCCATCATGAAATATGCATGGTTGTAGTATGGTCAACAGTCAATCGAATGAACCTATACAATTTCTTGATACTAAGGGAAATATTTACAGCCCTAAAATATTGTAAGTAGTTAGATGCAATACGCAAGAAGTTACATAAAAACAGCTCAACTCAATCCTCTTCATTATTATTCTCGCTCGATAATGGTGACACAAACTGAATTGAATATTTAAGAAATCAATATTTTGCCTTAATCTGCATGCATATTTGTCTGACATCTATCATACAAACTATCATTTTTTCGAACACCACGGCAGCTATACAAAAAATAAACAGCTCTACTACACAGCAGCTGCACAAGAAGAATTAAAAGAGTTTATCGGTTTTAAGGATGATGAATTTCATTAGCAGAGTATAAATAAGTTTATTATACGTTTGTGGAACTCTATTAAATATGAAAAACGTTATTTTGATTAAATGTTTTACTGTACAAGATTTGTTTAACTTTAATACCTTTCGTAAGCAATAGCGACACATTTATGTGACTGCTTAATATTACTACGTGTCGTAGTCTCTGGTTCAAAAGCCTATCCGGTTCTGTACTGATGGGAGTTTGTTCAACTTGCGACGACTGCTCGCTTGCACCAACACACTGGACGTGTTGATCTTAGACCTGCTGTTTACAGACGACTGTGCCCTTCTGGTGCACACGGAGGAAGATCTTCAGCAAGCCATCAGCATCTTTGCTCGAGCAGCCAAGACCTTTCGCCTGACAATCATCCACAAGAAAACTGAATTCATGTCACAGAAGCCAGTAAAAGAAGAGTACTACCCTGAGCAGATTAACATCATTGGGCACCCCTTCAGTGCAGTGGAGAACTTTACATAACCAACGACGCTACCTCAGCAAAGGACATTCACAACTGCATTTCCAAAGGCAGCAGCTCATTCGGACGTTTGCAAAACGCATGTGATAGAATCACTATCTATGGTTCATCGTAGATTAGAGTCTACAGAGCTGTTGTAATCACTACTCTTCCCTATGGAGCTGAATGAGGGGTGCTGTACCGAAAGCAGATCAAGCTACTTCAAAGATTCAATCAACGATGTCTTCTATCCTTCATGGGCATCCGGTAGGCAGGAATATATAACAAACGAGGGGGTTTTCAAGAGGGCCAATATAACAAGCACTGAGAGCATGCTGACGCTGAGACAGCTTCACTATACAGGCTATTTCTCTAGCATGAACGACTCTAGGATGACAAAAGCAGTTATCTACGGTGAACTATTTCAAGGCAAGACAAACAAAGAGGCACCCCGAAAACACCCCGAGGACCAACTCAAGCACCAGCTGGTCCAAGGCACTATTTATCACAGGGAATGGGAACACCTGGCAAAAAACAGAGAGAAATGGAGAACGACCATCAAAACAGCTGCAGCCAGCTATGAGGAGAGCAGGAAGGTGGCACTTAAAGACAAACATTAAAGAAGAAAGTTGTCCTCCACCCAACCACCAACTGACTAAGTACACATTTGCCCCAACTGTACCAGAGCCTGCGGATTCAGGATTTGCCTATACATCCACCCCAGGGCGTGTCACCGCAAGAACAGGATAACAATTCTTCCCACCGATCTTAGCAAGCGAATAATTCGTCATTTATTCATGCAATGTGCCCTCCCCATTTTATAACGTAAAGCTGTGGTATGAAGCAAATTGGCTGCTATATCTAGCATGACGTGTGACAACATAGACGTTATTATTACTGTTTTGTATACTAGTCACAGTTTTATTAAAAGACAAAAAAAAACACAAAATGATTTCCGTTATTCAGTTAGTTGTCTTTGTGCCCAGAATTCAAATCTTTCTAATGTCGATAAATTAAGTTCCAGTCATCTACTATGTGTTTCTTTTCAATCGAAAAAAAACAAACTTGTGGCTTCGTGCCAATGTAAGATATCATTATTATTACCATCAACATCATGGAGTTCATCATCAGAAACAGCGATAGCGTAGTTTTTCTTGTTTTTGTTTTAGTTGATAAGTGAGTGTCTCATTAGTTTTGGACAGCAAATTGAAATAAACGAAACTCAATATTTTATGAAAAACATATTAAAAAATGTTCAAGAATATTTCGACATTCTTTCTGAAAAATAAAATAAACGATACAATAAATATGTATACCTTGTGTTTTAAAACAAAACAAAACAAAACAAAAGTTCTAATAGAAACAAGCATCTCAGAAAAAGTAAAATTTAGTCAAACCAATAAAAAAAAAGAAAAAAAAGAAGAGAAGAAAAAAATTTGTATTATTTTGTGAAATAGTGGAAGACTGATATGTGAAAGAAAATACAACTAATTAAGAAACAGTTAGATTGAGTTGCAATGACTGTCAATATATTTTGAATTGCATCATCTATTGACAGTTTTACAATTAACAAAGAGAGACTGACCCAAGTTTTAAATTTGATGTTAATGATGTGTTTATCTAAATCACTTGAATGTTGATATATTCAAAAGGTAATAATTATTCAGAGCTGTTCTGTTGCTTTTGTAATTCTTTAGTCCCACATCACTGTTGAGCAGCACTGGGTGAAATGTTGTCCTAGTCATGTCGGTTGTGTTCTTCAAAAACATATTTCTAGATACTTAAGAACACTTAAATTGTTAGAATATAGTACCTTAAGTGTCATTTTTATAGGGTTTCGGTTGTAAATTTGGCTGCTATTATTTACGTGAGTCTTCGAACATGTACGGGTCCATCGTTGAGTCGACAATCAATAATATATTTAACATTTTGGAGCAATATGAAATAGTTATTTTTTAGTTGTTTTCGTTGTTGAGGTTGCTGAGATTGCTGTTGATGTTTAACATCAGATCAGCACTGATTAAACAAATATATAATCAAATGAATTCTATTTGTGACATTACGTGTTTTATTATATTAGCTAGATTAAACAACATCGAAAATATCCTAGGTGACATAATAGTTACTTTGAAGGCTTTGGTTGGGTATGTGAGCCTTGGATGCTAAATATAATCTAAATTTGTGTAAATGTCTGTTTATGGGTTTAGCACCGCACCCTTAGCAGATTCCATTTTGAAAGCATTTGAACCAAGGCTCCGCGTTGGGGATATCAACATATGCTTTCAATTTAACCAGCAGAACAGTCATAAATACTAACCTTCCCGCTCTGACTAAGCCATAGACACCACCACACATTTCCGTCGATCAGATTCAAGTCTAACGTCTCAGTTTCACAGAGCATTACTATGGTATATTAGAATAGTGATAGCATATTTCTTGAAGCTACGCTTAGCATTGCTTGATAGCGAAATGTAATAGTTTTAGAACGTTAAGTTTACATATAATGAGTAGAACATCTTAATAATATGGAATATGTATAAGTATGAATATATAGATATATAAAGAATATTAGACAGTTGCAAAGAATGCTTTGCACTATTCGCTCCGGCTGGATGCAATTTAACTTCAATTCCTACCAACTGAAATATAGCCTTTCATTCCTCCAAGGTCGATAAAATGTACCTGTCCAATATATTTGGCAGAATACTTACAGCTACCTTCAAGTGCATTAAGGAACTTTGTCTTCTGATTTCATATTCCACCGAAGTCAACTTCGCTTTTATCGATAAAGGGTTAACAAATTACTGATGTCCAATATTGCTTTACACTATCCCTTATTTAATCATCATCTACGCAGCAGTTTAAAGGTCGCATGGGATTACCAGTGAATCATGGTTCCAAGCAACCAAGGAGGGTTGAGTTAAGTACTAGCATATTCCTGCATTGGGCATTTGAAAATCTTCCAAGAGATATATACCTGCTAGCATATTTAATCATATGTTTGCTTTAATATATGTACGTGCTCTTGGGAAGACTCAGTGCTGTCTACCTCACTCTAATCATTCGAAACGGGTCTTAGTTTTCAGGATACACATGAGCCATGGCATATTTCTCCCTTCACACAAATATCACTTGAGCTGATATTCCCCAATGAATAAGACTTACAAAATACAAAGTATTCATCAGAAGTAATTTGTAAAGAGAACAGTGACAGTAATGAGAGAATTTAAACGGGATAAACAAAGACATATACGGTAATATCTGTGCCAATTAGTAGACGCTAGATATGATATACATGTATATATACACAAGTAAAGAAAGCAAATATGACAGTCAAATCTCAATAGAGATACATCTATAATAAACACAATCACCGAAACAAATAATATTTAAATTAAATAAATATATGATTTCCTCAACATTTAAAACAAATTATCCAAAAACCCAAATACAATTAAAAATTAGTCAACATGAATAATTGTTTCTACATAAGGCACAAGGCCAACAATTTGAAGGAGAGGGGAAGTCGATTAAATCGATCCCAGTGCATCACCGGTGCTATATTTATCGACTCCGTAAGGATGAAAGGCAAAGATAGCCTCGTCGAGATTTGAACTCAGAACGTAAACGGCCGTAACTCTATGCTGCAAAGCATATGTGCCCGACCCTTTACCGATACTGCCAATCCACCGCCCTAATAATGTCGACATGAATAATGAAATCCACTTATGTTAATTTCAACGTGCTTCACTTTGGATGATTGAAACTAAAGTAGCCTCTTGCAGAAGCAGAATCACGGGCTCTATCTTTCTCTAATTCCACCTTTGACAAATGAATTCATCAGCTCATGTACCTGACAGTCAGCGTACCGAGTCAGCCACACGTTAAAATAATTATGCCATGGATTAATATCAGATGCTTCGAATGAAATATAATTAGGCGCTACTCGAATACAATTATCTACGAATTCGACCAAATGTAGTTAGAGACGAATCCCACAAATGGATTTTTATCTGTCAACGAGGATACCAGTCCGTACAGTATCAAAGCATGACATGTTAATTAATAATTGTATATTATTTTAAACGGAGTAGATGGAAGGCAAGTTAGAACATCGGACATACGAAATGATAAATATGCAAATAAATGGGGTTATATTCAAATGAGAGGCTTGCATTTAAAAGGGTAAATATAAAAAAAATAGGTCAGTGCTAGCAAGATGACAATCATGGAAACGAGATGCACATGTAACGCCGAAATGGGGTTAATCTCCTGTTTGATCGAACAGTAGTTCAGCTTTAACAAAACAAATGACAATGCTAATTATCTCCCTACTACTATTAGAACCATGTAGTAATAGGGCAAATATTGAATTTAAGTCCACGTAATTAGAAAGTATTTATGGAAATTGTGGAAGTTATGGAAGTTCTCATATGCACATTAATTTCATGCTACAAGGTGGTAAATACGGAAATGACTTTCCTATTTCTAAGACGAATTGTATAGCAAATAACAATAACGCCTAATGTAGAATTTCATTCCACTGGACTTGATAAAATAGTGGCATGTCTTCTACTGAGTCTGAAATCTGCATTTGTCTTACTTCCTATATAAATATGTACAATTCTACAAATCTTGAATTTAATATATATATGTATAATCCGCTGATAGCACAATTGCATATATATTTGCATATATATTGTTTTCGTTGATATCGAATAGATTAATTTGTACGTAAACACACACATACAAATATATATATACATATATTCGTACATGTAAGCATTTATATTGCTCTCTCCCCCTCTCTCTCTCTCTCTCTCTCTCTCTCTCTCTCTCTCTCTCACTCTCTCTCTCTCTCTCACACACACACACACACAATATATATACACTTACATATATATATATATCATATATAATGTGTGTATGTGTGGATATATATATATATGTTTATATATATTGAACTAACAAGTGACGGACATATGTGTATATATTTTCAACCTTTCAAAACGTTGACAGATAGGTATACAGTCGTGATGAATGGTAATGAACCAGAACATGTTGATTGTTCCTCAAAGAAATAAAGTTCTTATTCTATTCATATGTATATCTACACACACATACACATACACATACACACACACATATATATATATATATATAGTTGTGTATAATAGTAGCTAAGGTGCTTCCATAGGCGGTATGCCAGAATTAGCACTCGATATTCATCAGAGTAGAGTGTAGATATTATAAAGAAAACGAAAAATCAGTGATGCATCTGGACTTAATTTAACGCGCAATAAATTAAGTCCAGATGCATTACTGATTTTTCGTTTTCATTATAATAGATATATATATATAAATATGGCAGAGTATAAATATTTAATATAGAAATGGCTTCTACACAACTAGAACTGTTTCATTCGGGAGAAATCATCAGGAAGCCCTGGTTAAGTGGAGCACAGTAAGAGCTAAAAGATAAGTTGATCCCGGATTCAATCGGGGGTGACCTCAGTAAGGTACTCAATACATAGCAGAGTATAAAGGGCGTATTGATGATTTCTCCCGAATGAAATATTTCTAGTCCAGTAGAAGCCATTTATATATTAAATATTTATATTCTGGTATGTATTGTGTACCTTACCTACTGTGGTTACCTCAGATTGAACCCGGGATAAACTTATATGTATACATACATACATATATATATACATTTGTTGAAACTGAAATCATTTCCGCTAGAATACAAAAAGTACATTCTGCAAACATGAATATTTATTCAGGTAATGTGTGAATGTATTATGAGAAAGCTAATATTTAGAAACATATTCCTCATTCTACAGTCACACAAGAACAGGTACACACACACACACACAAGCGCGCGCGCACGCACACACACACACACACACACACACTCACACACACTCACACACACACACACAAATATATGTATGTATATATATATTTTAAAATAGAAAAGCTTCTACAGGATTAGAACAGTTTCATTCGTGTGAAATCGTGAAACAGTTTTAGTCCTGTAGAATATTTTCTATATTAAAACATTTATACACTGCTATGTAATGAGTAGCTGACTTACTGTGGTTACCCCCGATTCAACCCGGAATAACTTATATATATATATATATAAGGGCATGGATTTGTGGCTAGAGCGTTTGTCCTGCAATTGTGAGGCTGTGTGTTCGATTCCTGGTTCGGGTGATGCATTCTGCCCTTGTTTAATCAGCTATAGAAATGAGTTGCAACGCCGCTGGTGCCTTGTTCTCTAGGTCTTTCCCCTCGACAACATTGTTGGCATGTAAAGGGGAGACCGGTATGCATGGGTGACTGGTGGTTTTCCACAAACAACCTTGACTATACGTGTGCCTCGGGAGGTAACGTTGTAGGTGCAAATCACATTGTCAATCGTGACCAAAGTGTAGATTTACCCTTATATATTTTGGAAAATGTGTGAAATCCTTGGTACAGTGAGGTATATTTGAAAAAAGGAAAATATTGATTAGAACTACAAGTGAAGTCATTATTTCCATCTTTCATATATATATATATATATATATATATATATATAGGAACCAGTAAGACCCCGACAGCTGAGCTCAAGCCGTTTCGACGGCTAATTCTGGTGCGTTATGGTCCACCTGGTTCCTTACCACATTTCCTTCGTTATATATATATATATATATATATATATATATATATATGAAATATAACTGCTCTGTAAATCATCTGATGTCTTTACATTGAGCTACTTAACTTACTGGTAATAAGGTAGTAATATATTACTGCCTACCACTATTTAGGGTTTGTATAAACAAATATATATAACTGCAAAAGGTTTTTGTATTTACATAACCATAAATAGTATAATTAATACTATATATACATATATATATACATACATATATATATACACACACATATATATATATATATACAGATTTATATATAACCAAAGATTAATATGGTTCAGTGATTACTCAATCTATATAGTTTTACAATAGATTAAAATCACACTACTCTATAGATTAAAAGCACTATACTCTGTATAATAATAAACCTTTCAAGCATTATACAAATTTTGAAAAAAATATTGACCATGAAGAAAAAAATATTGACTATTAATAACTCTTGAAATATTATTATTATTATTATTATTATTGTTCTTTGAGTCTCAGTCATTGATGTTAGTTAACTGGAAAGTTTGTTGAAATGAATATCAAACCACTACCTACAGCCTCGGATATTCAGGACGTATCGGAAGGATCTTGCTGTTCCCAGTAAGCATGCTTTTTGAAGCGTTCCAAAAAGCGGGGCGGGGCCAATTTTCTTTAACCATCCCTTGAATCTTTTTGAGATAGTACCTCGTGCGCCTATGACAATCGGGACCACTTTGACTTCATGGCAGTTCCAAATAATTTTTACCTCCCACTTTAAGTCCTGGTATCGGTTAATTTTCTCCCTCTCCTTCTCTTGCACTCTCGTGTCGAATGGGCAGGCCACATCCACAATCAGGCACGATCTTTTTTCCTTGTCAAAAACCACCAGGTCAGGTTTATTGTGTTCCAGTTTCTTGTCCGTCTGTATCCTAACATTCCACAGCACGTTCAACTGACCGTTTTCTATCACCGACTCTGGCTTATGCTCATACCACTTCTCAGAATGTGGTAAATTGTTTACTTTGCATAGGTGCCAGTGGATCACCCTGCCCATCACATCATGTCTCCAGCCTTTAAGGTGAGTCTGGGCTAGGTGTTTACACTCGGATACAATGTGATCCACAGTCTCCTCTCTCTCTCCACAGATCCTGCACAGTGTCCTAGTGTCCTCCTTATAAATATGGTGTTTCAACCACTTCGTTTTGAGGGCCTGCTCATGCGAGCCATTAGCATTCCTTCGGTAGCCTTTTTAAGGTCTCCTCTTTTCAACCAGTTCCATGTCTGTGGATCTCTGAATTCAGTTTTCTCAAAGAAGGTACTATGAAGGTATTTTTCATGAAGGCTGCTCTTTCTCCTTGTTGTTATTTCCTCCTTGGATATCCCCTGGTCTATTGTCCTCTCCTTCAGTACAATTCTGAGCGTTGGCTCCTTACTATCAGTCACGCATTTGTGTAGGTTGTTTTTCTCCATCTGAACAAAGTCCTCTATGCTGATAAGACCTCTTCCACATTCAGATCTCCTTAAGTAGAGTCTATCGACATCACTCCTCTTGTGGAACATGTTGTAGATAGTCAATAGCTTCCGGGTCTTCCTATCCATTTCTTTTTGTTCAGCAACATTCCATCTCAGAATTCCCGCACTGTACCTAATAATGGATACAGCTCGGGAATTTACTGCACTTATGGCATTCCTACTGTTCAAATGTGACTTTAATACGCTCCTTACTCTCCGAATGTATTCAGATCATATCAATTCCTTTATTTTTTTGTTCTTGATGTCAGAACACCCAAATACTTGTATCTTTCTTCAGTGTCAATTTCCTTTATCATCTCACCTGTTCGTACCTGGATTCCGTTGATACTGCTCAGTTTACCCCTCTTCATCACATACATCATTGCTGAACATAGGGACAGTGTCAACAAGCACATCCAACTCGTTGTCACTCTTCCTGAAGAGCTTAAGATCGTCCATGAAGATGAGGTTATTGATGGTAAGCTCTCCCTTTCCCAACTTGTATCCTGCTCTCACTTTTCGCAGTATAATGGTCAGGCGCATCAGGGCAAGGACAAACAACAGAGGGGACAGACTATCTCCCTGGAAGATACCTCTCGTAATCTTCACGCCCCCCAAGGATTCTCCAGCTGATGTTAACTCTGTTTTCCAGGTCTTCATACTTTTGCCCAACAACTGTCTGATGTTATCTGCCACCTTGAAGATCTCTAGGCTTTTGGTGATCCAAGAATGAGGCACCATGTCAAATGCCTTTTTGTAGTCTATCCATCCCATGGCAAGACCAGTGTATTATTATTATTATTATTATTATTATTATTATTATTATTATTATTATTCCTTGTGTCTCAGTCATTGATGTTAGTTAACTGGAAAGTCCGTTGGAATGAATATCAAGCCACTACCTGCAGCCTCAGATATTCAGGACGTATCGGAGGGTTCTTGCTGTTCCCAGCAAGCATGCCTTTTGAAGCGTTCCAAAAAGCGTAAAGGGGCCGATTTTCTTTAACCATCCCTGGAAACTTTTGGAGATAGTCCCCAGTGCGCCTATGACATTCGGGATCACTTTGACTTCATGGCAGTTCCAAATCCTTTTTACCTCCCACTTTAAGTCCTGGTATCGGTTAATTTTCTCCCTCTCCTTCTCTTGCACTCTCGTGTCGAATGGGCAGGCCACATCCACAATCAGACACGACCTTTTTTCTTTGTCCACAACCACCAGGTCTGGTCTATTGTGTTCCAGTTTCTTGTCCGTCTGTATCCTAAAAAACCACAGCACCTTCACCTGATCGTTCTCTATCACGGACTCTGGCTTATGCTCATACCATTTTTCAGAATGTGGTAAATTGTTTACTTTGCACAGGTGCCAGTGGATCACCCTGCCCATCACATCATGTCTCCAGCCCTTATAGTGGGTCTGGGCTAGGTGTTTACACTCGGATACAATGTGAGCCACAGTCTCTTCTCTCTCTCCACATATCCTGCACAGTGGGCTAGCCTCCTCCTTGTAAATATGGTGTTTCAACCACTTCGTTGTGAGGGCCTGCTCCTGCGCAGCCTTTAACATTCCTTCTGTAGCCTTTTTAAGGTCTCCTCTTCTCAACCAGTTCCATGTCTGTGGATCTCTGAATTCAGTTTTCTCAAAGAAGGTACTATGAAGGGATTTTTCCTGAAGGCTGCTCTTTCTCCTTGATGTTATTACCTCCCTGGACATCCCCTGGCCTACTGTCCCCTCCTTCAGTACAATTCTGAGCATTGGCTCCTTACTATCAGTCACGTATTTGTGTAGGTTGTTTTTCTCCATCTGAACAAAGTCTTCTATGCTGATAAGACCTCTTCCACCTTCAGATCTTCTTAAGTAGAGTCTATCGACATCACTCCTCTTGTGGAACATGTTGTAGATAGTCAATAGCTTCCTAGTCTTCCTATCCATTTCTTTTTGTTCAGCAACATTCCATCTAAGAATTCCCGCACTGTAACTAATAATAGACACAGCTCGGGAATTTACTGCGCTAATGGCATTTCTGCTGTTCAGATGTGACTTCAATACGCTCCTTACTCTCCGAATGTATTCAGTACTTAACAATTCTTTCATTTTTTTGTTCTTTATGCCATCAGCCTCCAGAACGCCCAAATACTTGTATCCCTCCTCAGAGTCAATTTCCTTTATCATCTCACCTGTTGGTATCTGGATTCCGTTACTTCTGCTCAACCTACCTCTCCTCATCACAATGACTCCACACTTACTAATACCAAACTGCATGCATATATCACTGCTGAAAATACGGACAGTGTCAACAAGCACATCCAACTCCTTCTCACTCTTCCCGAAGAGCTTAAGATCGTCCATGAAGAGGAGGTGATTGATGGTAAGCCCTCCCTTTCCCAACCTGTATCCTGCGCTCACTTTTCGCAGTACATTGGTCAGGGGCATCAGGGCAAGGACAAACAACAGAGGGCACAGACTATCTCCCTGGAAGATACCTCTCGTAATCTTCACGCCTCCCAAGGATTCTCCAGCTGATGTTAACTCTGTTTTCCAGGACTTCATACGTTTGCCCAACAACTGTCTGATGTTATCTGCCACCTTGAAGATCTCTAGGCTTTTGGTGATCCAAGAATGAGGCACCATGTCAAATGCCTTTCTGTAGTCTATCGATCCCATGGCAAGATCAGTGTGTCTCCTCCTACAAATTCCCCATTACCATCTTATCAATAAGTAACTGGTCCTTTGTACCACGTGACTTCTTTCGGCATCCTTTCTGTTCGTCCGGTAACAACTTGTTTGTGTGGAGGTGAAGGTAGATTTCCTCAGACACAATGCTCGTCAACAGTTTCCACATTACGGACAGACATGTGATAGGTCTATAGTTGGTAACATCATTACCCTTGATTCGGTCTTTCATTATCAGAACTGTGGTACCTTTTGTCAACCACTCTGGTACCTCACCTGACATCAAGCAGTCATTGAACATGGTTGTCAGTTTCGGGTGGAGGGATGTTATATTTTTAATCCAATACCCCTGCACACCATCTGGGCTTGGTGATTTCCAGTTGGTTAGTTTTTTGGCCTGCCCCTTAAGAGTTTCAACTGTGATACTCAAATCAGTTTGTTGGTGTGCCTGTTCACCGATCTCCTTCTGTACTGTCTCAATCCACACTGCCTGGTCATTATGTCTAACATCCTGCTCCCATATTCCTCTCTAGAATGTTTTAGTTTGTTCCGCCTCAGGGATCAAGTCGTTCCCTTACTTTCCCCTCAAGCTGTCCAAACAGCATCTTCTGGTTGTTGTCGAACATGCGGTTCTGTTTATACTGACTGACTCTGTTCTCGTATCGCCTGATTTTTGCACTCTTTGCTACAATGCGTTGCTTCAGTTCCTCTATGATAATATTTAGCTTTTTCCTCCTAGTGTTGTACTTTATTTCCAGTCTATTTTTAGTGTCTATGTTTTTTAGTGTCCCATTCAGTAGTGACTCAAGCTTTCCAATGTCATTTCTCATTTCCCTGATTTGACCACTCAGTCGTTTCTTCCACCAAGGCTCTGCTCTTTCTTGTCTGTTGTTTCCTCTCGCTTTTATACCAAGTTGTTTCCTCACCGTATTTGCTGTTGCTTTGAGGATATTGTTGCACTGGTGAAGGCTCCTCGCCTCAAGGTATGGGATGACTTTGTTTACCTTAGCTGTTGTTTCTTTTAACTTTTATTATTATTATTATTTTTTGTCTGTCTGGTGGCCATGGCGAAAGAGATAGTATGGTGGACACGTTTGAAAGGGCTGAAGACGAGCACTTACCTCTTCGGTGATGCCCTGATTAACATTTTCAAATTTCATCTGAAAAGGAAAATCAGGGTAGAGAGGGAAGTGCTCTCTTCCCAGCATTTTGTTGAAAGATGGGTGAGAGAAGCAAGTATAGCCCGAATGAATGGGCCTTCTCTGAGTATGTGTCTGTAAATTAAAGGTGGAAAACTGGGAGAGGGCACTTGCCCTGGTGGTCAGGGCCACTGTCGTCTTTTAATGGGCTTTCTCCACAAATGTCCCTCGGAAGTCTCCCCCCTATTGGGGAATTTTTCTTTATTATTTTAGTTCATCCTCTGTTTTTTTAAACGCATAAATGCCCATTTGTACCGTCCTGTATTGTCCTGTACTGTCCTTAATGTCTACTTTATGTAAACCCTTGTGGTTAATAAAGAAAACATTATTATTATTATTATTATTATTATTTTTATTATTTGCATTTATCTTGCTTTATGTTCATACGAGTTATCACCAAGTCGCAACCAGTGACCTCAAGAGACAACAAGGTCCGCCATGTTCAAGAAAGAACATACATATTCACACATGCATCCTTACTGTTTAGACTTGTGATGTACTTATATTGACAGGATCTTCCTTAGTATATGGGCAGTTCCCATTAGTACTATCTTTTGTATTTCTCCTATACGCGGGTTTCCTGGGATTTGCGATAAGTAGTCGTTAGACCCCTTAGGTATCATTCCCAGAGCGCCTACAACCACTGGTATTTTTTTAGTTCTCCATTTCCACATTTTTCCAATTTCTATCTCCAGGTCCTTATACTTGCTCAATTTTTCAAATGTTTTTATAGATACATTCTTGTCTATTGGAACAGACATATCAATTAGCAGGCATACCCTCCTTTGAAAGTCCTTCAATATTATATCAGGTCTATTTGCATCTATTTTTCGGTCTGTTTGGATGCTAAAGTTCCACAAGATTGAGATGTGACCTTTTTCAAGTATGGGAGGTGGTTGATGCTCCCACCAATTCTTTTGATGGGGCAGGTCAAAATGCTTACACATTATCCAATGTATGTATTGTGCAGCTCTGTCATGCCTGTTTAGGTATTCGGTTGGAGCTATAGGACTGCACATTGAAATTATATGGTCAATGGTCTCTGGTTGTTTTTTGCATACACGGCATAATGGGCTGCACCCATTTTTTATTATGTTGGCTTGGTAATTTTTTGTTGGCAGACACTGATCTTGTGCCGATATAATCAGTCCTTCAGTCTCCGATTTCAGTCCAGAGGATGCCAACCACTGATGGGTTAAAGTTTTGTCAACATCAGGATTGTTAACTCGCTCTGGGTATTTTCCATACAGAGGCATTTCTTGCCATTTCTTAGCCAGTTTCTGTAGCAGTTCTTTCTTTGCAGTTACTTTTATTATTATTATTATTATTATTATTATTATTATTATTATTATTATTATTATTATTATTATTATTATTATTATTACAGCTGCATTTATCTTGCTTTATGTTCATACGAGTTATCACCAAGTCACAACCAGTTACCTCAAGAGACAACCAGGTCCGCCATATTCAAGAAAGAACATATATACTCACACATGTATCTTTAGGTGTTTAGTCTTGTGATGTACTTATATTGACAGAATCTTCCTTAGTATATGGGCAGTTCCCATTAGTACTATATTTTGTATTTCTCCTATACGCGGGTTTCCTGGGATTTGCGATAAGTAATCATTTGACCCCTTAGGTATCATTCCTAGAGCGCCTACAACCACTGGTATTGTTTAAGTGCTCAATTTCCACATTTTTCCAATTTCTATCTCCAGGTCCTTATACTTGCTCAATTTTTCAAATGTTTTTGTAGATACATTCTTGTCTATTGGAACGGACATATCAATTAGCAGGCATACCCTCTTTTTAAAGTCCTTCAATATTATATCAGGTCTATTTGCATCTATTTTTCGGTCTGTTTGGATGCTAAAGTTCCACAAGATTGCGATGTGATCTTTACCAATTCTTTTGATGGGGCAGGTCAAAATGCTTACACATTATCCAATATATATATTGTGCAGCTCTGTCTTGCCTGTTTAGGTATTCGGTTGGAGCTATAGGACTGAACATTGAAATTATATGGTCAATCATCTCTGGTTGTTTTTTACATACACGGCATAATGGGCTGAATTTCTTGGTGGTGAGCATGGAGGGCCAACAGTAGGAGTATTCCGGTTATGGGAGGTCTCCAGCTCCGAAGTGATGGGAAGGTTTGAACCATTAGCTGATTTTTCGACCCCAGTCTGGTTCTTCTTTGAGGGACGTTGCCCTTTTTTACCCGGGTGACGGCCGATCCGGTATGAGATTTTATCATTAGACATTTACTTTATTTTGTCGCGTGTTATCCTTATCCGCCAAGGGGTAATCATTTCGTGTTACCACTTCAAGGACGCCTGTCAACCAAGACTAGAGGGGTCGTTCTCCTCTAGAGACACGGCTATTCCTCGCCGGCTGCCATCCCGGTATTTCTTGGTCACGGGCTTTTCTTTTTTGTTGTTTTTTAAATTGTTATTATCATGAGTGGTTCCTTAATGTGAGCATTGCGTGGCTTAAGAATGAAATTATTAATAATATATTATACGTTTTGCTGAAGTTGCCTGTTATTGTTGTTGGCATTGTCGGTCGTGGTGCTGGGGCTTTTTCTATTGTTGGTGGGGAAGGGGGAGCCAGCAGTGCCATAGTTGTTGACGTTTAGCCGGTGGCCGGGACACTAAGTCAATCTATTTATATATTTTGCTAGCCTCTCCCTTGTCTAGTGATACCGCCATCTTCCCCTTTCTTAAGTTAACAGAAGGTAATGGGGGAATAGTGGTGGTAGCAATGAAGGAGTGGTGGCGGCGCTGATGGGATAGTGGTGGCAATGATGGATGAGGTGGTGGCGGCGGTGACTATAGTGATGGCGTTGTCGTTACTGAGTATTGTTGAATAGACTAGTTTTGTTTGATCTGTGTATCGATGCGTTTGTCGCGTATGTTTAATATATGTGTTGACATATTACTTTAATATTGGATTTAAACATTTTTTTAAAACTTGAGTCAATAATAATAGTAATTATTATTATGATGCTGAGATTGGTGGTGGTGGTGGTGAAATTGCCGTTATCTGGCTGTTGTATTTAGTGTACACAGAGGGCTAATAGGGTAGGTGGTGTATCTAGTTTCTGATGTTGGTGAAATTGATGTTATTTGGCTGTTATATATAGTGTAGACAGAGGGGGGTTTTCTTCCATTTATAACCATATTCTTTTTTGAATATAACATGTATAATACAAAATTGAATATTTGTGCGATATAACCATATATTATGGATTCGAATTCTTCTGAGACTTAAGTCGGATGCTTTATGTATCATTTGTACTAAGAATTGTTATTTCACAATTGAGTTAAATATGTTCAAAATCAAAAACTTACGGGGGCGATTTCACGACGTTCTATCCAACATGTTCGTCTTCTTCCCTTATTATTATTGTTATTATTATTATTATTATTATTATTATTACTACAGTTGCATTTATCTTGCTTTATGTTCATACGAGTTATCACCAAGTCACAACCAGTGACCTCAAGAGACAACAAGGTCCGCCATGTTCAAGAAAGAACATACATACTCAGACATGCATCTTTAGTGTTTAGACTTGTGATGTACTTATATTGACAGAATCTTCCTTAGTATATGGGCAGTTCCCATTAGTACTATCTTTTGTATTTCTCCTATACGCGGGTTTCCTGGGATTTGCGATAAGTAATCATTAGACCCCTTAGGTATCATTCCCAGAGCACCTACAACCACTGGTATTGTTTTAGTTCTCAATTTCCACATTTTTCCAATTTCTATCTCCAGGTCCTTATACTTGCTCAATTTTTCAAATGTTTTTATAGATACATTCTTGTCTATTGGAACAGACATATCAATTAGCAGGCATACCCTCTTTTTAAAGTCCTTCAATATTATATCAGGTCTATTTGCATCTATTTTTCGGTCTGTTTGGATGCTAAAGTTCCACAAGATTGAGATGTGATCTTTTTCAAGTATGGGAGGTGGTTGATGCTCCCACCAATTCTTTTGATGGGGCAGGTCAAAATGCTTACACATTATCCAATGTATGTATTGTGCAGCTCTGTCATGCCTGTTTAGGTATTCGGTTGGAGCTATAGGACTGCACATTGAAATTATATGGTCAATGGTCTCTGGTTGTTTTTTGCATACACGGCATAATGGGCTGCACCCATTTTTTATTATGTTGGCTTGGTAATTTTTTGTTGGCAGACACTGATCTTGTGCCGATATAATCAGTCCTTCAGTCTCCGATTTCAGTCCAGAGGATGCCAACCACTGATGGGTTAAAGTTTTGTCAACATCAGGATTGTTAACTCGCTCTGGGTATTTTCCATACAGAGGCATTTCTTGCCATTTCTTAGCCAGTTTCTGTAGCAGTTCTTTCTTTGCAGTTACTTTTATTATTATTATTATTATTATTATTATTATTATTATTATTATTATTATTATTATTATTATTATTATTACAGCTGCATTTATCTTGCTTTATGTTCATACGAGTTATCACCAAGTCACAACCAGTTACCTCAAGAGACAACCAGGTCCGCCATATTCAAGAAAGAACATATATACTCACACATGTATCTTTAGGTGTTTAGTCTTGTGATGTACTTATATTGACAGAATCTTCCTTAGTATATGGGCAGTTCCCATTAGTACTATATTTTGTATTTCTCCTATACGCGGGTTTCCTGGGATTTGCGATAAGTAATCATTTGACCCCTTAGGTATCATTCCTAGAGCGCCTACAACCACTGGTATTGTTTAAGTGCTCAATTTCCACATTTTTCCAATTTCTATCTCCAGGTCCTTATACTTGCTCAATTTTTCAAATGTTTTTGTAGATACATTCTTGTCTATTGGAACGGACATATCAATTAGCAGGCATACCCTCTTTTTAAAGTCCTTCAATATTATATCAGGTCTATTTGCATCTATTTTTCGGTCTGTTTGGATGCTAAAGTTCCACAAGATTGCGATGTGATCTTTACCAATTCTTTTGATGGGGCAGGTCAAAATGCTTACACATTATCCAATATATATATTGTGCAGCTCTGTCTTGCCTGTTTAGGTATTCGGTTGGAGCTATAGGACTGAACATTGAAATTATATGGTCAATCATCTCTGGTTGTTTTTTACATACACGGCATAATGGGCTGAATTTCTTGGTGGTGAGCATGGAGGGCCAACAGTAGGAGTATTCCGGTTATGGGAGGTCTCCAGCTCCGAAGTGATGGGAAGGTTTGAACCATTAGCTGATTTTTCGACCCCAGTCTGGTTCTTCTTTGAGGGACGTTGCCCTTTTTTACCCGGGTGACGGCCGATCCGGTATGAGATTTTATCATTAGACATTTACTTTATTTTGTCGCGTGTTATCCTTATCCGCCAAGGGGTAATCATTTCGTGTTACCACTTCAAGGACGCCTGTCAACCAAGACTAGAGGGGTCGTTCTCCTCTAGAGACACGGCTATTCCTCGCCGGCTGCCATCCCGGTATTTCTTGGTCACGGGCTTTTCTTTTTTGTTGTTTTTTAAATTGTTATTATCATGAGTGGTTCCTTAATGTGAGCATTGCGTGGCTTAAGAATGAAATTATTAATAATATATTATACGTTTTGCTGAAGTTGCCTGTTATTGTTGTTGGCATTGTCGGTCGTGGTGCTGGGGCTTTTTCTATTGTTGGTGGGGAAGGGGGAGCCAGCAGTGCCATAGTTGTTGACGTTTAGCCGGTGGCCGGGACACTAAGTCAATCTATTTATATATTTTGCTAGCCTCTCCCTTGTCTAGTGATACCGCCATCTTCCCCTTTCTTAAGTTAACAGAAGGTAATGGGGGAATAGTGGTGGTAGCAATGAAGGAGTGGTGGCGGCGCTGATGGGATAGTGGTGGCAATGATGGATGAGGTGGTGGCGGCGGTGACTATAGTGATGGCGTTGTCGTTACTGAGTATTGTTGAATAGACTAGTTTTGTTTGATCTGTGTATCGATGCGTTTGTCGCGTATGTTTAATATATGTGTTGACATATTACTTTAATATTGGATTTAAACATTTTTTTAAAACTTGAGTCAATAATAATAGTAATTATTATTATGATGCTGAGATTGGTGGTGGTGGTGGTGAAATTGCCGTTATCTGGCTGTTGTATTTAGTGTACACAGAGGGCTAATAGGGTAGGTGGTGTATCTAGTTTCTGATGTTGGTGAAATTGATGTTATTTGGCTGTTATATATAGTGTAGACAGAGGGGGGTTTTCTTCCATTTATAACCATATTCTTTTTTGAATATAACATGTATAATACAAAATTGAATATTTGTGCGATATAACCATATATTATGGATTCGAATTCTTCTGAGACTTAAGTCGGATGCTTTATGTATCATTTGTACTAAGAATTGTTATTTCACAATTGAGTTAAATATGTTCAAAATCAAAAACTTACGGGGGCGATTTCACGACGTTCTATCCAACATGTTCGTCTTCTTCCCTTATTATTATTGTTATTATTATTATTATTATTATTATTATTACTACAGTTGCATTTATCTTGCTTTATGTTCATACGAGTTATCACCAAGTCACAACCAGTGACCTCAAGAGACAACAAGGTCCGCCATGTTCAAGAAAGAACATACATACTCAGACATGCATCTTTAGTGTTTAGACTTGTGATGTACTTATATTGACAGAATCTTCCTTAGTATATGGGCAGTTCCCATTAGTACTATCTTTTGTATTTCTCCTATACGCGGGTTTCCTGGGATTTGCGATAAGTAATCATTAGACCCCTTAGGTATCATTCCCAGAGCACCTACAACCACTGGTATTGTTTTAGTTCTCAATTTCCACATTTTTCCAATTTCTATCTCCAGGTCCTTATACTTGCTCAATTTTTCAAATGTTTTTATAGATACATTCTTGTCTATTGGAACAGACATATCAATTAGCAGGCATACCCTCTTTTTAAAGTCCTTCAATATTATATCAGGTCTATTTGCATCTATTTTTCGGTCTGTTTGGATGCTAAAGTTCCACAAGATTGAGATGTGATCTTTTTCAAGTATGGGAGGTGGTTGATGCGCCCGGCAATTCTTTTGATGGGGCAGGTCAAAATGCTTACACATTATCCAATGTATGTATTGTGCAGCTCTGTCATGCCTTTTTAGGTATTCGGTTGGAGCTATAGGACTGCACATTGAAATTATATGGTCAATGGTCTCCGGTTGTTTTTTGCACACACGGCATAATGGGCTGCATCCATTTTTTATTATGTTGGCTTGGTAATTTTTTGTTGGTAGACACTGATCTTGTGCTGATATAATCAGTTCTTCAGTCTCCGATTTCAGTCCAGAGGATGCCAACTACTGATGGGTTAAAGTTTTGTCAACATCAGGATTGTTAGCTCGTTCTGGGTATTTTCCATACAGAGGCTTTTCTTGCCATTTCTTAGCCAGTTTCTGTAGCAGTTCTTTCTTTGCAGTTTCTTTTACCTGCTTTGCTTTTTCTGTGTTTTCCATTTCAGCAGTAAATGTGACTTCTGAAATTTGTAGTCCATTACTGTATCTTTGTGCATCTTTTGTAATGGTGTATGATCTTTTGATGCTTTCGTGTTTCAAAACGAGTTTGATCATCCAATCATGTGATTCCCTTAGATATGTAGATAATCCATTTGTTGCAGTTTTCAACGCAATGTCTAACTGGATTAACCCACGTCCTGCTTCTTTCCTAGGGAAATATATTCTATCTATATCTGCCTTAGGGTGATGCATTCTGTACATGGTTAAGAAATTTCGAATTTTTGTACCGAGCCTACGGATCTCTGTGCTTGACCAGTTGATGACATTGTAACTGTAGGTTACTACTGGTATGGCAAGCGGGTTTATGGCATCGATCCTATTCCTTGCATTCAATTCCGTTCTTAATATTGCTCTTACTCTGCGGTGACATTCCTTCCTTATCTTTTCCCTCATTGTCGAGTACTTGATTCCCTCTCCCTCACAAACACCTAGATATTTGTAAGTTTCCTCTTGATCAAGTTCTCTTATCACATTCCCTCGATCAAGATTAATATCTGAACTGTTCAGCATCTTTCGTCTGGTGAACGTTGCTTTGGCGCATTTATCTAGTCAAAACTCCATTTTAATGTCATCACTGAACTGCTCTTGCAATTGTTAATCATTTTTTGCAAATAGTTTCAGGTCATCCATGTAGCACAAGTGATTAATGGTTTTGTCATAGACTCTATATCCATGTTTTGTTTCATTGAGCATTTAACTTAATGGTATAAGTGCGATGCAGGATAAAAGCGGTGATAAAGAGTCACCCTGAAAAATTCCACAATTAATATTAACTTCTCCAGCTTCCAGTGATTTTGTTTCACTATTCAAAAGGTGTGTCGTTTTCCATGTCTTCATACTGAATGACAAAAAGCTCCTGACAACGGGAGATATTTATTATTATTATTAGTAGTAGTAGTATTTAAGGTGGTGGATTGGCAGTATCGGTAGAGGGTCGGATGCCATGCTTTCCAGCATAGTTACATCCCTTTACGATCTGAATTCAAATCCCACCGAGGTTGACTTTGCCTTTCATCCTTACGGGGTCGATAAAATAAAGTACCAGTAATGCACTGGGTAATTGCTGGCCTTGTGCCTAAAGTAGAAGCAATTATTATTATTAGTATTATTATTATTATTATTATTATTATATACATAACGTTTTGCCTTACCGTAAAAATTGTATATTGTTTTTATATAGTAAATTAATCTCATGTTGAGACTCGGTATCCTAAGTTTGGATTTAGAATGGTCATTGTGTAACTAGAAATTTCTCAATTTACGGTTTGAAATATATTTTGGCTTTCAAAATACTTAAATATTTTAAATGTTCATATATGATGAATGAGTTATCTTCCTTTGTTTACATTCTTCGTAAATCATGTTGTTCTGTGTAAATGGCCTGCTAATGTATATTTAACATGATTTATACAGTTTAATAATATACGAAAAATCCTTAAAGGGAAACTATATATAATAAGATGTAATGACGGAAGTAAAATCGAAATAATAATACCTTTAGGAGCAAATATAACTACTAATTAATCCTGTAATGAAATGACAACTAATGAATTTAAATGATTTTATAAGGAAAATAGAATTATTCAGATAATAATTCTTAACATAATATAAAATATATATATTGATGGTGATATAAGCATGGGTTTTAGTAAATATACTTATACATATTTAATAGGTATTTAAACTTGCTTTAAGGATAAAAATGTTTTTGAATATTGTAATAAAATATTTAGTAAATATATTACTTAATTAAACTATGGTTCTGCTTCATATAGAAAATATTTTTATATTGTTTAATTTTGATATAATATATTAGTATAATTACCTTAAACATAACCAAATACAAAATATATTAAAAAAGTTCATGGTATCTAATTGGTCGCTTCTATTCGACTTAATATTTGAATGCAACGGTCACACATCATTTCGCTTTCTTTCTTTTTTTCTGTTATTTCATTCTTTATTCTTTTTTTCTTTCTTCTTCTCTCTTCTATCTCTCTCTCTCCCCTTTTCTTCCCCAATAAGTATATTTACACATTTAAATATTAATGAATGTATGGAGGAAGTTATAGTTCATTTGAAGCATAGTGTAATGAGGTATAACCGTTTGTATATGTATAATAAAGCCAAAGCAATGTAGTTATGGACATAGAATAAAGAATGCAAATGCAAAAGATATTGTTGAAAAATAGTCTTTTACCTTAGATTTATTTAAATGTCCTTAATTTTCGAGATAATATCTCTTCTTCGGAGGGAAGTAAAGCGGTTAAACCAGTGTTCTAAATAGCTTGCCAAGTCATGACTTGGCAAGCTATTTAGAACACTGGTTTAACCGCTTTACTTCCCTCCGAAGAAGAGATATTATCTCGAAAATTAAGGCCATTTAAATAAATCTAAGTTAAAAGACTAATTGTCAACAATATCTTTTGCATTTGCATTCTTTATTGTATGTCCATACCTGAATTGTTTTGGCTTTATTATACATATACAAACGTATATGTATGTATGTATTTATTTATTTCCTTCTTGCATTTCCTCATACTCACCCACTCCTTATACATATTTCTCGCTCCACATCCTCTTCTTCATTAAATTTAAGTTTATCATGTTATTATTTGTGGTATATAAATGTTGAGATTTGTTGTCACTGCCAATACTGGAATTGAACTATCAAGACCGTTGATGTATGTCATAAATCAATTCATGTATTTTATGTGACGAGGACGTACTGAAAAAACAGCACAGTACCTTCGAAATATATATAATAAAACATATATTTTGATTATGTGAATGTCTTCATTTATTAATTTCTGAATAATTTATATATACATATATATATATATATATATATATATATATATATATATATATATATATATATATATATATACAGGGGCGGACTGGCCATGTTGCCATGTTGCCCGATGCAGAGGGACGCAGCAGAATTGCGGGGACCCCTGTAGTGTTTTAGGGGCCAAAGCTTTGCTTTGAAAAAATACCTGAAGTCTAAGAAAAAGAGTATTTTTGAAACCAAAATACATGATAGTGCGAATAGCTATAATCAGTGGTTGTACGTTCTACTAAATTTAAAGCTTAGTGTATACATTCATACCTGCAAACATATATATATACTCACACACACACGATCATATATATATATATATATATATATATATATATATATATATATATATATATATATATATATATATATATTGTTTGTTTACCCTAGCGTCCCCTTTATTTACGTGTCCCAACGACTTTTTTTAGCCGTTGCTCGCAGCAACCTGAGATATATGGCCTTTAAAGCGACGAAATGCCTACGACGGTTGGAAGGCCACTGATGAAGGACAAACTTTTTCATATGTAACCCATTTGCAACGCCGCAGCTCCATTATTATCATATTTACACATATATTTTTTCCTCCGCTGCTACCCGCCTGTTTCGTTCTTTGTATCTTTACCCTTTCTAGCAGTCTCTCTCTCTCTCTCTGTTAGCCTCTTCCTCACCTTTCTCTCACTCACTCTCTGTCACTACCTCTCCTCCTCCCCTTTCTTCCCGTTTGACCTGTCCGTAATCCTTTTCTCGCGCGCACTTTGCCAAGCCGGTATGAATTTTTTTTCTCTCTCTCTCTCGTCTGCGACTTCACAGAACTTATATTTACCGAATTCGCAGACCAGATTCCTTCTTCCTCCCGTTAGACCTGTGCGAAATTCCTTCCTTGCTCACATTTCAACCAGGTTTGATGGTCTTTATTCTCTCGTTCGCGATTCCACAGAATTTATATTCATAGAAATCTGGGACTTGTTTCTTTCTTCTTCATCACTTTCTGTTGCTTAAACCATTTTGTTTGTTTACCCTAGCGTCCCCTTTATTTACGTGTCCCAACGACTTTTTTTAGCCGTTGCTCGCACCAACCTGAGGTATATGGCCTTTAAAGCGACGAAATGCCTACGACGGTAGGAAGGCCACTGATGAAGGACAAACTTTTTCATATGTAACCCATTTGCAACGCCGCAGCTCCATTATTATATATATATATATATATATATATATAGGAACAAGTAAGACCCCGACGGCTGAGCTCAAGCCGTTTCGACGGCTAATTCCTTCGTTATATATATATATATATATATATATATATACATATACATATATATATACATATATATATATATATATATGTATATATATATATATATATATATATATATATATATATATATGCATACTTACACGTACACACGAACTACTGACCAAATAATGTTAGAAATATTTGTCAAATCAATTAGTGGTGAACGTACACACATATCCGTACACACATATATATATATATATACATATATATATATATATATATATATATATATATATATATATATATTAATACAATAACAGAGATAGTTTAAAGCTAATCTCTGACTGGTAACCATCTCACTCAACAAACATTAGGTTATATTTTAATATAAACCCAATTTAAGTGTTTGGGGTGCTAACAATATGTATTATGTTGAAAAGCCAGTTGTATTATTTTATGAGATATAATTAAAGTTAAAATATGTCTCTCTTTCCAAACAATTGTTTCATTATAAGTTCTCTACAAATTCGGAGAATATTTCCAGTTGATGTAGAAGCCTAATATACATAATATATGTATTATGTGGAAAAGCCAGTTGTATTATTTTATGAGATATAATTAAAGTTAAAATATGTCTCTCTTTCCAAACAATTGTTTCATTATAAGTTCTCTACAAATTCGGAGAATATTTCCAGTTGATGTAGAAGCCTAATATACATTCATGTAAGAATATATTTAGGTGGGCGCCTATAAATCATCAATGGAACTTTGATATAAGAAAAAAAATTTTCTTCCCGTAGTTAAAAATCGTGTCTGTTAAGTTGCTCCTTCCCGCATCGAGTGACCGGCAAATTTGAAATTCCAGCAGTTTTTGACTGAGGAAGTATTATAGCGTCACTAAGCGGGAAGGGGAGACAACCACGATCCACGAAAGGGAGAAAAAAAATAATATACACGCGGGTTAAACAGTTTTTTCGAAAACATTATCAATTTAACGTGTTAAGAACTCAATTGAAATTAAAAAAATAAATATATACGTGTATAAATTACACACGCATATAGATATTTTCTTAGGCTAAATCAGAGGTTGTACCTGAATAAGAAACCGCATCTCGTAACCGTAGTAAATACGGAAAGTTATGCTTTAAAGGGCAAATGGGAATGTAAATCTCCGCCCGAATTAAGAGTAAAATATAAAACACACGCGGGTTAATTAGTTATTTCAAAACTAATATCAATTCCTCGTGTAAAGAACTCAATTAATTAAAAAAATAAATGTATACATGTAATTATATACATAGGCATATATATATTTTTTTAGGCTATATATATATATATATAAACAAAGACACAAACACACACACACATACAAACAGATATATATATATAAGTACATCTTGTTTATATATATATATGTATAGATATATATATATATGATGGCTGCCCCCTCGTCATCGAGTATGTCCATTGCACGATATAACAATATTAATAATTATTAATTAATTCTATCCTGCAATGCCTGTGCGTGAAGATATTTTTTAAAGTGAGGAAAGATTGTGCACTGAGCCAATCTCACGCTCTGAGCAACAGTAGCTATAACCCGAAAAGAAGAAAACATTAACATCATCGGTAACTACTGAGCCGCAGGTTTTATATCGGATTTATCCCAGGTTCTTGAGTTGCCTTCTCCAAGAAGAATGCCCTAACATATAGGTATATATATATACATATATACGTATATACATATATACATTTATATATATACATATATACATATATATATATATATATATATATATATATATATATATATATATATATATATATATATATATATATATTTATGCACACACAAACACACACACACACATATATATAAGTATATATATGTATATACGTATATAACTCTATATATATATATACCTATAAACGCATATATATATATATATATATATATAAAATATTAAAAAAATAATGAATAAAACAATGAAACAGTTCCTTATATTAAACAAAAAAAGTTCATTATTTAACGATCGTTTCTAGGACATATATGTGTTAGAATTGGCATGCATATTCAAAAGATCTATGTACAAAATTATACAAACTATCAAATAGAATATACATACCATCACATATATATGCTGTCTTCAGAAATAATGAAGAATATTTATTCATAATAACAACAATTCAAAATTACAGGTCTGTTTGGGAACAGATTTTAAATAGACCAATGAAATACATAAAAATTCATCAAGAAAATGCAGTTAGGTGTGTGTATATATGTAAGTAACTTCGTTCACAGATAAGCATAAAAATGTATGTTCACATGCATACGCATGTCAAAAAAAGTGTATGTAAATATAAAAATATAAAAATTCAGGGCTAATGTCTCTGTATGTCTATAATCCACAGACAAAATATACATACATATATATATACACACATATATACATACATATACATACATATACATATATATATACACACATATATACACACATATACATACATTCATACACACACACGCATATATACATAAACACACACATATCTACGAACACACACGCATATATACACACACACACACACACACACACATACGTATATATTATTATTATAACTATATGGATATTGAGGCGCACACATAAACACGGCCACACACACACTTACATCTAGATGCAGAATTAAAAGGAGGTAAGGGAGTAAGTAATTAAGGAGGGTGTCAGACTCAGCATATTTATAAAAATGTATCTATAAATTTAATAAAAGAAATATAATAAAAACATAAAAAAACATAAAAGAGAGACATAAAATATACATGCTTATATACATACACACATTTACACATCCATACGTTCGATACACACCTACATACACATACATATATATATATATATATATACATATATATATACACACACATATATATACATACATATATATACACACACATACATATACGTATATATACATACACACACATACCCATGTATATATACACACAACCACACACTCACACACACTCAGACATATATAAATATAGAGACATACATACACACATATATATGTATATATATATATATATATACATATATATATATATATATATATATATATACACATATATGTATATATATATATATATATATATATATATATATATATATATATATATATATATATATATATATATAAAAATAAATACACACAGTCAGACAGTTATCCATATATATACACATACATACACACATCTCTACAAATACATATACATACACATACATACATACACATATATATACATATATATATATATATATATATATATATATATATATACACTCATACACACTTATTTACATGCGCACATATGTATTTTTATACTCACATACAAACACACAAACATACATACATACTTACATACACATACATACATCCACGCTTATAAATACGAATAATTATGGGGGGGGAGGGGATTAAAATTATTAGTGTGAAATAGTAAATATAGGTTTCAAGGAACATTTAATATTAATCTGCATTTAAATCATAATATGTGTTTACATAGTAGTGTCAGTATTAGGAAATGGTATCTGTAAGAAAGAAGGCTAAATTATGCATTTTAATATAAGTAGACTATTAATTATAGGTTAATTAAAGTAAAAAAAGGTAATATATTAATTTCTAAGGTGTATACTACTTAGGTTTATAATATTTAAGGCGGAATTTTGAAGTTAAACAGTAGTAGAGTATTAATTATAGCATAACTAAATTAAAAATATTAACATGATGGTATCAATTTTATGAAATGAATTTTGTAATAGGGAAAGCCAAATCAAGTATTTCATCGGTAGTAGAATATTAATTATAGGTTAACTAAATTAAAAATTATATATTAATTTCTATAGTATATGTTAATTAGGTTTATAATAATTAAAGCACAATTTTGTATTTTATCTATAGTAGAATATAATTATAGGTTAACTAAATTAAAATTAATCTATATATTTATTTGTAAAGAATATATTAATTAGGTATATATTTTAAAGTTTTTCTCAGTTTATGATTACATGATATTCTGCAATCCATCTGTATTAGAATTTTAATTTTAAGCTAACTAAATTAAAAATATAAGTTAACTAAATTAAAATTAATTTATAAATTAATTTCTAAATTGTATATTAATTAGGTTTATAATATTAAAAAGTATTTCTCTGTTATTGATTACACGATATTTTGTTATATTTCATCTGTAAAGAAATTTTAATAAAAGGTTAAATAAACTAAAATTAATCTATATATTAATCTCCAAAGTATATATTACTTATGTTAATAATATTTAAAAGTTTTTCACAGTTTATGATCACACGATATTTTTTAATTTCATCTGTAGTAGAATTTTAATTAAATTAAAATTATAGGTTAACTACATTTAAATTAATTTATATATTAATTTCTAAAATATATATTATTAATTAGGTTTATAATATTTAAATATGTTTCTCAGTTTATGATTACACGATATCATTAATTCCTGTCGCTTATTTAATAGGATATCCTTAGATTTCATTATTTCAAATAGTTCTTGGGAACACAATCTACATTCATTTCTATTATTTTGATAAGGGGTGGCTCTTTTGAGCACACTCCAGGTCATATCATATTCTATATTCTTATTTCTATAACTATTAATTTTTTCTGCTAGAGATGTTGTATTAGCCAGTGCAGCATTTTTAAAACTATGTTTGTGGGTATTAAACCTTACCTTAAAATTGTTAGAAGTAGCTCCTGTATATGAGCAAATAGAATCTTTAGTTTTAACTTTACATTTATAAACTATGTTGTTAACAAGACAATTTCCTTTTAATGGGCAGTTTGCTTTGTTTCTACAGTTACAACCTTTCGTTAATTCTGTATTTGAGGAGATATTATGGTTAGTTTGATGTATTGGTGGTATACTTATGTTTTTTTTACATTTATATGCATTATAGGCACTTATATTTTGTTTTATGTTTTTGGTTGTTGAGTATGAGAATTTAACTGTTGATCTATTTAAGATTTGATGGTATTTGTGGTTTGGCGGGAAGTTTTTCTCTAGGATATTAAACATTTTTTTAGCAATATTATCCTTAATTTGTAAATTAAATGGAGCATTATACCAAGTAACTCGTCTATTACGGTTTCTATGTTGTTTATTGTTTTTATAGGATGCATCGTGATGTTTACTAGGAGGATTAATGTTAATGACCTCACCACGCACATTTTTAGTTAGGTGTTTTAGCTTGTTTATTAGAAGTTTTATTATTAACATTTATTAGAGTTGTATGATGAGTAGTTTTTTGAGAGTTACTATACTTTATATTAGAGGAGTTAGAGAAATTTGGTTTTATGTTGGTATTTTGGGGTATAGTGTGAGTGTCATTTAGGTGTGTACTTTTCATTTGGTGTTTGTTGGTAATATTAGGTTGTATGTTTATAGTGTTATTAGTACAAGGTATATATTCCAATCTATTTTTGTGGCCACTTCTATCTAGAGCTTTGTTATAGAAGGTCGCATTTTTATCAAATACATCTTGGTTAGACGAAAGGTTAGAAATTCTAAGTGATATATTATATGCAAGGTTTTTAAGGATAGATTTAGGGTGATTAGATTGTGAGTGTATGTAGTGTAAGTTTTGGTTGGGTTTATGGTAAGATTGGTAGATACCCGTAGCTAAGTCTAAAGTTATATCTAGGAAATTAAATACTTTACTGTTTTTCAAAAGTAATATGAAGACTATAATAGTCTTTAAGGAAAGTTAACCTATAATTAATATTCTACTACCGATGAAATACTTGATTTGGCTTTCCCTATTACAAAATTCATTTCCTAAAATTGATACCATCATGTTAATATTTTTAATTTAGTTACGCTATAATTACTCTATTACTGTTTAACTTCAAACTTCCGCTTTAAATATTATAAACCTAAGTAGTATACACCTTAGAAATTAATATATTACCTTTTTTTACTTTAATTAACCTATAATTAATAGTCTACTTATATTAAAATGCATAATTTAGCCTTCTTTCTTACAGATACCATTTCCTAATACTGACACTACTATGTAAACACATATTATGATTTAAATGCAGATTAATATTATATGTTCCTTGAAACCTATATTTACTATTTCACACTAATAATTTTAATCCCCTTTCCTCCCCCCCCATAATTATTCGTATTTATAAGCGTGGATGTATGTATGTGTATGTAAGTATGTATGTATGTTTGTGTGTTTGTATGTGAGTATAAAAATACATATGTGCGCATGTAAATAAGTATGTATGAGTGTATATATATATATATATATATATATATATATATATATATATATATATATATATGTATATATATGTGTATGTATGTATGTGTATGTATATGTATTTGTAGAGATGTGTGTATGTATGTGTATATATATGCATAACTGTCTGACTGTGTGTATTTATTTATTTATTTTTTATATATATATATATATATATATATATGTGTATATATATATATATATGTGTATATATATATATATATGTGTATGTATGTCTCTATATTTATATATGTATGAGTGTGTGTGAGTGTGTGGTTGTGTGTATATATACATGGGTATGTGTGTGTATGTATATATACGTATATGTATGTGTGTGTGTGTATATATATGTATGTATATATATGTGTGTATATATATATGTATATATATATATATATATATATATATATATATATATATGTATGTGTATGTAGGCGTGTATCGAACGTATGGATGTGTAAATGTGTGTATGTATATAAGCATGTATATTTTATGTCTCTCTTTTATGTTTTTTTATGTTTTTATTATATTTCTTTTATTAAATTTATAGATACATTTTTATAAATATGCTGAGTCTGACACTCTCCTTAATTACTTACTCCCTTACCTCCTTTTAATTCTGCATCTAGATGTAAGTGTGTGTGTGGCCCTGTTTATGTGTGCGCCTCAATATCCATATAGTTATAATAATAATATATACGTATGTGTGTGTGTGTGTGTGTGTATATATATGCGTGTGTGTTCGTAGATATGTGTCTGTTTATGTATATATGCGTGTGTGTGTATGAATGTATATATATGTGTGTATATATGTGTGTATATATATATGTATATGGATGTATATGTATGTATATATGTGTGTATATATATATGCCAGGTCACCAGTTGGTGCTACTGGTAACATGTATCCCAGTACAACCTGTCTCATGGTCGGGTCGTTGGCGACTAAACTGGCAACCCCACCAAGGTTTCTTGGTGAGGAGGGTGACTTTGGACATCCTGCAGGACTAAAAACAAAACCTGTCAAAGGGCAAAGGAGCTCTTAAGAGTCAATGGCCATCCAAAATCACCGGGAGAGATGACCCTTTAGCCTTTGTCAAGGCAGAATTCTAAGAGAAGAAAAACTCTGATATAACACCTGCAACCCTGATGGTATCCAATGATGTTGACTTGTTCTTCTGTTTGGTAAATATCATCTTGGTTAAGAGAGTGGGACTGGCTTTGTGCAGTGCCTTTGCTCACAATAAAAGCTTCACGGCACAGGCATTGCTTTATATCTGGAAATCTCTCTGCACTTGTCCTCACATGGTACCATGGGCCCAGCACTATGTGTCAATAATTGTCACAAGTGTAGTGTTTGTACCAGAGGTTTCAAGTCGCTGGCTGGACTAAAAAGTCACACTCGTTCAGCGCTTCGGTAGGGGTTATCCTACATGGATATAAAGTAGTGGCCGTACTCGAAAACGAGTTGGCAGCCACCATATATATATGTATATGTATGTATATTTTGTCTGTGGATTATAGACATACAGAGACATTAGCCCTGAATTTTTATATTTTTATATTTACATACACTTTTTTTGACATGCGTATGCATGTGAACATACATTTTTATGCTTATCTGTGAACGCAGTTACTTACATATATACACACACCTAACTGTATTTTCTTGATGAATTTTTATGTATTTCATTGGT
>OZ024740.1:383958414-383985914 GCA_964016885.1 Eledone cirrhosa | reverse complement strand
ATATATATATAAAGGAGTCCCTTTCTGAGCAAGGAAGATGAAAAAAATCTTACTCCAACACTTAATTTTAAATCTATAATTTTTAGTTTTTAATTCTTATTAATTATTTTTAATGCACAACATTTCATGAGATGAATTTTAATAATACAACTTTAAATACATTATAAAACTCGTTTTAAAAAGAATTGTCCCTCTCATTTTCTCAATAATTTCATCTTTTCAATAATGTCAATTTGACGAATCAAAGAAAGGAAAAAAAAAAAACAGACCCTAAATATATTTACGTGCTATTTCCATCTACTCTCTCTCTCTCTCTCGCTCTCTCTCTCTCTCTCTCTCTCTCTCTCTCTATATATATATATATATATATATATATATATATATATATATATATATATATATATATGTATGTGTGTGTGTGGGCGTGTATAAAATATCTATCTATATATCTATAACGAAGAAAGTGTGGTAAGTAACGAGGTGGACCATATATATATATACTATATATTATATATTAAAATGAAATTAGAAGAAGCTCGGATTATGGGAGTTAAAACAAGATAGAGGAAATTATGTTTTCTATTTAAATTCGTTTATATATATATATATATATATATATATATGAATGTAATATGAGTTTTTCGAATCTTAATAATAACATTCGAGTTTGGCAGGTGAACAGTGATCTGTACTGATGAAACATTAGTGTCTGCAGTTCTGTTCGCATGCCAACACAAGAGCAAGAATGAAGTGTTGATTCCACTGACATGGCTATAACATTGAGGCTTGTTTGTATAATTGCAAACGAATCGAAGGTTATTATTAACATTCGAAAAACTCAGATTACATTTATCGTATTCAGCCATGTAGAGCGAAATTTTCTTTTTTATATATATATATAGATCTATATATAAGCGAAGTTAGATAGAAAAAAGAAATCATTTATCTTATTCATACTCCCAGAGTTAGAATCTTTTCTCATTTAATTTTAGTATATAATATATATGTCTCTGTTTATATAGTAACTGATAATGTATGTATGCTCCCCTGTCTTTGAATAAAAGTAGGCTGCAGCATGAGCTATTTCCTGCCCACCTTTTAACTTGCCGACTGCCCATCTATTGCTACTTTTCATAACGACTGCCTACCCCGTGACGTTTTTCAAGTTCTAGAATCTAAGGGAATTCTTAATGAAATTTCAAATGCCATCGAAAGTTGTAGATGCTTTTCATTAAATTGTTTGGTGTGGAGTGACAGTACTATTTTAAATGTCTAAATGCGTATGATTTCTTTCCTCTCCAGTTCTCTAAGATCAAACCAGCACAAGGTCAGTAGTAATATTAGAGGTAGGTGAGTTAGTTAAATTGATCTATATACTTGATTGGTAATTTATTTTCTCGACCTAGGAAAATGAAATGTATACTTCACCGGTATTTGAAGTCTCAACATGAAGATCTGTAACAAAATATTACTAAATCTTTTGTACGGCATTTTAAATATTCTGCTAATCCAACATTTCTAGCTTCAGTATTATACTACAATTTAATATGAGATGGATTACATTTATTATACTCTAATTTCATCATAAATTGTATTCCTGCCTGGAAGCATTATTTCATGGTTATAATTGAAACTAGTGTCAATTTCTGTGAATCGTAAAAAGAAGAACATTTAGATATTTAGTATCATCATTCCACAATGATTACCTTTGCTATTTACCCTTTCAGTTTTAAATGACAATAAACGGATGTAATTGCTACGATATTGGGTTTTATTCAATTAACTCTTCACACACCAATATTTCTGGCTTTAAAAAGGTGTTAAATTATATTACATTCTAAATGCACCTCAGTATTAAGATTGTCGTTCTCTAGACTGCTTTGTCTTTTATTGCAGTATTGATAAAATAAGTATTTGTAATTAATGGTCGTATTTTATTGCTCTATATCAGCAAGTACGTAACATTGAGGATTGTGTGTATTATAAAGTTATTAATTTGGCTTATGGTTAATGATTACATCCTAACACAAACGATTTATTAGGCTTGGATCTTAGTGTGTTATATCTAATTCAACAGAACAGCTACACTTCATTAATAAAGATAATATTACTAACACATAGAGAGAGTACCGATTGATGTACATACACGTCTATAGATAAAAGCGTATCATGTAAATACGCTAAGCCATTACGTGCCTTCTCGGCACAGTAGAAATAGTAGCCATATAATCATTTAGAATGGACATACATATCCTTAAATAAGAACTAGAATATCAAAAATGTAGGCTTCACATTGGCCTAATTTACAAAGGTAAAAATAAAAAAAATTACCTAGTCACTTATGAAAATCCTAGTTGTTGTTGCATTTATCATAAGTTGTCTGAATTGAAGCAAATATGAAATGTTAATATATTCCTCTCACATTGTGCCTTTGACAGGAACTTTCTAGGTGCAAAGAGGAGATATACGAAAAATGGCTCAATTCGACTCCACTAATTCTTAACCGCAAACTACAGATAAAACCCATTATAGATGAACCCGAGACACAAAGATGACTTAGAGAAAGAATGACACTGGGAAAAATGAAGACGGAAATAAAATTTCTAAAATTGAGGGCTCAGACAAATGAGGAAAAAATAAAATCCATCGGTGAAGAGTTCAACCAAGAAATTAACAAAATGATTCAAAGCTCCAGCCTCGAGAAGTTCTCAAAACTTTGGAAAGTGCATTGCAAGAAAAATGAACTGAACTGCTTCAACGCTGGGGAAAAAGTGGAACTTGTCTTTTTAAACTACGGAAAATCTTTCAAACAAAATACGCTTCCAACAACCCGTTCATAAATGTAAGAAAATCTAAACACCACTCAGACACAGCTCTACAACCAACAAAAGAATGTGCAACCTTCTCCCCCACCGAAAAAAGAAGGAAATTCCTAGCCCTTACCTGTTAACTAAACCACGCAGAAGCTACGCGGATACACCAGTAACTTACAAAGAATTAAGAAATCAGGCCCAAGATGGACATTACAACTTCCCTCCCATAAGGGGATACCAGGGAAATGTTCATTCTTAAACACTTTCAACTACCATTCACAATATACCCATACCACACGATATATTCAACAAACA
Organism: Eledone cirrhosa; assembly: GCA_964016885.1. Taxonomy (NCBI): domain Eukaryota; kingdom Metazoa; phylum Mollusca; class Cephalopoda; order Octopoda; family Eledonidae; genus Eledone; species Eledone cirrhosa. Next base: position 383,982,786 of record OZ024740.1, on the reverse strand, counting down.
AGGGTCCTTTAAACACCACAACCACACATGATATATAAGGCACACAGCCACGAACCCAAACCTTTAAAAAAAGAGGCATCAACATGACCACAGGAAACAACCCAGCATCAGCAATGGACACAACTACCATAACCATTTTTTAGACCCAGTACACAGACACCGGGAAACGAGATGATACAAGATATACAGGAGACACCAAAGGTTATAAAAGCCATAAATTTAGTCACTAAACAACTAACATCAGACCAAATTAGCATACTCCCCAAAGGGCTGAAATTTACACCGACCCCTAAACGTCCAAACTACTACGAAATGAAGGAAGACATTGCAGAATTCTGTAGAAAATTAAGATTTAGCGAGGAACTACACGACCAGTACAATGAGGAGGAATCATTAACTAGAAAATAAAGCAACTACACCCATCATAAGGTAAGAATAACATTCTCGACCAATTCTGCGAAAACATTACAAATTACCCATATCAACACCTACACATACAAAAACTTATGCCAATCTTCAGTAAGAAAGAATGGGATGAACTGAACGGATTAAAGAATGATAAAACTATAATAATCAAAGAGGCCATTAAAGGGAGTGCGGTAGTCCTAATGGAGACGGAATATTATACAACCGTAGTGTTCTCCACTTTAGAAGACGAAGAATACTACGAAAAGGTTCAACACTACAGTCAACAGAAGATAATGAGTACCCTAAAACCTCTGATAAAACTTTACAGAGAAGGACATACCGTCAAGGATTACTTCAAAAGTAAATCCAGCCTTTTTACGGTATCCCTAACATCGATAAAAGCGAAAAAATAAGTAAGGCATGCAAGGGAGGCACAGATATATTCATCAATGTCTCCTTACCTAATTAGCTCAAATTAAAACTTATAATAGCAGGTCCCGCTTACGAAAACCACGCCTCAGACACTTCCTACATATCCTATTAAAACTATTCCTGAAACATATTAGAAGCTACATAAGGGACGGCTTTGATATGCCAAACCACCTCCCCAAAACACTTAATAATAAACAAACCATACTAGTGTATTTTGATCTAGTCAACCTATATTCCAATATCTCCCACAATCTAGGAACAGATACAATCCAATTTTGGCTAGAAAATTAGCCCAACGAACTACCACACCACTTCATAATAAAATCATAATAGAAGTGCTCAACTTTATTTCGGAGAATAACTATTTCGTATTCATTGACAAATTATACAGTCAGAAATTTGGGACTACCATGTGCATGACAAGGGACCCCTCTTATGCTAACCTGGTTATGGGGTACCTGGAAATCACCCTCTACCGAAAAGTACTAGATACATTTAGAAACTCCTTCTACCTACACCAGAAAATAACTGGAAGAGATGATTGTTTCATCCTCTGGCATGAAAGTATCGAAAGACTTATTGAATGTAAAGCATTTCTAAATGGAATTAACAGAAACATTCATTTAAGGATGGAATAGAGCCATCAGCAACTCCCATTCCTCGACATCCGTATTAAGAAAACTAACAACAAAATAGAAACAGATATATACTATAAACCCACAGACTCCAATCAACACGAGACACTCTAAAATGAATATCCTTTACAACCTAGTCAAAACGATTTGTACAATAGTTTCTGATAGAAACACCTGTTACATACGACTACAAGAACTAAAGGACACACTCATCAGCAAGAATTACCCACCATCCCTAATTAACAGTGGATTCCAACGTGCCCTAAAATTCAGTATCCAGGATCTTAGGCACCCCAAACAAAAGAATGAATCGTAACTGAAAGCCCCTCCATACATCTCCACACACAACCCTCTTAAAAATGAGGCCTTCGACACCATCCTATAGAACATCCTTTTAGTAAAAAGGGATCAAAGAATGAACCAAATCCTTCAAACGCATAACATCATAAAGTGCAAAAGACATCCCAAGTCGATGAAAAATATCCTAACACAGACAAAAGTCCAGTCGATCATAACGATGAAACCAACAGTAAAAAATGCGGAAGACCCAACTGTGGTGTATGCGTCAACGTAATAGAAATGATCAGAGTTCTGCTCCAAACAAGGGCAACAATTTACGGTGAAATTCAATTTCACATCCGCATCAGAAAACCTGATATACGTGTTAACTTGCTCAGGTTGTCGGGAGCACTACATAGGACAGACTAAAAACAGTCTTCGTCTACAGGAATACAGAAAAATAGCACTGAGTGAACACATTTCCTCCTGCGCCCCTAATGAACAACACATTTTCAGAATTTTGCCACTCTACAAATTTAAAGACAACGCTTCCTACATTCAACGCATTAACAAAGAATCACAATTCTTCTATTTCTTCTGGTTTTCCTCCCCCTCCATCCTCTACTACTACAACTACTATCACTACAGTCGAGGTCAACACCAGGAACATAGAACGAGCTAGTTTTCCTCACCTAATTTCACTACCACTGGTGCAGTTATAGCCAACACCGCCAAGAAGGAGAGAAAGAGAGAAAGCGATAAACAAAAACCTGAACTCTTCTATATCTATGTATGTAAACCATGTTATTTTATATCATATTCTTATTAATATACAACTTAGCCGCATTATAAATTTTATCATAGCATGGAGAAGCCCACGTGGCTCAAACCGGTACGATAAATTCCCTTTTTGTAAATACATGCGTTGCTACTATTCTATGACAAAATCCCATTAGCATTTTCTATTGCTTTTTCTTAACCATTATAGATATCAACTCTAAATATATATATATATATATATATATATATATATATATAGTTAAAAGAATAGAGGTGTAACACACAAGTTATTATATATTGGTAAACGGAATAGAAAATGCTGACAAATTGTTCACAGTTGAAAAATGGTTTAATTAGGAATAAAAGAGTATTAGTGATTGTATGGGTTAGTATTCAGTTGTGGTTTTAAGTCTTTAAAGTTTTTACCGGTTGCGCATTTCTAAATGCTTTTCAAAAATAATTTTGAGATAGAGTGTCCGTGTTGTTTGCTCTGATCTGATTAGTTTTGGAAATTCGACCTGTTTTTATGTTAAAAAAGTGGCTCCAGCGCTACTTTGGTGTTGCAAAAATTCTTGTGGTCAAAAAACTTGACTTTATTCTATTTTTGTTCGTATGGATGTGTTAAGAAAATCAATATTTCTAACTATTTTAATTTCCTAAAGAAATTATGATCTGTATTTTGGTGCAACATAAATTATTAAACTATTACAGACACTAGCTCATGATGTACACGTGGGGGGGGGGGGGGATAAAAGTGCATGGACTGACTATGAACGGGGGATACTAGGGCTGAGAAATTAATAACTGCATTGTTTCTTTCCAGGTAATCCAATAACTGAAAACGATAAATGGAAAAAATGAAATTTAATTTCTCCCTCTCAGTACGGCTGATAAATAAATATATTTAAATTTAAATTTAATTAAATTAAATTAAATTTAATTTTGAATATATATATACGGCCCCTTAATTGTTGAGCTAACTCAGTTGAAAGGACTTGACTGCTATTTCTAGAACTGAGGTGAAGCTGGTACAATGTGTCTATTTTTGATAAGTGCAACACGTACTACTAGCCATTCGCAGATTTGGATTTGTTGTGTAAACACAGATAGTTAAGTCTTCTTCCTTGTTGAAAATCCGTTTTTGGCCACTGGGGTTTACCGAAAGATTGATGGTGAAATATATTTCTTTAATGAAATATATACAAGGAAGATAAATCCATTTATAAGGTATCTATTCTTAAAGTTCTAGTTAAACTTTAATTATTTACCTACATACCTATATGTGCTTACACACTTTTACAAATTATTCCCTGTGATTGTTTCATATATGTTTATTTTATATATATATATATGTCAATCAATTTCTAGTTGATATATATATATATTTATATATATACATTTGTTTTTTTTCCATAAGGTTCATAGATGTACATATTTTTCCGACTTCCTGCTCTTGAACATCCAAGGTAAAGTTGACCATGGTTGAAGGAGGGCTCTTCAATGTAAACCATCAACCAAATATGTATGCCCTAATTTGTTTATGGTCTTGGCAACACTAAGACACTAGAAATCGAAGTCTTTTTGAATTGAAATCCATCAGGAATTCTTGGGACGAACACATTCTCTCCACTATCGCATCCTGCTGAAATGGTGTCTTGAATCACGTGTGGATACCTATTTTTCTCAACCAAGCGTGTACCGTTGCATAGCCATGGTGGGTCCAAAATCCCCAATAACATGATGGGTGCTCCTTTAAGATAAAGGACATGTGGAGACACAGTTTAATGTTCTAAAGAGTTAGGGAACTCTGTCAGATAATTGACAGCTTCTGGCTGTTCAACCACAGTATCAACAGATCGATAGTGCGTCCAAACCTTTGGAATTCATGTTAACAGCTCTTGATTTACCAATTTCACAGTCGCATTTATCGACGCCAATTAGCCCTTTCACTGAGCCAATTGTGACTTGCGGATTGATATTCAAGATTAGGATACACGTTTTGTATGAGATGGAATAATGATTCCACAAATGTGACTATGGGACATAAATCAGTAGCTCCCTTGTTAACTACAGGAAACATTCTATCCCCAAGCATTTATAGATTGTGAGCGAGCTGCTCTGATTTTTCTCCTCCACCAATATATGCCCCCATGTTTGTAGCGTGCTACAACACTTTGATAGAAGTCCAAAGTATCGATTTAAAGAAAAAAGCTCGGATATAACCAATCATATTGCCTTTCCGAATGACCGGATCGGACCACTGTGCCTCCACCTATTAGCATATTAATATTTCTAATATCCTTCAATATTCGGTCCACTGGGTCTAAGGCTTTTTTCTGCACCATTGTACACTCATCCCATACTATCAATTCCCACCTGCGCGCTACTCCAGCTGTGTTTGAATTCTTCGAAATATTGAGAATACCATGGTCACGTTTCTGTATGTCACGCTCATGCTTAAATGTGAAATGAGCTTTTCGTCCTCCAGATAACAGCATGGAAGCTATGTTAGAGGAGGCTACTGCCAATGCAATATTCTTTTGTTCTCTAGCTTTTGCTAACAACAGAGACATTAAAAATATCTTCCTTGTACCTCCTAGTGTGTCTAGCAAAAAAGTACCTCCTTTCTTATTCATATGATCTGACAAAATTTCATATTCAACTCGCTGTTCAGGCAACAGCATCGGCTCATTTTTGTTGAAGATAACATTTTAATTTGTTTATATCATAGGACGTTTCTCTTAGAACTTCATGCGATAGCCAGTTCTTGTTACCTTGAGGTACTGAGGTAAGCCCAAAGACTTCAAATCTTGACCGCACACGTGGATGATTTTGCTTTCTATTTCAATCAATGCTTGCTTGTAAATTTCATCGGTGAATTGAATATTTAGGTTTGGATAAGATATCTCTTATATATTATCTTTGTATTTTTCCTATAGACTAACTGCATTGATAACCTCACACATTTTTATTAGTACAGCAAAAAAATGCCCGGAGACTTGCAGGACGTCGGGAAACACCAGCTTCTGATATTGTGTCATCCCACTGAGAATTGTCCTCCAATAACCCTCTTCTGAAACAGGCTTCACTATATGTTGATGACCATGTTTTGTTCATATTGCTTTGTTCCTATCATAGTTACCCATGTTTTGTTCATATTGCTTTGTTCCTATCGTAGTTACCCATGTTTTGTTCCTATTGTAAATCCCTATGTTTTGTTCCTATTGTATATACCGTTGTTTTGTTACTATTGTAGTTACCGTTGTTTTGTTCCTATTGTAGATCCGTTTGTTTTGTTCCTAATTTAGATCCCCTTATTTTGTTCCTATTGTAGATAACCTTATTTTGTTCCTATTGTAGATACCCTTGTTTCATTCCTATTCTTTTTTGCCTTGAGTCATTGTTCTGACATTTTTGGCTCTCTTAAACATTTCTCATTAGTTACGCAAATTACTTGCTTAAAATTTTCTATGTGCTGAATTTGCTCGTAAAAAACTTGACTTTATTCTATTTTTGTTCGCATGGATGTGTTAAGAAAATCAATATTTCTAACTATTTTAATTTCCTAAAGAAATGATGATCTGTATTTTGGTGCAACATAAATTATTAAACTATTACAGACACGAGCTCATGATGTACACCTGGGGGGGGGGGGGATAAAAGTGCATGGACTGACTATGAACGGGGGATACTAGGGCTGAGAAATTAATAACTGCATTGTTTCTTTCCAGGTAATCCAATAACTGAAAGTTCAAAGAAAATTTTACAAGCAACTAATAGTGACGTCTTTTGAAAATGAACAAAATTTGACATCGTAATGTTAATAATTACCTGTAGCAAAAGGTTTTAGCCGCCAAGGAAATTTATGTTGAAACAGTTTCTGCGTAACGCTCCAGCTTTATCAACAGTGCAAAAGTGTCGTGCTGAATTTAGGAGACTGATGGACGTGTCTTGAAAGTGACCCAAGGTTTGGATGTCCTACAACCATCACCACCGAGAAACGCAATGATCGCATTCACCACATGGTGAAGGATGAAAGGAGATTCACTATAAATCAAATAACTAATGCTATTAGCATATCCGGTGAAAGTGTTGAGAATACGCTGCACTATAAACTTGGCATGACGAATGTATCTGCATAATGGGTGCCACGCCTACTGACACATGATCAAGAACGCACCATGCGGATCTTACCACATGAAAATCTGAAATTGTTTGAGGCAGATACAGGTGGTTTCCTTTAACGTTTCCTAAACCAAATGTGTATTGGATTCAATGCGTTTAGCCAGAGTCATGGACAATCCGTGCAATGCAAACACCCCTCCTCTCCTATTCCAAAAAAGACCAAGGCCGTTGTATCCACATGGACGATGACGCTGTGTGTTTTATGGGATGCAAAAGGCATTGTTTATGGAAGATGTTCGAAGACGCTATACCTTCATTGCAGAGAGTACTATACCAACTTGCTGGGGCAATTACGTAAGCCTATTATGTCAAATTCCCAGGAAAGCTTACGAAAGGAGTTTTGTTTTATCAGGAGAATATTAAAGCACACAGGTCTTTGCCCGCTGTGCCTGATTGTAGATTTGAACTGGTTGATCACCTTCGCTATTCTGATTTAGTCCCATCCGACACGCAGCTGTTCCCAAACATGAAAAAACACTTAGCTGGAGACCAGTGTCGCAGGAATTATGACGACATATTGTTGAGAAACAGGATGAAAACAGTGATGTTAGAGTGCATGGGATCCATACACTCCAACGCCACTGGAGAAGAGTGTGGACTGTAAAAGGAGAGTATGTTGAATAATAAATATATCTCATTCGGTCACATTCCATGAGAATATTTTGGCCAACTTATGAATGTTTCAGCCGACACTAGTCACACAAACACATAACACACACAGTCACACACACACACACACGCATATATAAATAAATACATAAATATATATATATATATATATATATATATATATATATATATATACAGTAATAATAAAGACAGAGATTAAAATCTAAAGGGGCTCAATAAGGAATTTTTCATAAACTTTTAATCTACTACTACTACTACTACTACTACTACTACTACTACTACTAATAATAATAATAATAATAATAATAATAATAATAATAAAATAGATGCAAATAGTCCTGATATAATACTGGAGGACTTTAAAAATAGGGTATGCCTGCTAATTGATATGACCGTTCCAATAGACAAGAATGTATCTATAAAAACATTTGAAAAATTGAGCAAGTATAAGGACCTGGAGATAGAAATTGGAAAAATGTGGAAATTGAGAACTAAAACAATACCAGAGGTTGTAGGCGCTCTGGGAATGATACCTAAGGGGTCTAATGATTACTTATCGCAAATCCCAGGAAACCCGCGTGTAGGAGAAATACAAAAGATAGTACTAATGGGAACTGCCCATATACTAAGGAAGATTCTGTCAATATAAGTACATCACATGTCTAAACACCTAAAGATGCATGTGTGAGTATGTATGTACTTTCTTGAACATGGCGGACCTTGTTGTCTCTTGAGTTCACTGGTTGTGACTTGGTGATAACTCGTATGAACATAAAGCAAGATAAATGCAAGTGTAATAATAATAATAATAATAATAATAATGCTTTCTTTATTAACCACAAGGGTTTACATAAAGTAGACATTAAGGACAGTACAGGACAATACAGGACGGTACAAATGGGCATTTCTGCGTGTAAAAAACAAGAAACAGAGGATGTAATAATAGAACAATGAAAAAATTCCCCAATAGGGGGGAGACTTCCGAGGGACATTTGTGGAGAAAGCCCATTAAAAAAGCCACAGTGACCCTGACCACCAGGGCAAGTACCCTCTCCCAGTTTTCCACCTTTAATTTACAGACGCATACTCAGAGTAGGCCCATTCACTCGGGCCATTCTTGCCTCTCTCACCCATCTTACAACAAAATGCTGGGAAGAGAGCACTTCCCTTTCTACCCTGATTTTTCCTTTTTAAATGAAATTTGAAAAATGTAATCAGGGCATCACCGAAGAGGTAGTGCTCGCCTTCAGCCCTTTCAAACGTGTCCACCATACTAAAACTTTCGCTTGGCCACCAGACAGATAAAAACTGCCTGCCCTTCCAGGCTAAAGGAAGAGGGCGGGGCAATCCTCACGATGGTATCAGCTGATAGCTGGATACCTCTTTTCTCGGACATGCCCGGGTGACGGCACCTCCATGCCTGTAGAGTTTATCCCGAACTGGCGAAGCTCCTCGGTAGCACTGCCAGGCCAGGGATTTCTGGAAGTTGTCCATAGGCCCCGGCCCGAAATTTCTTCCGAATAGATTGGCTAGTTGATTTTCGTCGACGCCTAGAGTTTCTCCAAGTACGTCGTCGCTCTTCCCCACCACTAATCCTCTATAGAACGCCAAGGTGGAGTTTCCACCGATCACATTGCTCGATTGGTCGAGGGCTGTGAGCGCCTGAAGACATTCCAGTCTCCACGCGCTCCCTCTCGGTCTTCGCTTGACCCAGGACTGCAGCTCCGTCAAGGAGACGTGCTGGGGAAAGACGCGTCTAACAAACGGCGTTCACACCTGATCACCGTCGAGGAAGAGGTGGAGATGTCGTAGATGAGCGCGTGTCTGCGCATCATCAGCCACGGAATTCCCAGCCCTCCACGTAGAGGGTGTTGACAGCAGATGGACCACCTGACCATCGGAACGCGTCCCTTCCACAAAAAGCGAAAGAGCAAACGCTCCAGCACAGTCAGGCGGGGCTTAGGACAAGGTACGACGGTCAGGCTGTAGTAGATGACGGACGCGATATAGGCGTTGGCCACCTCCACTCGACCTTTAAGCGATAGCTTCCTTTCAGCCCATTTCTGGGTGAGAGAAGCCACCCTGCTCGTCACCTCGTCCCAGTTTTTGTCCGTCTGGAGATCCGGACCGAACCAGACCCCTAGCAATTTAACCTGCCGTTCGTCCAGCGCCCGACGACGCTGTTGGACGGCAAGGACCTTCCTCTCCAGATGCCGAGCTGAAAGCCCACTGACTTTTCCTGGTTGATCATTGCTCCTGTCACCGCTTCGTATTCTCTTAATGTAGTGCCGATCGCCTCAATATGTTTGGCGTTCGACACCACTACGGTGACATTGTCCGCATATGCTGACACGGATCTTCCGCATCCTAGTTCCCGCGGGACCTCCCTCAACGTCTCCAGTTTGTGCAGTAATGGCTCGAGTGTGAATACGTACAAGAGGGACGAGAGGGGACATCATTGGCGGACGGAGCACATGATGTTCAACGTTTCCGAAAGGTGATCGTTCACTCTCACCACAGAGCAGACGTCGCTGTGCATGGCAGCGATCCAGCCTCTGAAGACATGCCCAAAGCCAGCCGCCCTCAGGACTGCCGCTAGGTAACGATAGTCGACCCTATCGAAAGTTTTCGACTGATCTAAATTGATCAAGGACCCACCCGTGCCAGGTTCCTTAGCTACCCTCTCTACGATGTATCGCATGGGGTGGAGGTTGTCTTGGATGGATCTGTCGGGAATGGCGCATGTCTGCGCCTCTCCCACCAGACCACAAACGACAAGCGTCAACCTCTTTGCAAGCACCTTGGCCAAAATCTTGAACTCTGTGTTTAGCAGAGTTATGGGCCTAAAATTATCTATGTTATGCCCCTTTTTCGGATCCTTTCTCAGCAGCGCCACCTCTCCTCAGCTCACAGAGCTGGGAAATCTCCCGTTCTGTTGCCAGTTGCAGTAGACGTCCGCCAAGAGGCCTCCGAACAAGTCTGGCAACTGTACGTAAAGTTCATAAGGCAGACCATCCAAACCAGGCGATTTACCACTTGTGCAGCTAGTCATTGCCTCCCGTACTTCAGCGGCTGTTATCGGCTTATCGCAACGCTCCGTCTCAGTGGCCGAGAGCCGCGGTAATCCTTCGAGGTAGACACTAAAGTCCATCCCTTGATCCGGCCCGCTCCTGCCCCCGAACTGCTGAGCGAAGTGTCGCTGAAAAGCTTCACACATTTGCCCGGGATCGAGTAGCATGCGCCCGTCGTGGTCCACCAAAGACCGGATCGTGGCTTTGTTGCTACGACGCGCCTCCACCACTCGGACCCATTGAACGGCTTCCGTCCCCTCGTGTCTGAGAGCACGCACCCTAGCTCTGACAACGCAGCCTTCGTGCTTTGCATTGAAGAATTGGTCAAGGGCCAATTTCGCCGCAAGTACGTCGGTCGCGATGCCTTTGCAAAGCGCCTCGTCTAATTTTCTAACTAATTCTCCCTCTGCTCTATTTTTCTCTATTGCTAAAGCCTTATGAAACCTAATGGACTCTATTCTAATTGCTCTTTTCAGAGCAAACCGCCACTTGTTGTTGACCATGTCCCCCGTCAACGCCCGCTTAACTAGTTCGCTAATCCGGTCTCTGTAGGCCTTGCGCGCTGGTAAGGATGCGTTTAGCTTCCAGTAGCCGGGTCTTCGTCTATGAAGCCTATCTAAGTCAAGCACACAGATCACGAATTTGTGGTCGGCGTAGCTGACTATCTTGAATTGTGGACAGCCTATGCTACCTATCTATTTCTCTACAAAATACTCTATCTAGATATGATCTGGATGACCCTATGCGATTTGTCCAATTCCACATTGGCACATTCGGGAAATCCAATCGGTACCTGTCAGACAGTTCAAACCGCCTGAACAGGTTGGTGAGGCTCTTGCAACCTCCTCCCCTATCCGCTAATCCCACACAGTGCCAACGTGCATCTAAGATCCCGTTCTAGTCGCCCACTAACACTAAAGAGCGGGACGTTCCAAGAAAGGACTCCAGACGCCGGAAGAAATCAGGCCGCCCTGCTTCTGTCGTGGCATAGACGGCCACTAGCCTGAAAGCTTTCCCGTCTCCGCTGGTCACGTCTAGCACCACCAACTTACCTTCTGTGTCCAGGAAGATGGCCCGTATGGCGAGATCCAAACCTCTCCGAAAAAGCACAGCACCTCCTCCCCCCGATCCCGGATGGCTGGGAGATGCGTACACATCGAAGCCGCCGAAGATCGATGCGAAGCCCTGTGCTTCGGAGATTCTGGTCTCGCTGATGGCCACTACATCTATGTTTAGTGACCTGAGGTCGTTGAGCAGATGGCCCTGCTTCCATGACGACCCCAAGCCACGCGCATTTATGCTGCCTATTCTGAATGAGGTCATGTTGAAATGGAGTGGAAAAGATGGGAAAGACCACCTACATTACTTCTCGTAGAGGAAGGATGGTTTGTCCATCCTTTTCATTGCTTGTGGCCTCCTCCGGAAGGATGTCCTTATAAATCCGCCTGGAGAGTGTTTGTCGGCAGTCTCCGATGTCTTTGGGGAATTTTTGTTTTAGTGTCGTGTACGTTTTCTGTGTGATGCGAGTGATTTGTATGTGTGGAGGTGGTATGAACATTTGGGTTGTTGTGTAGTCTTTTTCTGTGATGCTGGTGTTGTGTTGCATGTAGTGTAATAATTGGTTGTTCAAATTTAATGCTGTGTAGTGTGTATCGTTTTGGTTGTTTTGTTTTGTTTGCGTTTGTTGTGGGTTTGTTTCTGTTACGCATTTTGGTGACTTTTGTGGTGTTGGTGATGGTGGTGTTTGGGTTAATGATGGTGTTTGTGTTTCTGGTGATGGGGTTGGTGATGCTTATGTGGATGGTGGCATATCTGTCCTAACTTTTTTGTTTGATAATTTATTTGTTTCCCTCTGTATTTTGTTTTTGAAGGGGGAAGGAAGAGAATTTTTTCTTCTTTGGTTTCATTTTTTCTTTTTTCCTGATACCGTTTCCCACACCTCGTCGTCGCAATCTGTCTCCAGTTGCGATAAGCCGGGGAGAGGAAAATCCTCCACAGGCGTTGTTTTTGGATGTGGCGTGGTTTTGGTTGTAGGCGCTGGTGCTAGTTCTAGCGCGTTGGGTGGTGGTGGTGTTGGTTTTGCTACCGTTGCTGGGAATGTTGCTGTTACAGTTGCTTCTGTTGTTGCTGCTACAGTTGTTGCTGCCATTTCTGCTGCTGGTGGTGTTGATGGTTGAGTCACTGGGCTGGGTAAGAGAGGTGCCTCAACCTTTTAGCCTGCGAGCAGAAAGCCCTTAGGTGGGTTCCTTCATCACAAACGACACACCTAGGCCTTCTGCCCTCGACGAATACGGTGAGGTGGCTGCCGTCAGTGAGGTCTATTACATCTGGGATCTCCTCAATGCTTTTATGGTCCGCTTGGATCAGGAGCTCCATCCCAGATCCGGACCAGTTCACCTGCTTTTCTTTCGCCATTTCAATTATCTTGGTGTTGGCCTCAATGCCGGCGAGGGCGGCAGCCATTAGCCAGGGAATTTCGATGGCCGGTGGAACGTGGGTCACCCTGATCTTCACAAGTCTCTGGCCACAATAGCTTGGGACGAGTGTGAAGTCGTCACTTCTTAATGGGGCCATGGAGTGTTCTCTGGCCTCCTGTGGTGTTTCAAAGAACACATCCACGGTTCCATATTTCTGCCCACGTCTGATGTGGGTTTTTTTTGCCCACACGTGTCCCAAAGCTTTTTGGATTTGGGACTCAGATGCCCGTTCCACTCGGCGCGATTTTATATTAATTGTCCGATAAGACACGGTGCATAGGCGACGATGCTCCATTTTATTAGGTGTGTGTGTGGGGGGGACCCTGTACCCATGTTTCTTTACCCCACCTTTGGCTTCTTCTAATTCTTCCTGAGTTACCTGGATCGATTCGCACGTTTTTGCTACTCAGGCAAAACTCAGGGTAGTTTTCTTAATTTCATTGGTGCTGTTGTTGTTATCGTTATTTTTGTTATTGTTAATTTTAGTTTCAGTTGTGGTGGTGGTGATGTCAGTGGTGTTCGGTTTGGAAGAGTTCATTTTGGTTAAATTCATTTCGATATCACGAGTTAATTTATTTTTTTATTTTGTTTCTGTTGTCGCTGAGTGGTGGTGGGTTGGCGGCTTTAACACCTGCAGTCATTGGTAATGGCGGGAAATGAACGTCTGCCTGAGACAAATTTAAAATATTGCAACTGCTTACATTTCCAGTGTTGGCAAACGTAGCAATATTTACAATGGTGGTGTCGGTGTGAGGTGTTAGTTTGTGAGGAAGAATTGACTCTGAGTCATCCATGATTTTTCAAAGAAAAATTCTTGTTTGTTAATTATAAAAAGTTTAAATTTTTGGCTCAAGGCCCCAATATTTTTGAGTGTCCTTTTCAGAAATCAATGTATGTGCAGTTATATACAGTTAACAATAAAAATCTTCCATAAATGGCAATTTTAAACAACTGAAAATAACATACATTTGCGGAGCTCACGATGATACGATTTACTACGTGGGTCGCCAATAATAATAATAATAATAATAATAATAATAATAATAATAATAATAATAATAATAGGGAAGAAGACGCACGAGGTGACGGAGGTCATGAAATCGCTCCCGTAAGTTTTGAATTTTTAACATATTTAAATCATTTGTGAAATAACAACTCTTAGTACAAATGCTACGTAAAGCACCCGGCTTGAGCCCCAAAAAATTCGGACCCAAAATATATTGTTATAAGGCTCAAATATTCAAATATTCAACTTTGTATTGTACACTGTATATCCAAAAAAAATGGCTATAAATGGAAGAAGAAGAACCCCCCCCCCCCTCCTCTCCTCTGGCTACACTATATAGGACAGCTAAACTCACCAACACCAGAAACTAGATACACCGCCCACCCCATCATCTGTGTACACTAAACACAACAGCATTTTCACCTTCACCGCCACCGCTCACTACGGCCATCATTACCACCACTATCCCATCACCGCCGCCACCACCCCTTGACTCCTTCACTGCTGCTGCCACCGCTACAGCACCATCACTACAGTAATACGGCTCAAATATTCAAATATTCAACTTTGTATTGTACACTGTATATCCAAAAAAAAAAAAAAAAAAAATGGCTATAAATGGAAGAAGAAGAACCCCCCCCCCTCCTCTCCTCTGGCTACACTATATAGGACAGCGAAACTCACCAACACCAGAAACTAGATACACCACCCACCCCATCATCTGTGTACACTAAACACAACAGCATTTTCACCTTCACCGCCACCGCTCACTACGGCCATCATTACCACCACTATCCCATCACCGCCGCCACCACCCCCTGACTCCTTCACTGCTGCTGCCACCAATACAGCACCATCACTACAGTAATACGGTCGCATCACCGCCACCACTGACTCGGTATCGACATCACCGCCACCACTGTCTCAGTATCGCCAACGCCGCTAGTCTCTGCTGGCTACCACTTCCACATTATAGAATTCCTACTACTAACAAAGAGGAAGGCATCAAAATATATAGATAGACTCAAAAGAAAAAAGAAAAAACAAACAACAAAAGCAGCACAGCAACAACAGTAAAAAACGAGAAAAACAGAGAAAAACAAAAACAAAAAAAGAAACCCCAAAAACGTAAAGAAAATAAGAATGAAGAGAGAAGCAGGCGGACGGACAGAGAAGAGGGGGGAAAAAGTAAAACTTAAAAAACAAAAACTAAGTCAGACATTCGAATACTACATTACAATGAAACTTATGCTTATTCATTTTTGGGGCCCTTTCTGCCCGTGTGTTTGTTTGTTTATGTGTGTCCGTATACAGCGTGGTGATAATGCCACACAAGAGCCAAGTGGGATGGCGGATCCACAGATGGCTATGTAAACATACATTCGCCAATCCTCGATAAGAGTGTTTAAATATCGAACATAAACAGTTCGAATAACGGTGAAATGGAGACTAGAACGTCATGTGACAGACTCTCACCCAACAGGTGCCCCCTGGCTCAGCAGCAGGAACCTGACTGTCAACGAAATACTGCTGATGTTGGAGGAAGAAGAAGAAGGAAAGGGGCCAGAACCAACTGGACGAAAGAATTGAATAGAACTGTTATGCAATGCTACCTGAAAAGTAACCCCAAGGAGAGGGGCTACAGGAGACGGATGCATAACATCTGGAACGAGATTGGTTTATTTAAATTAGATGAACAAAAATTGGCCGGGCAGGCTCGGGTAATAAGAACTAATGGGTGGATAAGCGAGCTGGAACTGGAGGAACTGAGCAGAGAGAATGGTTTGGAGATGGCGGGTGTAGTATGCCAGACAAGCGAGCCGGCGGGAAATGAAGGTGAGGAGGTCCTGAGAGCGGAGGAACCACCCGAAGCAGACAATGATCTGAATACTGAGATAAATAATACCTGGAACAGAGATACGGCCACTGAGGAGATGAATGCTGACGGGCTAGGACAAGATTCGGTTGACATCCTAAATTTAGTGGTAGATGAGTTGAACAATGATAGTGGGAGACCTATGAACCTAAGATTTGTAGACAGGAAAAAGTTAAAAGAAACAACAGCTAAGGTAAACAAAGTCATCCCATACCTTGAGGCGAGGAGTCTTCACCAGTGCAACAATATCCTCAAAGCAACAGCAAATACGGTGAGGAAACTACTTGGTATAAAAGCGAGAGGAAACAACAGACAAGAAAGAGCAGAGCCGTGGTGGAAGAAGCGACTGAGTGGGCAAATCGGGGAAATGAGAAATGACATAGGAAAGCTTCAGTCACTACTGAATGGGACACTAAAAAACATAGGCACTAAAAATAGACTGGAAATAAAATACAAAACTAGGAGTAAAAAGCTAAATATTATCATAGAGGAATTGAAGCAACGCATTGTAGCAAAGAGTGCCAAAATCAGGCGATACGAGAACAGAGTCAGTCAGTATAAACAGAACCGCATGTTCGACAACAACCAGAAGATGCTGTTTGGACAGCTTGAGGGGAAAGAAAGAGGCACCGACTTGATCCCTGGGGCGGAACAAGCTAAAACATTCTGGAGAGGAATATGGGAGCAGGATGTTAGACACAATGCCCAGGCAGGGTGGATTGAGACAGTACAGAGGGAGATCGGTGAGCAGGCACAGCAGCAGACTGATTTGAGTATCACAGTTGAAACTCTTAAGGGGCAAGCCAAAAAACTAACCAACTGGAAATCACCAGGCCCAGATGGTGTGCAGGGGTATTGGATTAAACATTTAACATCCCTCCACCCGAAGCTGACGGCCATGTTCAATGACTGCTTGGTGTCGGGTGAGGTGCCAGAGTGGTTGACAAAAGGTACCACAGTTCTGATAATGAAAGACCGAATCAAGGGTAATGATGTTACCAACTATAGACCTATCACATGTCTGCCCGTAATGTGGAAACTGTTGACGAGCATTGTGTCTGAGGAAATCTACCATCACCTCCACACAAACAACTTGTTGCCGGACGAACAGAAAGGATGCCGAAAGAAGTCACGTGGTACAAAGGACCAGTTGCTTATTGATAAGATGGTAATGGGGAATTGCAGGAGGAGACACACTGATCTTGCCATGGGATGGATAGACTACAGAAAGGCATTTGACATGGTGCCTCATTCCTGGATCACCAAAAGCCTGGAGATCTTCAGGGTGGCAGATAACATCAGACAGTTGCTGGGCAGGAGTATGGGGTCCTGGGAGACAGAGTTGACATCAACTGGAGTATCCTTGGGAAGCGTGAAGATCAAGAGAGGTATCTTCCAGGGAGATAGCCTGTCCCCTCTGTTGTTTGTCCTTGCCCTGATGCCCTTGACCATTATGCTGCGAAAAGTGAGAGCAGGATACAAGTTGGGAAGGGGAGAGCTTACCATCAATCACCTCCTCTTCATGGACGATCTTAAGCTCTTCGGGAAAAGTGAGAAGGAGTTGGATGTGCTTGTTGACACTGTCCGTATTTTCAGCAGTGATATATGTATGCAGTTTGGTATTGGTAAATGTGGAGTCATTGTGATGAGGAGGGGTAGGTTGAGCAGAAGTAACGGGATCCAGATACCAACAGGTGAGATGATAAAGGAAATTGACTCTGAGGAAGGATACAAGTATTTGGGCGTTCTGGAGGCTGATGGCATAAAGAACAAAAAAATGAAGGAATTGTTAAGAACTGAATACATTCGGAGAGTAAGGAGCGTATTGAAGTCACATCTGAACAGCAGAAATGCCATAAGCGCAGTAAATTCCCGAGCTGTGTCTATTATTAGGTACAGTGCGGGAATTCTGAGATGGAATGTTGCTGAACAAAAAGAAATGGATAGGAAGACTAGGAAGCTATTGACTATCTACAACATGTTCCACAAGAGGAGTGATGTCGATAGACTTTACCTAAGGAGATCTGAGGGTGGAAGAGGTCTTATCAGCATAGAGGACTGTGTTCAGATGGAGAAAAACAACCTATACAAATACGTGACCTATAGTAAGGAGCCAATGCTCAGAGCTGTACTGAAGGAGGGGACAGTAGGCCAGGGGATACCCAAGGAGGAAATAACATCAAGGAGGAAGAGCAGCCTTAAGGGAAAATCCCTTCATAGTACCTTCTTTGAGAAAACTGAATTTAGAGATCCACAGACATGGAACTGGTTGAGAAGAGGAGACCTCAAAAAGGCTACAGAAGGAATGTTAATGGCTGCGCAGGAGCAGGCCCTCAAAACGAAGTGGTTGAAGCACCATATCTACAAGGAGGAGGCTAGCCCACTGTGCAGGATCTGTGGAGAGAGAGAGGAGACTGTGGCTCACATTGTGTCCGAGTGTAAACACCTAGCCCAGACCCACTATAAGGGCTGGAGACACGATGTGATGGGCAGGGTGATCCACTGGCACCTGTGCAAAGTAAACAATCTACCACATTCTGAGAAATGGTATGAGCATAGGCCAGAGGCGGTGATGGAGAACAGTCAGGTGAAGGTGCTGTGGGATTTTAGGATACAGACGGACAAAAAACTGGAACACAATAGACCTGACCTGGTGGTTGTGGATAAAGAAAAAAGATCGTGCCTGATTGTGGATGTGGCCTGCCCGTTCGACACGAGAGTGCAAGAGAAGGAGAGGGAGAAAATTAACCGATACCAGGACCTAAAGTGGGAGGTGAAAAGGATTTGGAACTGCCATGAAGTCAAAGTGATCCCGATTGTCATAGGCGCACTGGGGACTATCTCCAAAGGTTTCCAGGGATGGTTAAAGAAAATCGGCCCCTTCACGCTTTTTGGAACGCTTCAAAAGGCATGCTTGCTTGGAACGGCAAGAACCCTCCGATACGTCCTGAATATCTGAGGCTGCAGGTAGTGGCTTGATATTCAATCCAACGGACTTTCCAGTTAACCAACATCAATGACTGAGATTCAAGGAATAATAATAATAATAATAATAATAATAATAATAATAATAATTATAATAATAATAATGAGAGTGAGAGCAGGATACAAGTTGGGAAAAGGAAGGCTTACCATCAACTGCCTCCTCTTCATGGACGATCTTAAACTCTTTGGGAAGCGTAAGAAGGAGTTGAATGTACTTGTTGACACTCTCTGTATTTTAAGCAATGATATATGTATGCAATTTGGTATTGATAAGTATGGAGTCCTAGTAATGAAGAGGGGTAAATTGAGCAGAAGCAACGGAATCCATGTACCAACAGGTTAGATGATAAATGAAATTGACACCGAAGAAGGATACAAATATTTAGGCGTTCTGAAGGCAGATGACATCAAGAACAAAAAAAATGAAGGAATTGATAAGATCTGAGTACATTAGGAGAGTAAGGAGCGTATTAAAGTCACATCTATATAATAGGAATGTCATAAGTGCAGTGAATTCCCGAGCTGTGTCTATTATTAGGTACAGTGCGGGAATTCTGAAATGGAATGTTGTTGAACAAAAAGAAATGGATAGGAAGACTAGGAAGCTATTGATTATCTACAACATGTTCCATAAGAGGAGTGATGTCGATAGACTCTACTTAAAGAGATCTGAAGGTGGAAGAGGTGTTATCAGCATAGAGGACTGTGTCCAGATGGCGAAAAACAACCTGCACAAATACGTGACTGATAGTAGGGAGCCAATGCTCAAAATTGTACTCAATGAGAGGACAATAGACCAGGAGCTGTCCAATGAGGAAATAACAACAAGGAGGAAGACCAATCTTCATGAAAAATCCCTTCATATGACCTTCTTTGAGAAAACTGAATTTAGAGATCCAGACATGGAACTGGTTAAAAAGAAGAGACCTTAAAAAGTCTACAGAAGCAATGCAAATGGCTGCGCAAGAGCAGGCCCTCTGAACTAACTGTGTGAAAAACCATATTTACAAGGAGGAGGCTAGCCCACTGAGTAGGATCTGTGGAGAGAGAGAGGAGACTGTGGCTCACATTGTATCCCAGTGTAAACATCTAGCCCAGACTCACTATAAAGGCTGGAGATATGATGGGCAGGGTGATCCACTGGCACCTATGCAAAGTAAACAATTTACCACATTCTGAGAAGTGGAATGAGCATAAGCCAGAGTCGGTGATAGAAAACGATCAAGTGAAGGTGCTATGGGGTATTAGAATACAGACGGATAAGAAACTGGAACAAATAGGCCTGACCTGGTGGTTTTGGACAAGGAAAAAAGATCGTGCCTGATTGTAGATGTAGCCTGCCCGTTT
This sequence comes from Eledone cirrhosa, assembly GCA_964016885.1. Lineage (NCBI taxonomy): Eukaryota > Metazoa > Mollusca > Cephalopoda > Octopoda > Eledonidae > Eledone > Eledone cirrhosa. The sequence goes on along the minus strand of OZ024740.1, from coordinate 383,962,675 downwards.
GACACGAGAGTGCAATAAAAGGAGAGGGAGAAAATTAACTGATACCAGGACTTAAAGTGGGAGGTAAAAATAATTTGGAACTGCCATGAAATCAGAGACGTCCCGACTGTTATAGGCGCACTAGGTACTATCTCAAAGAGTTTCCAATGATGGTTAAAGAAAATTAGTCCAGCCCCGCTTTTTGGAATACTTCAAAAGGCATGCTTGCTAGGAACAGCAAGAACCCTCCGATACGTCCTGAATATCTGAGGCTGCAGGTAGCGGCTTGATATTCATTTCAACAAACTTTCCAGTTAAATAACATCAATGAATGAGACTAAAAAATAATAATAATAATAATAATAATAATAATAATAATAATTGTTTCTACTTTTGGCACAAGACCAGCAATTATCCAGTGCATTACTGGTACTTTATTGTATCGACAACAGCGTAAGGATGAAAGTTAAAGTTATAATAATAATAATATATATATATACTAGACCACCCGTCACCCGTTGGGTCACATTCACTTCAAAATATTTTTTTAAAAATCATATTCACATAAAAATTATTTTAAATAATCAAAATAAACACAGACGTGTATATAATGTGAATTGAAACTGGAAGGCCATATATATACATTTCTGCATGTATATATACAAATGTGTGTATTTTATATATAAATATATATATATATATATATATATATATGTGTGTGTGTGTGTGACACATATACACACACACAAACACACACACAGACATATATATATATATATATATATATATATATATACAGCACCACCACCAGCTCTCTTCCATTCTCCTTCTCTGTCTCCTCTCCCTTTGTCTGTGTATCCCTTTCAATCTACTCTCCAACAACCACTATCTATTTCTCTATATCCTTCTCTCTAAATATCTATGAATGTACTCAGAAAACCCCTCATTTCGGGAAACCCGTGCTTCGATTTACGCAAAACCTTTTTTTATTCCATTTTTATTCCCATTTTAAGGGCAACTCCCTTTCAAAGTATTTTCCCATTATGCACCCTTTCGGCTGTATTACATTAGAGACAAGCAAGCAATCAAGCAATCGCAGACTTTTAGTAATATATATATATATATATATATATATATATATATATATGTGTGTGTGTGTGTGTGTGTGTGTGTGTGTGTGTATATTATATATTTATATTTATATATTTCGTTTCTGAATTTGTTTATCAAGAATATTTATATGCAAACGTGTGTTGAAACCGATATGTGTGACGAAAGAACTTTGACAATATATAAACACCCATTCAGTTGTAGAACCAACCAACCAGCCGGAAATTTATAAAATTTATATTTATAAAATTTATAACATTTATAATAAATTGAAGTGAAAGCATCTGGTGCGTGTGTTTCTTATTGGCAACATGACCCTCCCAATATATATATATATATATATATATACAAATAAATAATCGAGAATCGAAATCTCAGCCCACGAAATCACGAAACACAATCTTCGAAATGTGTGGCAGAGGGCTCTATAGTTTGGGTAAACCACTGGCATCAATAATCATATTACGTTTAATAATCATTTTTAGTTTTTACCAGAACATAGGAACAAACCATAAATGCTATGGGAACGACAACAGCAGTTATGTAGTAATGTCATCACTCGAAGAAAGACATGTGACAACGACTTTGGTTGCATTTAAAATTTGAACTTATCGAGACTCGAGTAATTCTGCGAAGTAATATTGATTTCTGACACAGACACGGTGGCATATTTTTGGGTAGATGGTTATAGACAAATGCATTCATCCAATTTTAAAACGGTTCTTTATTTTATCGACCCCGTAAGTATGAAATGAGGACTCGATCTTGTCTACTTTCGAATGCAGACGTAAAGGTGCGTAATATACTAGATATTTTTGTTTGTCTCTCTACGTAATCTGCTATCAACGACCCTGTTTTTCATTAAAAAATGTAAATCTCGTTTAATAAGAGTATAAAGAGGTTTTGTCAGAGTATGATTTCAATCGATTGGAATATTATTAAGTAGGAAAATCACAAAGGTGCTTAATGCATTTCTTTTTAGGTTTATTGGTGCGTAACTTTGATAAATAGGCTGACAACAAGCATAATGTTATCTGCAGCGGTAAATTTCATAAATGTCCACCTATTAATAAGGTTACCGAACATTTCGAAGAGAATTTTTGTTAATCAACATAATTACATTTGCTTATATAACAATACCCACCAAATGAAATGAAAGGCTAAATATTCTACCAAAATCTTTGGACAACCAAATAAAATAAGATATTTATTAAATCGCCAAAACAATTTATAAACAAACACTTATATAAATCAAAAAAGTAACTTACAGCCTGAAAGGTCTTACGATTAGCTTTGAAGAATAACCTTTTTATTTGATTCGATTTTGTATTATTTTATTATGGTTGATTAGCAGAATTGGTGGGAGTGTCGTATACAGTGATCTCTGGTATTTGTTTCGGCTGGAGGTAAATGCTGTCTTTCAACATTCCGAGGTCGATAATGTACCAGAAACGTACTGGAGTCGATATAATCTACTTTCCCTCCCCACAAAATGCTAGCTTTGTGTCCTTATTTTAGACCGAACATTTTCGTTTTCGTCTTAATATATTTCTGTAATATAGCTATATATTATAGCTTCTTTTTACTGAAGTTTTCTTTCTCCTACAGCGCTTCCTAAGTAATTATTCTACCCCACTTACCAACACAAACATTCCGCTTTTATATTCCCCATTTTCTTCGCATGCTATTCACAATATTTTCACTACCCCTACTTTAATTTTCAATACACTACTTCCCCCCACGTACATACTCTCTCCACCTTTGCACGTAGCATATTAATGCTAGATTTTCCCCTTATATATATTTAATATCTATGTAGCATCACATACACATCTTTTTTCTTTCTGCCTCCAGCTGTCTTTACCATGACCCTTTTCTCTCTTTTAAGTTAGTTTATAACTTCAAAGTCATACGCCTTCTTTTTTTCCTGTTTACACTCACTCCCACTCTCTTATAAATGTATTCTTTCTTGGCGTTAAACCTTACTATATAATTACGATGCATCAAGATACAATTAAAAGAATCACTTTCGTATTCTTTTCTGTATTCCTTTCCTTATTTCTCTCCTTGACTTTCTATCTTGTTTTTCTCTCCCTATCATGTGCATGATATTTTATTTTCTTATATTTCCATCTTTTCATTACGTGTTTCTCCAATTTCGCCTTCTCCTCTCTGTCTCTCTGTTTATGCTTTGTTTACGTACTCTGTTTTCTCATTGTGCTTTCAATCTGTCTGTCGCTTTCGTAATAATATTTTGCTAAAACAGCTTATTTGTATATTTATATGCTAGAATAGAATGTTTACAAGCCTCGCTTTGACATTTTTTTTGTAAGTGTATCAACGTGCAATATTTAAATTAAAGTCGTAATTATTTCCCCAATAAACTGCGAAGCAAAACTCAGTAACTAGCAACACAAGATCCAGTGCATCAACCACTATTATTATTATTATTGCGTAGAAGGGTAGATTGGCATTATATGTAGAGTACCGTAGACAAGGCGCTTTGGGTGTTGAATTACAACACTATACGTTCTGAGTTCAAATACCTTCGATAAAATAAAGTAACAGCAGAACGATGCTGTCGGTGTAATAGACTTTTTACTCATCATAATATACTGGACTTAAGAAGTTATTGTTTAATTGCATGGGTGACAAATTGTCGTTATCGGTAGAGAGCAGGAAAATAGTTTGGGGGGATTATTCACGATAGTATATGTTCTGAGTTCGAATCCCGCAGAGATCAACACTGTTTTACCTCCTTCCGGGTACGATTAAATAAAATACCAGTTACATACTAATACCTATGTAATCGAATTTCCCATTTACACGAATCGGTGGTTTTGTGCCTATATTGGAGATCATTATATTTTGTTGTGTGTTGCATGAATCAGCGAGACCAAGTTAATTTGTCTCGAGTTTGTGCAGTATGTGTTGCTTCTTATATATTGAAAAGAGGAATTGCTATTCTCTGTTTGTTGTGCATAATTATATGACTAGATTTGGGTTGTGTATTTTGCTGAATGTCTTTTGGTCACACCTGTAAGACGCAAATGTGATTAGAGCGGCGGGAAAAATATTAGCTGTATGTGATCCAGGACTTTAAATTGTGAGTTAAATTCTGTTAAGATCAACTTTGTATTACACTTCCTGGTGTCGCTAAATTAGGGCGGAG
>OZ024740.1:383945914-383953414 GCA_964016885.1 Eledone cirrhosa | reverse complement strand
TTTTCATTCTAGGATTTTCTTATTTGTCTTATTTTTTTCCCGCCATCCGATCTTTCTTCCTCTTAACCATTCGTTTTAAATATATACACTATATATACATATATATACATATATATACACACACACACACACACACATATATATGTATGTATATGTATATATGTATATATATATATATGTATATATATATATATATATATATATATATATATATATATGTATATATGTATATATATATATATGTATATATGTATATATATATATATATATATATATATATATATATATATACACGTATATATATATATATATATATACACGTATATATATATATATATATATATATATATATATATATATATATATATATATATATATATGTATATAGATGAGATTCTACAGGACTAGAACTGTTTCATTCTTTAGAAATCATCAGGTGATGATTTCTAAAGAATGAAACAGTTCTAGTCCTGTAGAATCTCATCTATATTAAAACTTTTATACTCTGCTATCTATTGAGTACCTTACTTACTGTGGTTACCTCCGATTCAACCCGGAATAACGTATATATATATGTATATATATATACACGTATATATATATATATATATATATATATATATATATATATATATATATATATATATATAAATAAACATGTATTAAAGTCTGTACTCCGATTTGTTACTTTTCCAAGTGCTTACGCTCTGCTAACTCTCTCGATACGTAAATACACTATATATATATATATATAAGTTGTAATAGAATGAAACGAAATTTCATTTCTCACTCTTAGTACGGCACTTACTTAAATGTAAGTATGTATGTATACGTACATACATATATGTATACAGACGTACAGAAGCATGCATATATATATATATATATATATATATATATATATATATATATATATACATACACGTACACATATATATATGTACGTATCAGTTTAGCGGACGTTTATTATAACGCCCGCTTTGTCCGTTTGTAAACAAACGGACAGCCTGATTTATGCTGTACGGTGTTAAGGCAACCACGTCACCTTTTTGTTCAACACTGACACAGGAACGATGTACTAGTTTCAAGCTTCTTAGCTATCACCAGAACCTTATACCCTTCTGCCAGATGGTTGAACGTTCGAACGTATATAGTTTCCTTATGAAAATTAACGGCTGAGCAGCCTAATTTGCATATCGAGTGAGTTCAGTCGGCCAGGCGCACCGAAAACGATAAGTTGTAATAGAATGAAACGAAATTTCATTTCTCACTCTTAGTACGGCACTTACTAAACTGATACGTACATATATATATATATGTGTGTACCTGTATGTATGTATATATATATATATATATATATATATATATATATATATATATATGCATGCTACTGTACGTCTGTATACATATATGTATGTACGTATACATACATACTTACAAATATATATATGTATATATATATGTGTTTGATTGTAGCTAAGATGCTTCCATAGGCGGTATGTCGGTTGAGCACTCTATGCTCTTACGGAGCAGAGTATGATATAATATAAAACGAGAAATCAGTGATGCATCTGAACTCAATTTATTGTGTGTTACAATTGTTTCGCCGGCGGACAGCTCGAGACGCGATCAATGTGTGGATCTGTCTGATTCTGGACCCGCAGGTTCGACGGACACGTCTAATGATTTCGGAGCATATTCTCTCACTGTATATATATATATATATATATATATATATATATACAATTAGAATTGGTGCTCTGAAATAGCTATATATATATGAAAGTATATATAGTGTATTTTGCAATACACTATATGCTTAATTAAAAGCATTTCGAAGACCTTACGGTATTGTTTTAGAGTAGTGACAGTCTCACTTACTTTAATTTTCAGCAAACAGGGGAGATAAAGCTGAAAGAGGTCTCTTCGCACTTTTTGGTGCACCAAAAACATAAACACATCACAGTATCACAAGCGCAAACGCATACAAGCACGCATACAAGCACGCAATATATAAACGCAAACGCATACAAGCACGCAGCAGCAAAACCTCAACGAGCACGAATCACAACCCACTTATAGCAGAGTACAAAACAGCAGTTAGGAAGCTGCAGGGAATAACACCTCAAACTGCAACTGTCACCTCACCTACCAGATAGGTTCCCATTGGCGAACATATGCCTTGATTCGAGCCTAGTGTACATGTGTACGGTGAACCCGGGCAACTCTACTTGGCATTACATTGGATCCACCGCGGGTACTTTTAAAAAAAGGTGGTATGTGCACAGACACTCGATGGAGAACCGTGCACTAATAGGTTCTACAACCCTCGCCAAAAAAATATGGGAACTTAAGGACAATAACATTAACTACAATATCAACTGGTCGAGGTTGTCGGCCGCAAAGGCATATTGTACCGGTATGCCCTATTGTAGGCTCTGCGATCTTGAATTACTGTATATCCTTAGGAATGAAAAAAGGCTACTCAACAACAAGATAGAAAGATCAATTTCTGCAGACACAGGATCGCTACTAAATTCACAAGATTTAAGCCAGTGTGAATCGAACCAACCTAACTTAGCATTCAACATATGAAATCCACACTCTTACACAGACCACCAGAGAACTATAATATTCTTTAAGCAGCTACTAGCCTCCTTAATTCTATACCAGATTAATCTCTGCAAATATCTCATCAACCCATAAATATATCTCTTCTCAGCTGCTGTCAACAAAACTTCCTCACCCTTGATTCTCAACAGATGAACCTAAATCCAAGTAGATTAACAGAATACTACCAAAGTAAAACATCACCTTCCTCCTGCTGTTATAATTGTAGTCAGCATGTTTTCTCTCTCTATATATATATTGCCTCCTTAACCGCTGTATTAACTTACCTATTATATTGCTACTCTGTTAATGTTATTTTATACATGTATGTTATTGATGATGTGAAAGCTAAACAACCCCATGATTCGAACTAACAATCACTTCATCTAATATAGACCACTTAAATATTGAATCCATTTTACACCATAAAAATTACTATCCTCAGTACAATGAAAAATATTTTATCTGTCAGATAATAAATAATGCTTACGGTCACCAAACCTACGCTAAAGGAAATGGTACATTGTTTAAAGCTCCGGCTTATCTCTACACTATATATAATACACCCCATGACAGCTTTTACATGTCAATTTCAGATATCTGCCTCATATCAGCTCGTTCTACATGCTAGATTGATGTTGTGATTATTTCAACTAATTTATTGCTAGAATTGTTAGTATTGTTGTTATTGTTCTGATTCAATGGCACTATTATATATAGAAGCCATGCCTGTGTATCCCCTTCATTCTCGCCAGCTCTGATGAATTGATTGGTTATAACTATGTATTGGTGATCGATTGATGCCGAAACAGGCGGGTAGCGATCTCTAGACATACCAGTTCAGAGAAACAATTATCAGAAATGTGATTAAAACCCTTATTGTATAGCAAACCGTGTCACTCTTCTTTCTTGATTTATTATTACTCCAAGTGTAAACAACATAGAAATCAACGCGTACTCGCAACATCACTATGGAAACGCCTTGTTGAGTCAAACTTAACCAAGCGTTGATACCATCCACTACTCGGAGTACCCTAACTGGATTACACCTAAGTGGACTACCTATAACAATAATTTGTTATCCCGTATATATATATATATATATATATATATATATATGTGTGTGAGTGTGTATATATATATATATATGTGTGTATATATATATATATATATATATATATATATGTGTGTATATGTATATATATGTGTATATATATATATATATATATATATATATATATATATATATATAAACGTATGACAGGAAAGGGAAAGAGAAACTTACATAGACAGATAAATAATATACACCATATTTATCCAAGTCAATTCATATATTTAAAAGATTCGATCCTTTCAATTTGTTTCAATCATATAACCTATTTATAGATATACACATGCACTGACCTAGACATTACAAACAAAAATACTTCGACGAATTCATAGCATGCACATACAACTGCACACGCTGTCGTAACATATATGTGCTGAAAGTATCCCACACAATGTATATAACAGTTCTAGAAAGAATTATTTACCTAAACTCATTATTGATATCTTAGCTCTTAACTTCCTGTAAGCTATCTTTTAATCAAGATTCTGACAATTATCATCTAATCATCTTGTTCACTATTGCAGAGACATGCATTGACGTCAACGTACAGGCAGGTGCGCTAGCAAAGTGAAACTAAGAGGTATTTGTCAATGATACACTCTGAGTTTCAACGATACTGTCAGACAGCATTTTTTACTCATCATGAATTTTGAAGATTATATATCAGTGATTACTTTTTAGCAGAATTGTAAAGGTATATAAGTATTCTAATGTTTTGTAAAGAATTACAGATTTTGTATAAAAACACTTACCGTAAATATACATACATATAAAACACTTACCGTAAATATACATACATATAAAACTACATGCTTTACCATATAAAATACGATACAGGCAACAATAACATAATTTTAAGATTTCATTTATTATTAACATATCGTACCTCTTTTAACATAGTCCTTAAAAACAGGCCCAAACATCTATGGTAAGCCCAGTATTCGAACTATTTACAATTCGTTGTATGCATCAGATTCTGTGTTATCATCTTCCGGAAACATTCTGAGAGATCCCCTTTGGAGATTTTCCTAGATAATATCCATAAGTAGGACTTAAACAGCTTGTTTTCCTTCTGACAACACCCACGCATTACCCATATATAACAAACATACACACCCACATTCTATGGACTGATAGCTATTTGAAGGAATCATAGAAAATTTGTATATAACCAGACACTGATGTTTTAGTCTGAAGGGGTGTCATTTTCTGTGAAAAGAGCTCTATGTGGAGTCAAGCTAGTAGGTGGTACATCTTATTAGCCACCTTGCATAGCAGGACTGAATCTGTATCTGATTGGGCTTTGATATTGTGTAGTTTAATGTTCATTTTATTCCTTTCATAAATTTAGTAGAATTTATTATTTTAGGTTTTTGTATTAAATTGTACAATGATATATGAATTCAACCCATCTTTACTTATCTTTGAGTTATAAGGCGTACTAAATTTATGGTCATCATTTGCCAATGAATTCTAAAGATAATTATTTCCTAATTATGATCCTCAACTATCATAATATTTACCGTATCCAGGGCATTGTTATTAGACACGTATTAATAGCATTGTAATAACAATCATATAGTTAATTGTCCATTTTATAACATCAATCGGTTTTATAGTAGTCTGAAATATATTATTATTATTATTAGGGCTGGAATACTAATCACGTATTAGTAAGTGCAATGACTGTTATATTATATGCAAGATGACATATGCACACATAAAAAGGATCAGGAATATATGCAAATATATATACACATACAAACCCACATATATACTCCTCTACAAAGAAATGGAAGTATGTACATACACTGGGTATCCGTGTAATCACAGATATACATCAAAATATGTTCACATCAGTGCATTCGAACATTCATATTGATGAGGCATACTGTAGAAATCATTCGTAACCACTCAGTGGTAAGTAAAGAATGCCTTCCATTCTTGATACATCCAGCGTTGCATATACAGCCGATTTTTTGGAAGCAATACCTTATGCATGGTCATTATCTTTCTTCTCGGTGGATTGGCAGTATCGGTAGAGGGTCGGACGCCATACTTTGACGCATAGAGTTAAGGACCTTGCCATTCTGAGTTCAAATATCACCGAGGTTAACTTTGCCTTTCATCCTTACGGGGTCGATAAATTAATGTACCAGTAATGCACTGGGTAATTGCTGGCCTTGTACCAAAAAGTAAAAACAATTATTTTTCTTCTTGTTGCGCAAGTCTATCTACTCAGTCCCAGTAGTGTAACTCATCACAGATACAGCCCTTGTATTTATAGCATGAATCAAGTATTTCTTTATATTGATTTGAACACAGCGAGAAAGTTTATGCTCTGAAAATAATTTGTTTTTCATATTGTTATTCTATAATCCATATATAGACTCCAAGATATTTGTTCTCGTCGCCATTTGAACCATTCATTCCTTTACTATATGGTAATTAGAAGCCAATTACATGACACGTATTCCCAATTTCCACGCTAAGATCTGAACAATATGCGACGGCAGTTTCATTCTTATATTCTGGCGGAACTCGAATTTGTTGACGTCAATATAGAAGTTTTAATCGCCGATATAGAAGTCATTTACGGATTCATTACAACAATCGTTCTTCAACTTAAATCTTAGCTTGACTTATTCATTAATAATGATATTAATATGATAACAATGACAAAGAGCAATGGATAAATTAAGTTGTCATGAGAAATACCCCCATGATCATATTGCTTAGAAATCTATTATATTTGTGCTTCAAACTTTCATGCCAGCTTCAATCAATTGTATTAGATTACCTATTACACTAATTAACTTCGTTTTTTCAAGAATTCGTGACAAGAATTTTTGAAATATTCGTATTTAGAAATACTTGTTGGTACATACACCGTCCTACTGATTGAGTAAAGTGTGATGGATTGAATTATGTCACTTTATTGGGCCCTCAAGAGTAGCTATATTGGTAGAGCATCATACACCATGCTGTGCAGCAGAGCGTTATGGTCCCTTGCGTAACTTTGCCTGTTATCCTTACAAGGTCGATACAATGAAGCACCAGTAATGTACTGGGGTAATTGCTGGCCTTGTGCCAAAAGTAGAAACAATTATTTCAGAGAACGGCACGTGAAAAATATAAATATGATTATTTTTTGTTTTATTCCCAGTAAGAAGAAACAAGAATACGTTTGCAGAAGCAAGAAAACACAACCTCATGCTTTCGTACTGGTTTCTGATGTTCTCTTATGGTATCAGCCCTCACGTGTAGCGTCATCAGCAATTCACTAGTACCAGTCTTCTGCTAAGGGTGCCATGCTGGTTGTAGCGCTCACTAGCATTGTCTCCGGTGTCTTTTGTTAAGTATCTATATTAACGATAACATTGAAATTGGAGATGGCGATGACGAGTTTGCGACTGATTGTGGATAAAATATAAGTTGATGATGATGAATTTAAGATTGAGTATAGCGAAATTGACGTTGATGATGGTGAATGTAGAAGGGAAATCCTGTACAGAGGGAAGGCCCGAAATTTGAATAATACTGATACACATAACTGCTACATTCAAAATTATTCTCCGACATTCAAATTATAAACAATGTTTTATTATAACATTTGCAGCAAGTGATAATGAGTGGGATTGCCTCTGAACATATTTATTTATACATATTTCCGAACACTAGCGTATACATTTCTCTACAATATGTTTATATGTATGCATGCATAGATAGATAGATACATACATACATACATACATACATACATACATACATACATACAT
>OZ024740.1:383935914-383940914 GCA_964016885.1 Eledone cirrhosa | reverse complement strand
TAAGACCACAAGCAGGAGGAGAGCGACTTGGTGGTCGAACAATAAAGTAGATGAGCCAGTTAAGGCCAAGAGATAGGAATGGAAGAACGGGGAAGCAGGGTACATTACATAGAGATCAAGAGGGAAGCTAGGCGACAAGTATACTTAGCTAGGAGGGAAGCAGAGGATAGGAAATTCAAGCATGTTTTGCAACATGAGGACCAGAAACAGGTGTTCAAGATTGCGAGGCAGTGTGTCAGAGAGAATTGTGATGTCATTGGAGAGAATTGTATCCGGAATGATAAAAGTAAGCTTGACACCCTCACAATTGCTGAAAAGAAAGATGCATGGAAGAACCATTATGATAGATTACTAAATGAGGAGAATGCATGGGAAGAAGAGACCCTACCCCAAGTAGACCCTATAGAGGGGCAAGCAGTACAAGTCAGCAGCAGCGTAGTAAGTAAGGCAATCAAAGATATGAATATTGGGAAGACAACCGGTCCATCGGGTATAGCTGCCCAGATGCTGAAGGCATGTGGGTCTGTAGGTCACACTATAACCACACGTACTGTTAACCAGGTAATACTAGAAGGTGTCATACCAAAAGATTGGTGCAGTAGCATCATTGTCAACTGCTACAAAGGTAAAGGTGATTCACTAACTAGAGGAAACTATAAAGGTATAAAGCTGATGGACCAGGTCATGAAAGTAACAGAAAGAGTTATAGCAAAATTGATTAGGGACCGGGTGAAACTAGATGAGTTGTAATTTGGGTTTGTACCAGGAAGAGGCACCACTGATGCCCCCTTCCTTGTGAGGCAGTTACAGGAAAAGGACCTAGCTAAAAGTAAGCCACTCTACCTGGCATTCGTAGATCTCGAGAAAGCCTTTGACAGAGTTCCACGTGCTATAATCTGGTGGGATCTTAGAAAACTAGGAGTAGGTGAATGGCTTGTGAAAGCTGTACACGCCATGTATAGGGGAGCAGTCAGCAAAGTTAGGATTATCAATGAATATAGCGAGGAATTTAGCGTACAGGTTGGTGTCTACCAGGGCTCTGTTCTTAGCCCTCTCCTGTTCTTCATGGTCCTGCAGGCAATAATGGAGGAGTTTAAGACCGGATGCCCATGGGAACTCCTGTATGCAGATGACCTCGCACTTATAGCTGAATCTATGGTAGAACTAGAGAAGAAATTCCAAACTTGGAAGCAGGGACTAGAAAGAAAGGATCTCAAAGTCAACATGACAAAGACTAAGGTCCTTGTAAGTAGACGAGAAAACAGAACCCAGATCCCCTCAGGGAAATGGCCTTGCTCAGTATATAGGAAAGTTGTAGGTTGGAACTCCATTCTCTGCCCCAAATGCAAACAATGGGTACACAAGAGATGTAGCGGGATCTCAGGAAGCTTAACTAAGAATGTAGGCTTCACATGTAGCACCTCTGCTGGGACAGCAAGCAGCAAACAGACACAGGAAACAAGTACCACCAATCTCTGAGAGGGCTCTGTAGAAACAATTGCCAGCTTCTGCTACCTAGGTGACCGAATTAGCAGCGGGGGTGGGTGTTCAGAAAGTACAATAACTAGGGTAAGAACGGGATGAAAGCAGTTCAGGGAACTACTGTCACTGCTAGCTGCAAAAGGCTTCTCCCTCAAAATGAAAGGCAGACTGTATGATGCGTGTATCCGAACAGCAAGTGAGACTTGGGCGCTGAAGATGGACGACTTACGTAGATTAGAAATAAACGAAGCCTGCATGCTCCGATGGATGTGTAATAGTAATATACGCGAACGGCAAAGCATAAATGAATTGAGAGAGAGACTGAGCATAAGAGGAATCAAATGATGTGTGCAGGAGAGGCGGTTGCGTTGGTATGGACATGTGATGCGTATGAAGGATGACAGCTGCATAAAAAAGTGCAGAGCACTAGAAGTCAATGGAAACCGCGGAGTGGGGAGACCCAAGAAGACCTGGGATGAGATGATAAAAGCCGACCTTGCCCAATCACACCTCTCAAAGGCGATGACACACGACCGTGACCTCTGGCGTCACGCAGTAATACAGAGTAACCGACCTCCCATGGGTACAAGCTGAAGCATATAGACAATATGCCCCACACACCCCACCGCAAGGTGGTTGTGGAGGTGCCACGGCAAAAAAGCACCCAGCCCACACTGTAAAGTGGACGTGTAGGCGCCACAGAAAAAAGCACGTAGCACTCACTGTAAATGAGGTTGGTGTTACGAAGGGCATCCAGCTGTAGAAATCAAACCAAAATCAGTTTCTGTATGAGCAAGGGATGGTCAGCCGACCAGACACTGCCCACAACAGGACAACCCGTCTAAACCATGCTAGCATGGAAGAACGGACGTAAAACGGTGATGATGATGATGATGATATATATACACATACAAACTTACATACATGCACGGATATATGAGTATGTGCATATATAAACATACGATCACTGAATCAGAAAAAAATATATTTAAAATTGTTTCCGAAAATGTTACCAAAATATACATATTTATGAAAAGGTCTTTTGAGATATAAATTGATAAAATATTAATATATGTATATTTACACACACACACACATATATATATATATACATATATATATATATATATATATATATATACATATATATATATATATATATATATATACATATATATATATATATATATATATATATATATATATATAAATATATATATATATATATGTATATATAAATATATATATATATATATATATATGTATATATAAATATATATATATATATATATATATACATATATAAAAAACCTTATATATATATATGTATATATAAATACATATATATATACATATATAAAAAAAACTTATATATGTATATATGTGTGTGTGTGTTTATATTTATATTATATTTATATCCATGATGTATTATATTCATATTAAATTATATATAACATATTTTTACATGCTTTTTCTAATCTGTCTCCGACGGCACGGTCTTTTGGGCCAGTGTACTATACATTAATTGCGGTTTGACCAATATCATATGAAAAGTATGCTGTGAAGTCACCGCGTTGCTGCCATGTAAAAAACTATGGATTTATATGCGCCAAAGTGTAAATATATATATTTATTTATATGCACGAAGATGCTATAAAATTGCTTATAAAATAGCGTGTCCCTTAAATGTAGAAATACAAGTTAACATCAGCCGCTACCTGTTAGGTGGTATATACAACATTGTACGGCGTAATTCTGGCTGTTTGTTTGTTTAAACAAACAGAGCATTATAATAAATGTTCGGTTAACCGATACGTGCATATATATATATGTGTGCATGTATGTATATATATATACATACTACTGTACGTCTGTATACATATATATATATATATATATATATATATATATATATACATACAAACACACACACACACACTATATATATATATATATATATATATATATATACATGTATATATATATATGTATATATATATATATATTTAAACATATATATATATATATATATATATTTATATATATATATATATATATATATATATATATATATATATATATATATATACACGTGTGTGTATGATTGTGTATAGAAGATTATATTAATAAAAGGAATTACAATATAATATACATGATGGCTGCCCCCTCGTTATCGTGTATGGCCATTGCACGATATACCATTATTAATAATTATGAATTCATTCTATCGTGCAATGCCTGTGCATGAAGATATTTTTAAAGTGAGGAAAGATTGTGCTCCGAGCCAATCTCACTCTCGGAGTGACAGTAGCTATATTCCGAAAAGAAGAAAAGATCAACATCATCGGTAACTACTGAGCCGCAGGTTTTATATCGGAGTTATCCCAGTTTCCTGAGTTGCCTTCTCCTAGAATAATGCCCTGACAAAGGTTAAGTGTCCTTCTCTCGCAGTGGTTTAACCGCGCGGTACATCTGTATATACATATTTACACACTTTTGGATGGCCGTTGACTCTTATGAGTTCTTCCCACCTTTGTCAGGTCTTGCTTTTTGTCATCAGGGTGTCCAAAATCCTCCTGCTCACCAAGTAAACTTGGTGGGGTTGCCGGTTTAGTCGCCGAAGACACGACCATGCGACAGCTTGTACTGGGTTGCATGTTACCAGAGTGACCCGACATGATATACATACATATATACATAATATACATACATATATATATAAAAATGAAGCATTTCCGTCGGAAAGGTACAGGAAAGAAAAGAGTGCTCTATGTAGGCTACAGAGCTTATTAATTATGTAAAAAAACAACATAAGATAATTATTTCATTTACCAGTGGTTTCTTGAAGGCAGATTTTGTGTCTGTTTCAGTTGTCAGAATGAATAAATAACATGGTGTTTTTATTAAGTATGGATTTGAAAACAAAATTTAGGAAATATGAAAGTGAGGCTGAAAAAAACGGGCGAAAAGAAAATAGGGAAAAAAATATATAAATATGAAAAATATATATATACAAAAATAAATATCCAGAGCATAAACATACACACACTCAACTACGCGCATATACTTAATAATACCTAGATGTATACTTCCTCACATAAGCGTATTTTCGTCTAAATAGAAATACGGACACGAACATAAATACTTACACATACATATACACAGATATATATGCACTCAAACATGTACATACAAATACGGGAAGTAGGTTAGAGAAGGAATAACTAAATAAATAAAGAAGAACAAAATATACTATATATATATATATATAGAGAGAGAGAGAGAGAGAGAAATTACATGAATCAAAGTTCTGTTCAAATCATTTATTCGCTTACAATTGTTTCTTCCAAACCGAAGTTTGGAGTGTTCGGAGCAAATTTTCAATGATTGTTTACATACATGACCTCCTTTTCAACACAAGAGACATACAGAAACATATGTATATGATAAAAACCATAACACTGTTTTGCTTCTAATTCTTAAATATTTCTCTGCACACAAGCTTCTATATCATACAT
>OZ024740.1:383918414-383930914 GCA_964016885.1 Eledone cirrhosa | reverse complement strand
TACATACCCACCTTTTTTATTTATAGATATTATTTCTGTGTGTATATATGTGTTGTGTATATGTGTATATATATATATATATATATATATATATATATATATATATATATATATATATATATATATATATATATATATATATATGTATATGCATATGTATATATAATTATATATATATCTGTATGTAATATTAAGGATACTATTTATGGTTATGTATATACTAAAACTTTTTATAGTTACGTATATATTAAACCCTAAACAGGTTTGGATGAAACAATTCTAAGTTAATAAATGCTTTGAACATAGCTTTGATTCTTGTGAACTCTACATCTGTATGTATATGTATGTGTGTATATAGTCGTATTTTATATGTATCTGTATGTATATTTATGTGTGTGTATATATATATATATATATATATATATATATATATATATATATATATGTATGTGTGTATGTGTGTGTGTGTGTGTGTGTGTGTGTGTGTGTGTGTGTGTGTGTGTGTGTGTGTGTGTCTGTTTATATGCGTGTGTGTATTTTTATTAAGGTGGTGACGTAACCTTTTGTAGATATGTGTGTGTGTGTGTGTATATATGTATTTTTTATATATATGTATATGGTTTTGTGTGTGTATATATATAATTGCCTCAGAGACGGCTTGAGCTCTGATGTCGGGGTCATACTTTTTCCTATATGTATATATATATATATATATATATATATATATATATATATATATATATGTAGGTGTATGTATATATATGTATATATGTGTGTATTTGTCTGGTTTTGTGTGTGTGCGTGTGTGTGTATATATATATGTGTATGTATATGCATAATTACATACAGAGTGATTTAGTGTTTATTTTCATTGATTATTTGCTCCAGGAACTTATTGAGTGCTGTATATCAGCTATAAACATTTATTTATTTATTTATTATATGTCGTATTCCCAACCATTTTTATTTTTATATATATATATAACATTTATGTATTTGCTTATATATATATATATGTATATATATGTATATATATATATATATATATATATATATATATATATATATATATATATATATATATATATATATATATATATATATATAGAGAGAGAGAGAGAGAGAGAGAGAGAGAGAGACAGAGAGAGAGAGAGAAATTACAAAAAT
This sequence comes from Eledone cirrhosa, assembly GCA_964016885.1. Classification (NCBI taxonomy): domain Eukaryota; kingdom Metazoa; phylum Mollusca; class Cephalopoda; order Octopoda; family Eledonidae; genus Eledone; species Eledone cirrhosa. The sequence continues at coordinate 383,929,747 of OZ024740.1, read as the reverse complement.
CAAAGTTCTGTTTAAATCATTTATTTGCTTACAATTGTTTCTTCCAAACCGAGGTTTGAGGTCTTCGGAGCAATTATTCAGTGATTTTTAACATACTTGACCTCCTTTTCAACACAAGATACATATAGAAACATCTCTATATATTGACCCACAGTGGGTTGACATCCATTATAATAATATAGCATGGTAATTTACATACAAAGATTACAGTCATATTAAAGGACAAAATTAAAGTTAAAATTAAAATTAAAATAAAACATTGGCAGTTTACTAAGATAAAGCAAGAGGAAAGTTTGGAGTAGCCAGTGTATGCAACAGTCACACGTGTGGCATGCATTCGTGTCCTATTTATACAAGGCAGATTGTTACATGTAAAGCAAGCAGTCAAAACAGGCAATTAAGAGCATCATGGGGGCTGTACTGGTAAAGCATTATTCACACACACCCGTAGGATATAGAAGCCCGTGTGTAGAGAAACATCAAAAATATCAAAAATATTACAAATGAGAAATATATAAGAAAACAGGGAGAAAGAGACGATTATGAGAAAGAAAAATATATTTTTTTTCCTTTATTTTATTCTTTTTTTTTTGTCTTGTCTCTCTCTCTCTTTTTTCTGGGTTATAAAATGATTAAAACGAAATGTTTTACTTTGTGTGAATTGTTAAGGAATTAGTTGATTTATTTATTATTTAACAATGGCATTTATTTATCTATTTATATATTTAATTATTGTCTATTACCGGTTTATGCATTTATATGCATTATCAAATGATAGTGAAATGTATTAGTCTGGTGTCGCACATGTTAAACAGAAGGTGCAGAAAGTATAATGTTATATATAAACAAGGTTTAGGAAGTGAAAAGAAAAAAAAAATGGAAAAAATACCGTGCATAATGTGGAACGTAAAAAGTCAATGTGGAAGAAAAGTTAATGTTATTTACAAGCACAGTCATTGAAGTTAAGCAGTTCAAAATGTGTTAATATCGCAAGTGTGCTTAGTTTAACCATGGTTACGTGAAGGAGGCAAATGGTGGATTGTGGTTTGATATGATTTCCCTTTTTAGAGAGTTAATATGCAGAGGGAAGCAATTCTTCCTAGGTGATATTTAATTTATTTAAGAAAAAGTATTAGGTATGGTGTGAGGGAGGTAACTCTTGTAAATGTTTGATGGTTTGTTGCAGTTTTAGATTGGTCCGAATTTTAGGGCATTGAGTACTGGTTGAAATTTATTAATGAAATGTGTTTCCTTATTGGGGCATGGGATGAAATTAGCGTTGTTTTATGAATTTGTAAATGGGGAAAATTTTAAAGTTTTGAAGTTGGTTGAGAGCACAATTGGCGATATCTTCACTAAATGCAATCTTTCTATATTCCTGTATTTTAATTTGTGATTTATGGACGGTCATACGTTGACGGAGGCTGTTTTTTGTCTGTCCTATATAGTGCTCTTGACAACCTGAGCTAGTCAAAACATAGATAACGTTTTCAGATGCACATGTAAAGTTGTGTTTAACTGTGAAACGTTGTCCTTGTTTAAAATAGAATGTTGAACCATCTATTAGATTTATGCATATGCCACAGTTGGGCGTTCTGCATTTTGTTACTGTAGGGTTTATTGTGAGGGTTTGTTGGATTTTGGCTTGTGTGAGGATGTTTTTTATGGATTTGGGTTTAAACAAGTTTCTATGAATACATCAAAGAAAGAGTTTTACACACATACATGTGTGTGTATGTGTGTGTGTGTATATATATATATATATAATGTAGGAGGTGAGTTTTATTGTAGTACAATAAAGCAATGCAGATATCGGATAAGAAGCACTCTACAGTTTGTAGGACTGGAGTATGCATAATATAAGATCAAAAGATGGTTAAAGGAGTTCCATGTATTTTATTATGCGCATTTCAAAAACAAACATCATCATGCAATAATATTTGTGTTTTCATCAGATAAAACAGGAGAACATGATATGAAGGCTAAAAAACACTTGTGGATAGTGCAGTTTTAAATCAACATATCATGATATGTTGATTTAAAACTGCACTATCCACAAGTGTTTTCTAGCCTTCATATCATGTTCTCCTGTTTTATCTGATGAAAACACAAATATTATTGCATGATGATGTTTGTTTTTGAAATGCGCATAATAAAATACATGGAACTCCTTTAACCATCTTTTGATCTTATATTATATATATATATATATATATATATATATATATATATATATATATATGTAGGTGTGTGTGTGTTTGTATGTGTGTATATATATATATATATGTATGTATGTGTATATATATATGTATGTATATGTATGTGTATATGTATATGTATGTGTGTGTGCATGTATTTATTTATATGTATGTGTATGTGTATTTGTGTTTATTGCTTACCACGTGTCTTTGTTCATTTATTTGCGTCCTTTGCTGTATCGCTGTGAACGTTATAATAATTTTTACATTTATTTTTATTTTTATGTGACGGCCTATATGGTCGTCTGTTGTTTTTTATTTTTATTATTTTATTATTATTAATTGTGTGTTCGCGTATGTGTTTACATATATCTATATTAGTGTGTGCGTGTATATATGTGTGTATGTATGTGTGTGTATGTACGTGTGGATATATGTATGATTATGTGTGTGTGTATATATATATATATATATATATACATGTGCGTGTGTGTTTGTGTATTTTTGTGTATGTATGTATATGTGGATATATATGTGTGTATGTATGTATATGTATGTGTATTTGTACGTGTATATATATGTGTATGTATATATATATGTATATATGTATATATATATATATATATGTATATGTGTATATGTGTGTGTATGTATATGTATATGTGTGTGCGTGTGTTTGTGTGTGTATGTGCATGTGTGTTTATCTACTTTTATTCTTTTTCCTTTCCTCCTTCCTTTTCCAGCCTCACTTTCATAAAGATTATATTTTTGTTTTAAAAATCGACTGTCAATAAATACACCAGGATTTTTTTCATTCTGATGATTGAAAGCGAATTTTGTTTGCTTTCAATAAACCACTGTTAAATGAAATAATTATCTTATGCTACTTATTACATAACTATTAAGCTCTGTAACCCACATAGAGCACTCTTTTTTCCTGAACCTTTCCCACGGAATTACTTCATTTATATATATATATATATATATATATATATATATATATATATATATATATATATATATATATATATATATATATATACATATATAGATATATATACACACATATTTATATATAAACAGACACATACACACACAGACACAGACACACACACACACACACATATAACTAATAAAAACACATATATATGTATGTACACATAAGCCTGTCAGCATATGCGCCCACATACAACCATATGTGAGTACACTTAAAAACCTATTGGCTAAGTAAGGACAAGGGGGAGTAAATCTGAAATAAAATAATAAAAATAATTATTAATAACAGGTAAGGGGAAAGGGCTGTAAACGTTGTAGAGATTGAGTGTTTGTGATGAGATCTGGATAAGGGTATATAGTTAAAAAGTGATCTGAGTAAAGGATGAAAGTGGTTGGTGTGTATGTGTTAAAAGTATAGTAGGGGCGGGGGTGATTATTAGTCAAATGAAAAAAATACATAAAAACATAAAAAAATAAAAAATAAAAATAAAGAAATATATAGAATGAGATGATGGAGAAAAAGTATAAATTGGTAGAAAGTATGTGTTCATAAGGTAGTGAGTAGAAAGTATGTGTTCATATTGGTAGTGAGTGGAAGGCGTGATAAGTAAAGAAGAATCTCAAGGTGGTTGAGTAATCGTTGGTGTGTTAATCCAGTTAAAACATAGATGCGATTTCAGGTGCGGACAACATCTAAAGATCTCGGTCTTAGAGTTGAGACAAGTGGGAGGGGTTTTGAAGTTTTGGAGTATTCTAATTTTTTTCGTATTAACAAAGAACATTTCTTTGTGACCCTTTGGTATTCTCTTGAATGGTCTAAAATAGACCAATCAATAGTGTATGGAATGTTTTTGTCTTTAAACTCCCACACTTTATTTGCCAGCGCCGTTGCTGTTCTTTTTTCATGGTGTTTGGTACCCCTCTTTTATACTCCCACCTGCGAGCGTATGTGTATTTATAGTTTGTCTGCCTTTCTGTTTATATACACATGTGTGTATATTTATACACGTGTGTGTATATTTATATATGTGTGTGTGTCTATTTTACGTATACATGTGTGTGTGTGTATATATGTATATATATTTATATAAGTTTTAATATAGAAGAGGTTCTACAGGACTAGAACTGTTTCATTCTTTAGAAATCATCAGGAATCTGGGTATCCAAACCCAGATTCCTGATGATTTCTAAAGAATGAAACAGTTCTAGACCTGTAGAATCTCTTCTATATTAAAACTTGTATACTCTGCTATGTATTGAGTACCTTGCTTACTGTGGTTACCTCCGATTCAACCCGGAATAACATATATATATATATATATATATATATAAAAGACGTAAAATAAGAAAATATTTAAAAAAAAATTTTTTTTTAATTTTTTACTTACTTACTTAAATTTTCACTCCAACTAATTAGTTTCTGCAATGGGATAAAGACAGTTACATAATCCAACTGTCGAGAATTCATTGCGTCATCAGATATATATATATATATATATATATATATATATATGTATATGTATATATATATATTTATATCTATATATATATGTGTGTGTGTGTGTTTGTATATATGTTTTTGTATATATGTGTATATATGTTTGTATGGATTGACGTATATGTTTATTTGTATGCGTGTGTTGATTTTTTAGTGCGTGCGTGTGTGCGCGCGCGTATGTGTACGTATGTACGTGGGTTATGTACCTTTGAGATTCATCTATCTAATTTATTGTAGGTTTTTTTGTATGTGTATGTATGTGGATGTGTGTGTATATGTATGTATGTTTGTGTATATATATGTGTGTATGTGTTTGTATATGTGTATATATATATATATATGTATGCATATATGAACGTATATTTATCTTATATCTAAATACACATATATGTGTGTGTGTTTGTATGTGTGTATAGATATATATGCCTGTATGTGTGTATATATGTATATATATATATGTCAGGTCACCACTTGGTGCTACTGCTAACATGTATCCCAGTACAACCTGTCTCATGGTCGGGTCGTTGGCGACTAAACTGGCAACCCCACCAAGGTTTCTTGGTGAGGAGGGTGACTTTGGACATCCTGCAGGACTAAAAACAAAACCTGTCAAAGGGCAAAGAAGCTCTTAAGAGTCAATGGCCATCCAAAATCAGTGGGAGAGATGACCCCTTAGCCTTTGTCAAGGCAGAATTCTAGGAGAAGGAAAACTCTGATATAACACCTGCAACCCTGATGGTATCCAATGATGTTGACTTGTTCTTCTTTTTGGTAAATATCATCTTGGTTAAGAGAGTGGGACTGGCTTTGTGCAGTGCCTTTGCTCACTATAAAAGCTTCACGGCACAGGCATTGCTTTGTATCTGGAGATCTCTCTGCACTTGTCGTCACATGGTACCAAAGGCAAAGCACTATGTGTCAATAATTGTCACAAGTGTAGTGTTTGTACCAGAGTTTTCAAGTCGCTGGCTGGACTAAAAAGTCACTTGTTCAGCGCATCGGTAGGGGTTCTCCTACATGGATATAAAGTAGTGGCCGTACTCGAAAACGAGTTGGCAGCCACCATAGATATATATGCCTGTATGTGTGTATATATGTATATATATATATATATATATATATATATATATATATATATATATATATATATATATATATATATATATACATATATATATAAATGTATATGCATATCGTGTGTATTTGTTTATTTCTAAGTTTTTTATCTATCCCCCCCCCCCCACACACACACTCACACCTTTCGGTTTCAACACGTCCCCTTTTTGACTTTATTTTGTTTTTGATTTTGATTTTTACTTTCATATATATATATATATATATATATATATATATATATATATATATATATATATATGAAAAATGGCGTGCTGCCTGGTTGCAGATGGGTAACATATGAATAAGATTAGTCCTTCATCAGTGATCTTCCAACCTTCATTGGTATTTCATCGCTTTAAAGATCATACACCTCTGGTTAGTGCGAGCAATAACTAAAGAAAGATACTGGGACACGTAAAATAGGGTGAAGCGAGAGAGACATGTAAACAAACATAGATGGTAATGTAACGGAAAGAGAGGAAGATAAGAGACAAGAGACAAGTCCGTGACGGACTTGTTTACTATCTATGTTTGTTTACATGCCTCGCTCGCTTCACCCTATTTTACGTGTCCCAATAACTTTCTTTAATTATTGCTCGCACAAACCAGAGGTATATGATCTTTAAAGCTATGAAATACCAATGAAGGTTGGAAGATCACTGGTGAAGGACTAATTCTATTCATATATATATATATATTGCATTTTTTGTTCTTATTTATTTATTTAGTTATTCCTGTTTCTAAACTACTTCCCGTATTTGTGTGTACATTTCTGAGTGCATATATATCTGTGTATATGATGTGTATATATCATAAACATTTCGGCCGCTGTCTTCAATTAGCATAGATCACTAATTCAGAATGTGTATTTAATTAGAAGGGTGTCTACTACAACTACAACGGTACGCGATGGGGCCCACCCACAACCCTGGCAGACAGAATGGAGCAGGCGTTTCCCCGAAGGACGGCGACGGAGACGCGCTGGAATAGCCACTCGAACTCGTGGGGCTCACACCTGCGGCTGACCAGCTCGGAGCCTATGGTGGGGAGTAAGGCGGTAGCCCTGGGGCCGAGGACACCAGAAGTCTCCACTGCCAGAAGTACGACCGCAAACCTGTCGAAGAGCGACAAGTATTTGAGGAGCTTGGCCTCCTCAGCCCGACGTGCAGCAGAACATGGGTCAGTCGCAGACTGCACCAGGTTGCGGCTGGAGAAAGTGTCGGTGCAAGTGGCACCCAGACGAGGGTTTGCCACCCCGGAACGGGAAGATGGTCATGCCATCTGGCGCTTCCCCCCCCTGTCCATCCCCACCGGCTCGAGGTGGGAAGGGTAGCCTGAAGCCTCTAATTGATACTTAATGACCTCGTTGGGGCCAGCATGGCGTGGAAGGCGGCCATCACTGTGGCAACAGGAAAGCGGGTGGTGGCCGAAAGAGTCCATGGTGGAACCGCAGCGACATTGGTGTGGCTGGCCGAGCCTCAGAGAAATGCCGATGAGCAGGCTATGGTTGTCTAGCTGCGTACTTGTGGAAAACGAGGGGGAAGTTCATGGAGACAAGCACCACTGTGGTGTTTGGAGGCCGCACGAAAACAAGAAGGACGGTGTTCGTCGAGCTGGCGCGTGATCCTGTCTAAGGCCAGGCTGCAAAGGATGGCATCCCAAGTGCGTTGGGGGGACTTGAGGTCAACAGGGGGAGAAGGAGGAGGGACGTCTACTGGACTTAAGTCCCAGCCGGTCCTACATCTCACAGGAGGCCTCACGTTCTCTGAACACAGAGGGTTCTGTTGTGTTTTGAAGAACCCTGATGTCAAGGACGTGGCACGGGGTTACCGACGAAAGATACGCCGGCAAAGCTAGTGAGATCGGGTACCGGAGGCCAAGGCCGCCATACCTGATAGGTAAAGTGGCCTGTTACCGCCCTATGTCGTCAAACTTGACGTTGCATATCTCCTCGGCTGCTGCTTGAATACAGGTAAATATCAAGGTCAGCGAGGAGAGATGTATAGGTGTAGCATGGATCACTGCGGAGTGTATGGAGGATCTTCGGCATGGCGAAGCAGTTCCTCAGCAGAAAGAGAGCTGGGTAGCCGTCAATCAAGCCCAGTCGGCTCGTGAGAGTCTGGGGCTGTTGAAGCCTGGACCTGATGGTGGAGCGGATGGCTGGCGGGTGGATCGGTGACCTGAGGATGAGGACAACCTATTTGGTGGTTACCTGAACCTGGTGGATAATGGACCGCACGTCCAAGACGGAGGTTGCAAAGCTCGCAGCATCGAGGCTGAGATTCACCACCTCCGACCTGGCCAAGGTGACCTGGAGGCCGATTCTCACCAGGGCAGGAGCTACCGATGGAAGGTCATGGCAGACCGTCCCTACGGGCCCGCCGAATGTAGCATCATCCAGATGCCAAACGTTGAGGAGAGGCCGTGATACTCCGGGCGATGTGGTCAATACCAAGGGCGAACAGGAAGAGTCCCAAAGGGTCGCTCTGTTGGACCCCAGTAGCAGAGGGTATGACCGTAACAACACCAGGGAGCATGCTCGGGGCTCCATAAGACAGGTAGGCCAGCGGGTAGGCAGAGGGGGCTCGGCTGAGGCAGGCCTCGAGCAGATGATCCCGGCGTAAATAGTTGAAGGGATTCCTCATGTCAAGCTTGACAATGAGGTGCATGGAGTCCCTGGATGCCGGTTCCCATAGGCAGCTGTTGAAGAACTGCCTGGTTGCACGAGTGGCCCCCTCACAACAACCGGACACGCCGACACCTAGTTGTACCCGACTAAACTCCTCGTCCAGTTCGTGTGTTATGAACTTGCAGATCACCTTGGCAGCCAGCTTCCGGAAGACATTGCCCATAGCAATGGGACGTATGCCACCCTCTTTCTTCCTGAGAGCGATGAGGCTGGCCGAAAAATAGAGGCCTCGGGCGTAAGAGTCCCGGGCACCATGGATGAGCCTATTGGTGAGCGCCACAATTGCACACAGAAGGCGGCGCCCGGCCTCAGCGGAGAGGAGGGATATCAACTCCTTCAGGTGCCCTGGTCGGAGACCATCAACACCTCCGCAGCTGCTAGCTAGGACGGACCTGATGGGGGACATGATGTCTGCGTCAGAAGCCACAAGGAGCAAGTGGGGGTCAGTTGGAGGTATAGGTCTGAGATCAGTAGGTGGCTCAGGGTGTTTGAGTCGCAGAGCAACCAGGACCTCCTCGGTGGGTTTGAGGACAGTGTCCTCTGTGGCGACAACTCCGACTGCGGCCGAGACATCACCCATGATATGCTTGGCATTTACCAGGTCACGCAAACGCTTGGCGCTGGCCTCGGGGATGGAGCATAGGGTGTACATGAGGGTGGGGTGTGTGGCACCCTGGGCACGCTTGGAATGGGCGCTCGCCCAAAGGACGAGACATTGGCCTTGACGAAGGCTGCTGTTAACCGGCCGCCCCGGTCAGCGCCGGAGCTGGGGAAGCCGAGGACGAGTGGGGCTAAATAGAACAGCGCTCCCAGTCACTGGCTCGATTTGTGTCCAGGGCGCTCTCAATCTAGGAAGTGAGGGCATCGGCTACCGATACCCGAGTCACAGTCACTGTCACTGATGCTGTGGTTGGCTTCCTCTTGTTAATCGTAGAGTTGTAGTTGTTAATGCCACTGTTGTCGTCGTTGCCTTCCTCTTGTTAATGGCGAAGATTGCTGGTGAGATGTTGATGTATACACATGTGTGTTGTTGATGTTAATGTCACAGTTGTTGTCGTTGCCTTCCTCTTGGTCATGGTGGTGAGATGAAACTGCTACCAGGTCGGTCCGCCAGGCAGTATGCTGAATCTCGAGTGCCTTCTTGTAACGAAGATGCGGGGTCGATTTTATTATCCTGTTGCTGTCGCCTTCTTGACCAGAATTCCGGGGCAGTGGCTTTCGGGATCAGTTGGCAGCACAATGGCAAATAACTATATTCTGCTGTCCGTATTTCTATTTAGACGCAAATACGCTTATGTGAGAAAATATACGTCGACGTACTAAGTATATGCGTGAATTTGAGTGTGTTTCTCTATGTTCTGGATATTTAGTTTTTCATATATATATTCTTTATATGTATTTCCTATTAGCCTGTTTTTTTCAGCCTCACTTTCATATTTCCTAAATTTTGTTTTCAAATCCATATTTAATTAAAAAAAACCCATGTTATTCATTCATTCTGACGACTGAAGACAGACACAGCATCTGCCTTCAAGAAACCACTGGTAAATGAAATAATTATCTTATGTTGTTTATTACATAACTACATATATATATATGTACATATATATATATATATACATATATATATATATGCACATATATAAATATATATATATACACACATATATATATATTTATATATATATATATATATTCTGTATATACATATATATACATATATATATATACATATATATACATATATATATATATTTATATATATATATATATATATATATATACGTATACATTATATATATATATATATATATATATATATATATATATATATATATATATATATATATATATATATATATAACAAAGGAATTGTGGTAAGGAACCAGATGGACCATAACGCACCAGAGTACTCAATACTTCAGGACTTAGACACCAAGGAGAAATTCGGATTCAATACCTACAAATCTCCCCCTCCGAACCCTATGCTCTCACCCTTCGAGAACGACCTTTTCCACGTGGTCAAGAGCATTAAATTCAAACACAGACACACCAGATTCCTACAATAACTCCGTAACAAAATAACAGAGTATGAAAACACCAACGACATCATGGTGCACTCGGACAAAACTATAAAAAGGCTAACCATTCAATTATGGAGGACATAAATCGAGATGGACAACAAATTACCTCCAGCCTCGGGGTCGCCGACCGCACTGAACCCCTAGACCCACGGACTCCCTACTTCACACTGAAGGACCACAAATCCGAATTCGATCGCAAACCATCCATTAGGCTTATAAACCCAACGAAGTCGGACATAGGGAGAATCAGTAAAACGATCCTACATCTAGTTACATCAAAAGTTAAACAAAACGTGAGACATAGTCTATGGGTCAGCACCCAGGAAGTAATCTCATGGTTCAGGCATATGGAGGACAAACGCGACACAAAATTCATCCAGTTTGACATAGAGAGTTACTATGCATCTATTACCTTACCGCTCCTTACGGCCGCCTTGGACTTTGCCGAAACACTCACACCCATCACTGACCAGGAAAGAAATATCATTCTCCACGCCAGGAAGACAGTCCTACCTTTTGACAATTCCAAGTGGATAAAGAGAGCTCCCCACTCCCCCTTCGACGTCAGTATTGGTGCGACTGATTCGGCCGAGGTCACAGATCTTATAGGATTATTCTTACTATTTAAACTCACCGAAATGTTTGCTGCATTCGGTGGTGGATTGTACCGGGATGATGGGCTCCTCACCCTCAAAGGGTACAACCGGAGTAGTACAGACCGGGTCCGTAAACAACTAATCAACTTCTTCTGG
>OZ024740.1:383895914-383913414 GCA_964016885.1 Eledone cirrhosa | reverse complement strand
TCTTGTGCCATTCTCGCCGCAAGCATGTCGGTTGCAATGCCTCTCCTAAACGCCTCTTCTAGCTTTCTGACTAACTCTCCCTCTACTCTATTTCCTCTCTCACTACTCCTTTGGTAAACCTTATCGATTCTACTCTAATAGCCCTTTTCAGGGTAAACCACCATCTGTTGTTGACGATCGCACCCGTCAACGCACGCTTAACTAATTCGCTATCCGGTCCCTGTAAGCTTTGCGCGCCGGAAACTACACGTTCAGCTTCCACTCGCCGGGACCCTGCCTATGGAGTCTATCTAAATCAACTTCACAGATCAAAGATATTTGGTCCATGCAGTCGACAACTTTAAATTGTGGACAACATATTCTAGCCTTATCTGTTTCCCTACAGAATACCCTATCTAAATACGATCTGGATGACCCGATGCGTTTTGCCCATGTCCACATTGGCACATACGGATAATCCAGTCTATACTTCTCAGACAGTTCAAAATGTCTGAGGCTTTTACACCCTCCTGCCCTGTATACTAACCCCACATAACCCCACCGTGCATCTAAGTAACCGTTCCAGTCGCCCACTAACACTAAAGAGCGGGACGTTCCAAGAAAGGTCTCTAGAAGTCTGAAGAAACCTGGCCGTCCTGCCCTTGTTGGGGCGTAGACAGCTACTAGCCTGAAAGCATTGCCTTCACTGCCGGTCTCATCCAGCACCACCGACTTACCTTCTGTGTCCAGGAAGATGGCCCGTATGGCGAGATCCAAGCCTCTCCGCAGAAAAAGCACGGCAACACCCCACCCCCGATCCTGGACGGCTGGGAGATGCATATACACCGTAGTCGCCGAATATCGGTGCGAAGGCTCGTGCTTCGGAGATTCTGGTCTCGCTAATGGTCACCACATCTATGTTTAGTGACCTGAGGTCGTTGAGCAGGCGACCCTGCTTCGAAGATGACCCAATACCACGTACATTCGGCCATGTACATTTATACTGGCCAAGTACGGCCATGTTTGATGAAAAACGGGGTCAGTGAGAAAGGATCACTTACCTTGATTGTGTGGTGAAGGGACAGTAGAACCATCCCTTTGGCTGGTCATGGGTGTTTCCAAATGGATGTTGGTGTATATCCTCTTGGTAACCGACCCTCTGAAGTCTCCAGCTGCGTTGGGGAATTTTTCTGTTAAAAGTTTGTACTCTTCTATTTTTATTTCAATGATGTTTATGTTTTTGAGGAGAGTTCTTGGTGTTGGCGCGGTGTAGGAATTTCTTTCTGTAATGTCTGTGTGCTGCTTTATATGTTGTAAGAGTTCTTTATTTGCCATGTTTATGGCTCTGTACTTTCTGTGGGGAGGGGTGATTTTGTTGCTGTCTTCTTGTTGCTGCTGTTGGGTGTGTGTGTTTTGTTGTGTTTGCGATGATGGTGCTTTTGGTGATGCTGGTGGTGGTGTGGTTGATGTTGGTGGTGATGCTTGGGGTGGTGATGGTGATGGTAGTGGTGTTGCGGCAAGTCTCCTTGCAGCCTTTACCCCTCTTGGTTTGCTTTCGCTTTTGGACTGTGAATATAAGTGGTTTTTTCTCTTTTGTTTTTGTGGCAGACCGTTTGCAACTCCCTGCCGCCTCATACTCCATGTCGGATTCCGTGGCGTCTGGGAGGGGTATGAGATCCACTGCTGTTGGTAGTGGTTTAGGGTTTCCAAAGAGTGAAACCACTCCTCTTGCGAGGTAGCGAAATGTACGTCTACTGTGGCGTAATTTTTGCCTCGGGGGATGTGGGTTTTGTGCTCCCAGACCCACCGCAAGGCCTTTTGGATTTGAGCTTCCGTGGCTCTCTCCACCCGATGTGACATTTGGCTTACGGTGATGTAAGCCACCATGCGCAGCTGCTGGTCTTTGCAGAAATCGGGTGGACGTTTTAGGAAAACTCTATTTTCATTCCTTGTCACCATGTCTCTTACGACTGCCATCTCCTCTCCCGTGACTATCACTGTCTCTATATTCCGGGCCACACCTGCGAAAGAAGTGGCCCCTTTTTCAGCGGCACCATTATTGATGCCGCAGCTGCTGCTACTGGTCTTGTTGTTGGTGCTGTTGCTGTTGCTACTGCTACAAACGGTGTTGTTTGTGTTATTGCTGTTATCACTGTTGTAGTTGGTTTTGCTTTTGAGACACCGTTGTTCTTGTTCGCTGCAATTTGTATTGTTGCTGTTGGTGTTGTCGTTGTTTATTTTCTTGCTAGTGGTGTTAATATCGTTGGTTCATTATTCAACATTTTTTCTGTTGTCTGTATTTGGGTTGACGTTGTTATTGTAATTCTGTGGTCATTTTTTTTAAATTAGTGTTCTCAGTGTTGTTGTCTTTGTTTACGTTGTTTGTGGTGTTGTTTGTTGTATGAATTTCATTAACCCTCTTCTCAACTTTTACGCCGGTGTCACGACAGCAGACATATTGCTGTGGGGCCTGGCTCAGTGATGTTTTTTTTTTTTCAAAAGTAAAATCTTCAAATATTGTTCAAATATTTGGGCCAAAGGGCCCAAATATACTTTCCGCTTCACAGAGCAAAGTCCAAGGGCTTATATCCCTTACACAACAAGAAAAAAATAACAACAAATAATTATAACAGGTAAATAAAGCGACTTACTGGGAGCGAGCAAAAAGATGTCCAAACAGACTAATAATAATAATAATGGTTTCTTTTATAGGCACAAGGCCAGTAATTTTGGGAGAAGGGAAAATCGATTGAATCGACTCAGTGCGTTACTGGTACTTTATTTGATCGACCCCGTAAGGATGAAAGGCAAATCTAACCTAGGCGGGATTTGATCACAGAACGTAAAGGGCCATAGCGTTTTGCTGAAAAGCATGGTGTCCGACGCTCTACCGATTTTGCCAATAAAGATTTGTAGACAAAAAAGTAAAAAGAATCAACAGCTAAGGAAAACACGGTCGTCTCGTACATTGAGATGAAGAATCTTCAAGGATGTTACAGCATTCTGAAACCAGCCGCAAATGTGGTGTAAAAAATCGCTTGGCATCGAAACAAGACGAAACAAGCGAGAAAGGATAGAACCTCGGAAGAAGAAGCGTTTAAATCAAGGAAATAAGAAACGACATTAGAAAACTTGATTTTTATTAAACGGCATATTACAAAACATAGATACTAAGTATAGATTAACAAGATACAACACAAAGAGAAAAGGACTAAGTGTTACAATAGAGGAACTAAAGCAACGTATCATAACCAAAAGTGAAATTATTAAAAAAATATGAGAGTTGAGTTAGCCAGTATTGACAAAACCGCATTTTCGAAAACAAGCAGATGTTATTTGAACAGCATTAAGGGGAAGAAAAATGCAATGATGCTACTCCTGATGTTGAATGGACCAATACATTTTGGAGATGGATATGGGTGCAGGGTATTGAGGTTAATAGTCGGGCAGGGTTGATTGAGACTGTTAAAAAGGAGTTTAATGAACAAGCACACCTACAACCTGATTTGAATATCTCGGTTAAAACCCTTAAAAAGCAGGCCATTTCTAACAAACTAGAAATCACCAGGCCCGGATGGTGTGCAAGGATATTGGACTAAAAGTATAACGACTCTCTACCCGATACTGGTGGCCATGTTCAGTGACTGCTTGGTGTTGGTTGAAGTACCGTAGTGGTTGGCAAAAGGTACCACTGTTCTAATAATAAATGACTAAACCAAGGGAAATGACGTAAGTAACTATAGGCCTATTACATGTCTGTCTTTGATGGGCAACTTACTAACAAACATTATGTCAAAGGAAATCTACCACCATATTGACATAACATATTGCCGGAGAAACAGAAATGATGCCGAAAGAGGTCCCGCGATACAAAAGACTAGTTACTTATTGACAAGATAATAATAAGGAACTGCAGAAGGAGGCATACTGGTCTTGTCAGGGGATGGATAGATTATAAGATGGTATTCGACATGGTTCCTAATTATTGGATAACCAATCGTCTATAAATCTTTAAGGTAGCGTACATCAGACTGCAAATAGGTAAAAACATGAAGACCTGGGAGACAGAGGTAAAATCAGGGGAAGATTCCTTGGGAAGAATAAATATCAAGAGAGGTATATTCCAAAGCAGTAGATCCTCCCCTTTATTCTATGTCCTTACCCTCATACCCATTTTCCTCGTATTGCGACTAGTGAAGGCAGGGTACGATCTGACGAGAACTTACCATCACCCAGCTCATCTTCATGGACAATCTAAAACTCTTCGGGAAGAGCGAGAAGAGTTTGGATGTACTTTAACATTGTCCAATATTTTCTGCAATGATAAATGTATAGAATTTGGTGTTTATAAGTGTGCACTCATAGTGGTGAGGAGAGGTAAAAAGAAGATAAGCAAAGGAATCGAGGTGACCAACGTGTGAGACGATAAAGGAAATCGACACTGAAGAGGGATATATGTATTTGGATTATGGTGGAAGAGGTCTAATCATCATGGAGGACGGTAGTCAGGTGGAGAAGAACTGTTTACACAAATATGTGTCTGAGAGTAATGAACCAATGCTTAAGGCAATATTGAAGGAAGAGACAATATCTACACTGGTTAATATGTCGTCATTATGAAATTAAAACTGCTGATAGGTGTTGTAGCTGAGGTCGAACATGTTAGGATTCTTTGGGCCGTTCGTCTACATACATACAAACCAATCAAATCTAATAAACCAGCTATTTTGTATAAGAACAAAATAACAAAGTATTTTATTGATTGAAGAGTATCCTATGTAATCACAATATTGCATCAAGTATTGAGAAACTCAGGAAATATAAGATTTGCTCATTGAAATTGAAAGATAGTTACTATATCAGTGGTTGTAAAAGCCCTGGAAATGATAAAAAAAAAGGAACAGAAAATTATTTGAGAATGATCCTTGACTGCAAGATTTGCAAAACATTGTTTTTTTTACTACTACTTACGTATTGATAAGAACATAATTGCTATGAGAATTATAATGCTCTACATAGCATTGATTATATTACATAGTTAAGCAAGTGATAAATAATTGAGCACTCGTATATGTTTGATTATCCTTCCGTAGTAAATATGACTTTAAACAGATAATGTTCACATGTATAAAGTAATTTGGTATAGTTGCAACTGTGTAAAGTAGGTGACCGAACAACCTGGAGTGTTTTTTATTTGTGGCTTATGCATGCAGTGAGTTTCTTGCTCTAGGTGTCGGGGAGACACTCGGCGACATATGGAAACAAAACTGAAGGAAGAGAATAAATATAAATGAGAGTAATAATAGTAATTATTTGTTTATTGGCCATTAGGGTTGACAAATAATGGACAATACAAATGGACAAGGACCGAGGGGATATACATAACTAATCGTGTAAACAAAGAAAAGTGGTAACAATATAACGGTGAATTCAAACAATCATGCACTGTTATATGATTGATTGTTATTCTGTTGTAAATATGATTTTAAACAAATAGTGTGCATATGTATAAATCAAATGGTATACTTGTAACTGTATAAAATGCTTGACGAGAAAAATACCGTGTTTTGTACTTTTTTGTTTTGTTTTTTTTGTGGCCTATCAATATATGCAGGGAGTTTCTTCGCCCTATATGTAAGGAAACACTCGGCAAGAAACATAAACAGTACTTTAGGAAGAGGGAAAACACAAATAATTGTTTCTACTTTAGGCAAAAGGCCAGTGCATTACTGGTACTTTATTTTATCGACCCCATAAGGATGAAAGGCAAAGTTAACCTCGGCGGGATTTGAACTCAGAATGGTAGGGGCCGTAACTCAATGCGTCAAAGCATCACATCTAGCCCTCTACCAATACTGCCAATCCACACAAATAATGATATTAATAATTGTTTCTACTTTAGGCACAAGGCCAGCAATTACCCAGTGCATTAATGATATTAATAATGATTTTTGCTATAGGCACAACGCCAACAATTTGGGGAAAGGGGAAAGTCGATTAAATCGACCCCAGTGCATTACTGCAGCTTTATTTTATCGAGCATATGAGGATGAAAGGAGGCAAAGCTAACCTCGGTGGTTTTTAACTTAGAACGTAAAGGGTCATAACTCTATGCCGAAAAGAATGGCATCTGACGCTCTACCGATACTGAAAATTCACCGCCCTGATAATGGTTTCTTATATAGGCACAAGGCCAGCAATTTGCGGGAAGGGGATATTCGATTAAATCATGCCCAGTGTATTACTGCAGCTTTATTTTATTGAGCCCGTAAGGATGAAAGGAGGCAAAGTTACCCTCGGCGGGATTTGAACTCAGATCATAAAGGGCCGTAACTCTATTCTGCAAAACATGGCGTCAGACCCACCACCGATACTGCCAAATTCGCCGCCCTAATAATGGTAATAATAATGTTTTTTCTAATTTGAACACAAGGAAAGAAAGTTTAGGATAGCATAAAAAGTTGATGAAATCTACTTAGTATTTCACTGTTACTTTCTTTTATCAACACAGGAAGCATGAAGGTCAAAATTGAACTTGGCCAAGTTTATACTCGAGGTCAAAATACTCTTTCAATATATAAAACAAATAACAATAATAGTTTTCTGAAATAGAGACCCGGTCGCAAATGCATATAAGAGGTTAAAGGAATAAATGGTTTGATATTGCTGAAATCCTCCATGTCTAAATCAAAAGAATTGCTTCCAAAACGAGAATAGAGAGCAGGTGGCAAGCAGACATATTCAACGTGTTTACCTAAAATGATAATAATTGATATAACTAATGACGAAAGTGGTAATTATTAAAGCTAATTATTTTCGTCGATAATTACTATCAAATTAAGTGACAACAATAATTACAATCATCAACTTATAATCATCAATAGAAACCTTCTGCCTCTTCTCCATCTCCATCTTCTCCTCACCATCACCGTCGTCGTAATATAAATAATGATAACAATAACAATAATAATAGTAATAGTGGTCATGAATTTCATCATGTGATTTTTTTCTCCCGGTTCTCCTGGTGATTATTGCACGATAAATCCATAAACAACGTGTTTAGTTTTTTGGGGTTGTTTTCTGTATTTTTTTATAGTTATTGAGAATTTATTGTATAGGACATCGTAATTTTTTATTGTTTGGCGCCACCGACACCGCCATAAAAATCATCATCATCATCAACACATTTCCCCACCAATATAATCAACATCGTCATTGTGGCCTTCATTGTTATCATCATCCTTACTATCATCATTGCAATTACCATTATTACAATCATCTTCATCTCAATCATAAGTCATCATCATGATCAATATTAACCTATTAAACATCAGCATCACAATAAACACCACCATCATTTTCAAATAATCATCTATATCGACATCATCATCATAGTAGTTATCATCATTATTATTATAATCGTCATCTTCACAATAATAGTTATTATCCTTATTATTATCATCGTCATCATCATCATCATTAACGTTGTTGTCATCATTAAAACCAACACCAACAACAGAATCACCCCTAGGCCAACCTGCGTCCTTCCCTTCTACCTCAGCCTTTTTCCTGATCTTCCAACTCCTCATCATCAACATCATTATCATTTTCTCATCATAATACATTATATCAATATTGTCTCACACAGCACCACTATCACAAATTGTTTATAACTATCATCAATCACCCCATCACCACAAATACAAACAAAATCATCACTATTGCCAAAACGGTACAACCTCCACACTTCCGCTCCCAACCTATCCTTCTATTCATCATTACCATTAATCATCATTATCATTCCCAGTGGCGTTGTGTGGTATATCACAGATCACAGACAGCACCCCCTATAACACACCACCATATGCAATGCGTAGCATAGTGAAGTTGGTGCCTTGCTTTACTTTTCTATAAACCCTTCACAGAATGTATATATGTATGCATGAAGAATCGATACTATTTTTTAACAACTTTATTTTGTCATCTTTATGTTTCGGCTATGTGCTGTATCCTTTTATATATGTTATTTATTTATTTACCTATTTTATTATTTGTTTATTTTTTTTGTTATTTTATTTAGTTCGTAGTCACTGAGAATTTATTGAATGGTAAATCTTTCATGTCTCGTCAAAAAGTCAAGTTAAGAATCTTACTTTCATTGCAATACACACAAACGCACAAATAACCTACTTAGAACTATATACACTCACACATTCATACACACTCACGCATTCATACACACTCATATATATATATATATATATATATGCACCCTCTAGAGATAACAGTTTCCAAAGTTATAATGTATAACGTACTCAAGCTATACGTATACATACATAAATGCTTGCATGCACATATACACAGAAACACGCACACTAACATGATTCGTTCAGATATATTCTCAGTGCTTCCTATAAAGAAGCTGACTTAGTCAATATATATAGTGTTTCAGAATGCTCTATACGCTTTTGGATGTTTGACTGGGTATATGTTATGTGTGTTTGCAAAGCTTGTTATGCACTCTTCCGTTCTGAAGAACAAAGCGATAAACGTATGAGCAGCAAATATATATACGTACTCCTTCGAGAATAAAAAAGTTTACTACTACTACTACTACTACTACTACTACTACTGGTAGTAGTAGTAGTAGTAGTAGTAGTAGTAGTAGTAGTAGTAGTAGTATTGATGATGTTGAGGATGATGATGATAATCATAACAAATTAATAATAATGACTTCAAAGTGTTTACATTAAGGAAAACATTAAAACAGCGCATAACAAAACACTGAATGTGTGTGTATATGTGTATTTTCTTGTGTGGGCTTTGCAGATAAACAAGTTATGTAATAATAAAGGAATGTAACAATAGAATGCTACCAATAATTATTCCGGAGTAGGGAGGAGACGTCCGAAGACTACTCGTGGACAAACGCCATAAAGCCATGTTTGCTCTGACTTCTTTAGCCACTATTTACAGGCGTATTCTCAGGGCAGGCCCGTTCGCAGGGACCATACTTGCTACTTTCATCCACTTTTCAGCAAAATGCCGAGAATTCAACACTAACCTCTTGGCCTTGATTTTCCTCACGAAGTGAAATTTGAAACAGTTGATAGATGATTCGCCAAAGAGGAAAATCTTTCTCTTCACGTCCTTTAATCTCGGCCACCTTACAACCTCTTTCGCTTATAAACACTAGCTGACCATCCGAGTTAAGGGAAGGTGACAGAGCAATCATCACAATGGATTCATTTCATAGCAGAATCTGTTCTACATGTTTGTCATCATTCGGGTGGTGAACGAATACGTGCATGATGCTTTAATCACCCTGTGCGTATCTCGGGCATGCTCGATGGACGGCACTCCCATGACTGTAATGCTTATATCGAACTTGCAAAGCATTCTGGGAGCACTGTCATGTCAGGTAATTCTGGAATTTATCCATAGGCTCCGAGCGAAAACTTTTCGGAAGATAGAGGCTAGTTGCTCATCTTCGACGCATAAAGTCTCCCCAAGAACCTCGTCGCTTTTCCGCGCTACCTATCTTCCATAAAACTCCAAGGTGAATTTACCAACAATCACAGTGCTCAACTGGCGGAAAGATGTGAGTGTTTGAAGCCATTCTAATTTCCAAGCGCTCCCACTCAATTGTTGCGTCACCCACCACTGCAGCTCCATCAAGAATACAAGTTGCGGAAATACGTTTCTAGCGAAAGGTGATCACAACTTTTCCCCGCCAAGGAAACGCTTGGGATGACGTAGCCTCAGAACATGTTTGGACATCCTCAGTCAGGGTATGTCCAGTCCTCCTCGCAGCGAAGGTTGACAGCAGATGGGCCGGTTAACCATTGACACTTGTCCTTCACTAAATGCAGAAGTGTGGGCGCTCTCATAAAACCACACAAGGACCGGGGCAAGAAAGTCAACATGGCGGCAGTAGATGACGGATGGAATCTTCACGATCTCTACCTCTGCTAGAGCTTTCAGGGACAGTTCCTGAAATGTTAAAGTTCATTTCAATGTTACAGCTGTTGTTGTATTTTTGTTTTTGTTTTTTGTTTTTGTTAATGCTGTTTATGTTATTGGTTCTATTCAAGAGATCTTCGTTACTCAAATGTATATTTCCTTTAAAATAACGCCATTTCCATGATATCCTCTCTTCACTTATGTTATCGATGACCGACGCTGTCATGTACAAAAACGTTTCATTTTGCCATCCCTCTTTCTTAGCGATATCATGTCGCTATCTCTTCAAGGTATACATATTAAAAACTGGACTACGACAAAAAAGTAAATGTTCATAATTTCAAAGACAGGACAGACCCGCAGGGGTGTCCTTCCAGATATAGATTTAGGGGTTTCCTCCTGATACATATGTTAAGAATAAAAACTCGATCAAAACATTGAAGTCGATGACAAAATAAAATATTATCGAAATTTACATGGAACCGATACGGAACGTGGATTAGACTTCAATCGAAAATAATAATAAGAATTGTTTCTACTTTAGGCACAAGGCCAACAATTTGAAGAGGAGGGGAATTCGATGGAATCGATCCAAGTGCATTACTGGTTCTTTATTTTATCGACTCCGTAAGGATGAAAGGAAAAGCTAACCTTGGCGGTATTTGAACTCAGAATGTAAAGGGCCAATAAATGGAATGTTTTTTCCGATATAAACGTTCTGCTTCGCGCACTTATTTCCGGGAAGGTCTTGGAGGCAGAATCTTCAAACAATCCTTCCAGCGAGTCCTGTCCGAAGCAACCGATTCCAACTGATCGGGCTGGATCTCCAAGCGAGACCAGGAAAATGCATGGATGTTATGCAACGATCTTGCTCTGGGGTCTCCTGCTAGTTGGTTTTGTCCGTAAAATCTATCCAGCGATTCTTTCCAGTGACATTCTAACCACATGTTCATAGTTTCGAAGCTATGATTTCTCAATTCAAAGAAGTTAGGGGTTATACTTGGAGTGACTCTCCTATCTCTGAGCTACGCACTATCGAGTAAGGTTACTCCAAAGACCCTTCGGAGAACCTCATCTCGGCCGCCTGTTTTGGCGAGCGTATTGTTTCGGTCATTAGCCAAGATTGATGACCATTAACGAAAATGTCGTTCAACATTAAAATATATAGACAGCGAATACACTGAGCCTGAAGAAATATGGTGTTGCTTCGAGCCACCGAACAATGATTATGTGATCAGGCCAGGATGATAATAAACGGATGGTTTATTGACTTAGTGTTAAAGAGAGCAAGTAGGAAAATTCCCGAAGATAGGAGTAAAGAAGAATTCATACCAACATGTGACGGCGAAACGACATGGGATGACGCAGAGCTTATAGAAATGAGATGAACAACTGTCAAAAGAAGAGTAGGAAGAACTAATGAAAACGGCGTACAGCACAACAAAGGCATTTAAAAAGGTTGGATCAAGGTTAATTGCCAGCAGTGGCAACACAGATGAATCGGTTGATTGAATATGTGTGAACAATAAACATTAGTGGCATAAATGAGCTAATTTTGGGCTCTTGTACATGAAGAGAAAAATTGAGGGCAATATTACATTGCAAAGAGAGGGGGACTTCAAGTTGAAAATGTTTGTAGATGACAATGTTTGTTAGCCTTCAAATAATGTGAAGCGAGAAAATCTTGGAAATAACGTTATTACAAACATTTTATATTTGAATAAAGATGATTTCTTGAAAGGAAAGAATAACATGATAATCATCACCGAAAAAATAAAAGCATGCAAAGAAAAGAGAAATATATAATACAACGAAAACATCACAACATAAAAACCTATGGCGGAAGAATAGAATACACGGTGACTTGCATTTGCTGAGAAAGGATTTGAATATTCTGGAAAGAAGAAATAAGGGGCTCATATTAAAATTGGAAAGAATCAAGCAATAGAAAGGAAATACAACACCAAAAGAAAAGAAATAGACACATCTATGGAATAAATTCCATAAAGAAATCTAGATTAAACATAACATTTAACGTCGAACAGATAAAAAGGTTTATCAATAATAAACTGATGAGATGACATATGATGAACTCATCCCCAACGAAGATACAATAAAGAAAATATGAAATAGAATATGGGGTGTGGAGAAAGAACATAACAGTGAAACAGTTTGAATGAAGAAACTCAGAGAAACAAGGTATAGTAAACAGCACATCACCAAAATTACAAGAGAGATGATAGCATCACAATGCAGGTAAATACCCAAATGAACGTTACCAGGGCCTGACGGTGTTCATGGTTTCTGGCTCTGCACAGTAGAAATGCGATTGGAATGAATTACATACTGGATAGTGAACAGGATATTCCAAATTAGATGACTCGGGGAAGAACTCTTTTTGTGATTGAAAGACCTACCATCGGGAAATGCTGTGGAAATCTTTCGCCCACTAATTTGGAAATTGATAAGTGTTGTTACAGAAGATATTTATCAGTTTCACGATAGAGAAGAAATATTACCAGGTGAACATATAGGGTGTAGGAAGGACAGCGGAGGACAAAATGCTATTGGAAAATTGTAGAAGGAGACATGACAACTTAGCAATGGCTTGGGTAGAGTATAAAAAGCTTACGACATTGTACCGAACTCCTGGATTATGGAATGCATTGCTCTATTTGGTGTTACAAATAGCATAGTGGAATTTATTAGTAGTAGATGGAAAACAGAGCTTGCATCATCTTGTAAGGCTCTTGGAGAAGTGAAAATCATGAGAGGTATATTCCAATGTGACAGTCTTTCACCGTTGTGCTTTGTGTTATGTATGGTTCTATTGTCTTTTCTGCTGCGAAAAACAGCTTTAGGTTATAAAATGGATAGATAGAATGTAAGGATCAATCATATATTCTTATGATGTTTGTAAAAACACTAAGGTCTGATTGATACATTCGTCAATATCGTACACATATTCATTAATGATATAGGAATGTAATTTGGAATCAACAAAAGTGAAATATTGATAAGAAAGAAGGAAAGGTAATAGTAATTGATGAGATTATGTTGGTGGATGGCCAACTCATGAGAGATGTTGAGAATGCAGAATATAAACATCTAGGAATACTGGAAGCTGATAAAATGAACGAAGGGCAAATGATGAAGTTTGAGACAGACTATTTGAGGCAATTGAAGTTAGTATTAAAGTCAGCTTTGAATAGAAGAAATAAAAGTCTGACTGTGAACATCTAAGCTTTGTGTGTACTACGAAAGAGTGTTGTGTGTACTGGAGTGTTGAACTGGAAGTTTATGGTTGTATTTGGTGCATTACACCCGAGAATTAATATTGATAGACTATATATACCAAGGATTATGGGAGTACGCGGCTTTATTGTATGTGAAGACTTTATAGGAAGTGAAGACAATAGGTTAGGGTGATATTTTGGAAATACTGCTAAATTACTTTCTTGTATGTGAAACGATCCTAGGGAATGAAATATGAAACCTGCATCAAAATCAGAAATACAAAAAGAAGACAAATGATGAAAAGCTTGAAAGCAGAGCGGAAAGACAATGCGTGGCCATTTTATACGAGAAAAGTGTGCTCATGTTGATAGAATTAGCATATGGGAATGGATGATAAAACGAGACTTAAAGATTGGTATGGAATCTTTAATCTGCAATTCATTATGTCTGAGGAAATCTACCATCACCTTGACACAAACAACCTATTATCAGATGAACATACCAGTTACGTATTGACAAAATGATAATAAAGAAATGCTAGAGAAGGCATATTGGTCTTGTATGGGATAGATAGATTACAAGAAGGCATTCGACACAGTCGTTCATTCTTGTATATCCAATTGTCTGGAAATGTTCAAAGAGGCGGACAACATCAGATCGCTATTGATTACCGAGATACCGATGGAGGAGATGATAATAGAGATCAACACCGTAGAGTGATATAGGTGTTCTGGAAGCAAATAACATCAAGGTGAATAAAATGAAGGAATTGATAAGATTTGAATATATAAGAACAGTAAGGAAGATACTAAAGTCACATCTGAATAGTAGAAATGCCATAACTGTAGTAAATTACCGAGCTGTATTTATTATTAGGTACATTATTAGGCGGTGGATTGCCAGAGTCGGTAGAGCTTTGGACATCGTGCTTTGTAGCATAGAGTTATAGCCCTTTACGTTATGAGTTCAAATCCCGCCGAGGTTAACTTTGCCTTTCATCATTGCGGGGTAGATAAAATAAAGTACCCGTAATGCACTGGGGTGATTGCTGGCCTTGTGCCAAAAGTAGAAACAATTATTCGGTACTGTGCATCAACTTCAACAGGTACAGAAGAAAACACTACTTCCACCAACCTTATGAATGATACTAACCTAATGAAAATAATCTAAACTATAATAAAGGAAGGTCTGCGGGACTGCGTACGGTTTTATTTTTATCCCGTTACTAAAATAAGTTGGATTACTTTGAATAAATAATTGTTTCTACTTTAGGCATAAGGCCAGCAATCACCCAGTGCATTACTGGTACTTTATTTTATCGACCCCGTAAGGATGAAAGGCAAAGTCAACCTCGGCGGGATTTGAACTCAGATCGTAAAGGGACGTAACTATGTTTGGAAAGCATGGCGTCCGACCCTCCACCGATACTGCCAATCCACCGCCATTACTTTGAATAAATAATGAATGAATATTACATAATTTATCTACTAAATTTCTAAACAGAAATAATTTCGTAAAAATAAATAATTGAAAATTGACTTCTTTTCACAGTTGCACTTCCGGTATATCGTTGCCACCACCACCACTTCAACTACCATATATATAGAAAGACAGAGTGTGTGATGTCAACACTTTCGGTGGCGATCACTTAAATAAACATACTAATTTTCTCCTAATGCAGTTTATATATAATATCGTCTTTTTTTAATGTATCATGGATTACGTTACTGATTACACAAGACAGTGTAACAACGTCGTCTTCAATTTCGGTTTATATCGTCAATTACGATTTTATTTGATGTATCATATCTACATGTATATATAGTTGCGTATAATATCAATCTACACACTACACTTGCTTGCGGAAAACCACCCGAAGGGTGGTTTTTCTGCTAGTTTGATATAATTTAGGACAGCTAATACAACGAAGATTGTACTAAGGCACTACAATGAGAAATACATGCAATTCGTTTTTTAAATGGGTGGATTCAATTGGAATATTGCTAATAGAAGAAACAAGATCTACTGTCATCAGTAAAGGCGCCATGTCGTTTTCAGTTGTTAATGAGAAAGCTTTATTTTCGTCAAAAATTACTGCATATTGTGTGACAAACGAGAAACTACCGCGAACATTAGACGAAAAATTCACATTTCTAATCTATTTGGATGTTGTCCAAACTATGCGTGATTAAAATCTGCTGAAAAATTAGCTGTATCTATCAGTAACAATCCACTATCACGTGAAATGAATTATATTGCAGAACCTTTAGGATTGCATATTACACCATCTGGTATATACTTTCCAATAGGGCTGGTCGAAGGCATTGATATTTCAAATTTTGTTACATATTTTTGTTTAGTTCAGAAAAGAGGGACAACATACATATGTTGGATAACTTTTTGCGTTGCTTAAGTTTGAATTGAAATACAATCAGATAGATATCTTTCCTGTATCAGGAAAGTGAAAGTTTCCATCTTAGGAGATTATAAATTAACCTTCTTAAGACCCACTTAAATATTAAAGTGGTAGAAAAGCCAGGAAGTACCATAAAATCCCTGATCAGAAAAACATATCCTTTTAAGAAAACCCACTGTACTAATACGAAATGTGTTATATGTAAAGTGAACCCCCAGATAAACTGTAAAACTAGAAATGTAGTCTATAGCATAAGATGTACAGGGGGTACTTGCAGAAACATGACAACAACATACATAGGTGAGACAGCTCGAAGCATAGGAGAAAGAATAGACCAACGCTGGGGGGGGGGGATTAAAAGGACAAGCAAACGGTTCAGTACTATACGAACACGCCAGACGAAAACATGACGGTAATATAGACAACATAGAAATCAAAATAATATCTAAACATAGAAATGACCCAACAGGTAGGCAAATCAGAGAAGCGGGTGAAATAGAGCTTAGAAAACGAAAGTTAAACAGAAAAAACGAACGGAATAACAACAACAACAATATCCAAACAAACAATAGTGACTTAAGAAAAATATAAATAAATACATAAATATATACACAAGTACAATAACAACAAACACACAAACACACACTAGTAAACAAAGATAGAATACAAAAACCAAAGCACATACACCCAAACGCGAACACACACACCAAACATTATACGCAAACGCATGCGCAGAGTCGAAGACAAACATAAATAAATAAATAAATAAATAAATAAATAAAATAGAAATGGCGGGACTTACAATACAACACAATAGGAAGAAACATGATAATAGTACCACAGATGATGTTGCATATGTGCAACTAAAGAACTTTGTTGGCCTATATATACAGTATATATATTTATGTCTGTATTTTTAACCGTAGGTCAGTCAATGATAATCATTGATTGCCAAATAAATTAACTATGGAGATATAAAAGATGCAGAGGCGAAAACCAACTGAACAGTGAGTGTATTTTGTTATTATTTCTGGCAATATTATTACAAAAATATGACCTTCCCCAAGTATAACAATATATATATATATATGTATATATAGAGAGAGAGAGGGAATGGACATACGGGGAACTATCCCCCAGAAACGATCGTAAAATAATGAGTTTTACTATGAATTAACCGTTTGTTGTTTAATTTCATTATTTTCAATATTTTATATATATATATATATATATATATATATATGTGTGTGTGTGGGGGGGGGTGTTCGTGTGCGTGTCGGTGTATAGATAACGCCTACCCCTACTCTCACTCTCTCTATGTATGTATATATGTATATATATATATATATATATATATATATATATATGTGTGTGTGTGTGTGTGTATGTGTTTGTCTGGGTGTGTAAGCATGTGTGTGTTTGTGTGGGTGTGGGCTGGTGTATGTTTCGCATATATCTATTTGTGACACACACACACACACACACATTGCGAATATGTAAATATATTTCAGTAACCCCTGACTCCACGAGTATAAAACACACACAAACACAAATTTTCTTTACTGGTCTAGGTCATTACACTACCGCTACGCTGGGTCACTGCTTTCAAGTGTTCTACTCGATCATATCGACACCCATTACATGTTTCAGTTTGGTACGTATTTTATCGATTTATATTTTTAGAATCGTTACGCCTTTTTACACACGACTGGTTTTAGATCAGTAAACATAAATACAGAAAGGCACACATCGACAGATGAACACATGTACACACACATGTATGTACACACACACACACACACGCACACACATAAATATATATATATATGTGTGTGTGTGTGTGTGTGAGTATTTGTATTGGTGTGTGTATTTGTATGCGTGTATATATATAAATATATATATATA
>OZ024740.1:383865914-383878414 GCA_964016885.1 Eledone cirrhosa | reverse complement strand
CTATGTCTATATTCACATATATATCGCTATTTCAGAGCTTTTATTCCAATTTCTAATTTCTGCCGGACCGGCAACCGCTCTTTCAAACCAGTTCCTGTACACAGCTAAGTATTCTATAAGTCTCTAGCTGTGTCATTCTCGATAAAAGCACTGGATATGTAGTCCTGATGATTTCTAACAAGAATGAAACGCGTAGATTACTTCCCTTGCTTTTATCGAGAATCTAATTGTAATACGTGACGTATTCTATTCTATAGCGATTAGGTCTTCAAAATGTTTATTATAAACATACAGAATATTTTCGAATATTCTATGTCTATATTCATATACATATATATATACATATATATATATACATATATATATATATATATATATATATATATATATATAAATATATATACATATATATATATATATATATACATATATATATATATATACATATATATATATATACATATATATATATATATATATACATATATATATATATATACATATATATATATATACATATATATATATATATATATATAAATATATATATATACATATATATATATATATATATATATACATATATATATATATATATATATATACATATATATATATATATATATATATAAATATATATATATACATATATATATATATATATATATATATACATATATATATATATATATACATATATATATATACATATATATATATATATATATATATATACATATATATATATATATATATATATATACATATATATATGAATTTAAAAAAATGAAACGAAATTTCATTTCCCACTCTTAGTACGGCTGTTACTTAAATATAAGTATGTACACGTACATACATATATGTATACAGACGTACAGTAGTACGTATATATATATATACATACATGCACACATATATATATATGTACGTATGGATTCATCGAACATTTATTATAATGCTCGGTGTGTTTGTAAACAAACATCCCGTATTAAGCCGTAGTGTCCAGCAACCATCGTTGCTCGTGTGTTCAACACTGACAAAGGAACGCTGTACTAGTTTCAAGCTTATTAGCTATCGTCAGCAACGTATACCTTCCTGCCAGATTGTTGAACGTATATACTTACCTTATGCATATTAACGGCTGAGTAGCCCAATTTGCATATCGAGTGGGTTAATCTGCTCGGTGCACCGAAAACGATAAATGGAAAAAAATGAAACGAAATTTCATTTCCCACTCTTTGTACGGCTGTTACTTAAATATAAGTATGTACACGTACATACATATATGTATACAGACGTACAGTAGTATGTGTATATATATACATACATGCACACATATATATATATGTACGTATCGATTCACCGAACATTTATTATAATGCTCGGTGTGTTTGTAAACAAACATCCCGTTAAGCCGTAGTGTCCAGCAACCATCGTTGCTCGTTTGTTCAACACTGACAAAGGAACGGTGTACTTGTTTCAAGCTTATTAGCTATCGTCAGCAACGTATACCTTCCTGCCAGATTGTTGAACGTATATACTTACCTTATGCATATTAACGGCTGAGTAGCCCAATTTGCATATCGAGGGGGTTAATCGGCCGGGTTCACCGAAAACGATAAACGGAAAAAAATGAAACGAAATATCATTTCCCACTCTTAGTACGGCTGTTACTTAAATATAAGTATGTACACGTACATACATATATGTATACAGACGTACAGTAGTATGTATATATATATACATACATGCACACACATATATATATATATGTATGGATTCACCGAACATTTATTATAATGCTCGGTGTGTTTGTAAACAGAACATCCCGTATTAAGCCGTAGTGTCCAGCAACCATCGTTGCTCGTTTGTTCAACACTGACAAAGGAACGATGTACTAGTTTCAAGCTTATTAGCTATCGTCAGCAACGTTTACCTTCCTGCCAGTTTGTTGAACGTATATACTTACCTTATGCATATATATATATATATATATACATATATATATGCATATATATATACATATATATACATATATATATATATATATATATATATATATATATATATATATATATATATATATATATATATATATATATATATATATATATATATAAACGGAAATGAAATTTCGTTTCATTTTTTCCGTTTATCGTTTTCGGTGCACCCGGCCGATTAACCCACTCGATATGCAAATTGGGCTACTCTGCCGTTAATATGCATAAGGTAAGTATATACGTTCAACAATCTGGCAGGAAGGTATACGTTGCTGACGATAGCTAATAAGCTTGAAACTAGTACAGCGTTCCTTTGTCAGTGTTGAACAAACGAGCAACGATGGTTACTGCACACTACGGCTCAATACAGGATGTTTGTTTACAAACACACCGAGCATTATAATAAATGTTCGGTGAATCCGTACGTACATATATATATGTGTGCATGTATGTATATATATATACATACTACTGTACGTCTGTATACATATATGTATGTACGTGTACATACTTACATATATATATATAGGAAAAAGCATGACCCCGACGGCAGAGCTCAAGCCATTTCGACGGCTATTTCTGGACTAAATTAGAATTTTTAGCCTGGGGGTACTTCCTTATATGGGAAGATTGTAGTTGTCAAGAGGATTGGTTAAAATTTGTTGCAAAAGACAAATAAGTCGATCATGGTATTTGGTGGGAGGTAGGGTGGCTTAACTCTGCCTGTAGAACAACAGGGGAGTGAGTGGAGCTGTCAAGCGTTGAAAGTGATATGTATACAGCAGAGTCTTAGGATAGTGTATGAAGTGGAGGACGGAGGTTATAGAATAGGTAAATCGAATGAGAGTAGGAGACAATAAAAGATAATAGAAGAAATAAAAAAATATATAAAATTAGATAGTGCTAAATGAATAAAAATAAAAATCACAATGCTATCTTACAATTACAGGTTAATAAGTTGAGTATAGAAAAATCTTGTAGAAATTGAATAGTACCAAAACTAATACAAAAATAAAAGGGGTTTAACAAGTCTGCTCTAAGTAGTTAATAACACGTATTCGGCCAATTCTATCTTAAAATTACAGGAGTGGGGGACCTGATGCTACAGAGGCCCGATGGGCTGAATCGGGGTAGGCGAAAGGGGAAAAGCAGACGAGGAAGAAAATAGGAGGTGGAAGGAAGTGATAGGATGAGACAGGGGGAATAAGAAGACAATGAGGAAAAGAAAAGAAAAGATATACATCTACCTATGTAAGCTGGGGTTTCCACTAACTTAGTCGGCAAGTGGGGTGTGAGGGTGGGGCGGTATCAGCCCGTCTCTATAAAAATAACAATGCTATCTCCCCCACTGTGTTTCCTCTCCATCCGCACCGACCTACACCCCACCCCAAACACATATATTCATGTTTATTTTTATTTTTATTTTTATTTTTGTTATTTGTACCCCTTCCACCCTTTTATTTCTAAATGTCACTCCTCCACTCCCCTACACATCCTCGGAACTCTCTTCCCACCCACTTTTCGCCCGAAGAAGGGCCCTTATGCCCGAAATGTCCTCCCGCCACTCTCAAGAGCGTGAAACTAATAAGCCTTTGTTTGTACTGCCACTCTGTTTTGTTCCCGTTCCATTTTTCACTATATCTAATATATATTTGTGAAATGCGTGGTGGTTGGAATTCAGATGTGCACGGTTAAATGGCAGTAGACGCTGTCAGACTGATATGAAAATTTACACACCTATGTAAAACGTGACAAGGAACCAAATAGACGAGGTTTCAAATTTCTAAATGTGGTCCCCGGGGCCCCAAAACTATCGCGTTCGGTGAGTTATTTTACCCTGTTCTAAAACGTTTGTCTTATTTACAATTTCATACAAATAAAGCAGTAAATAAAGGATTATGAGTTCATGCAATTGACTTATGTTTCGTCACTATATATATATATATATATATATATATATATATATATATATAATATGAAAACGCTTTTCTAATGTATGTATGCATGTATTTATGTGTTTATTTGAGCGGGGATATACAGTAAATCTTACTTTGTGGACAGCTTATACTTAGCATAATATTCATGCTAGAACAGCATATAATTGAAAGTTTTCTGGAGTTGAATTACTGATTTTGGATCTGCAGCTTTAGCTTTGAAAAAATGAAATGTGCAGTGTAAACATTTTTTTTTATTCCTCCAGGGATGAATCTTCTCTGATTTTTCCATCTCTTTCTTTCTCTCTGGAAGGAATTAGCCGTAGTAAGACCGACAAAAATGGTTAGATACACCATGACGCACCGTGCATCACGGTGGAGTTGAAAAGCAGACTCAGAACATGGCGTTATGTGGGTGTGGCTCGCAGCCAAATGTTCCAGGGGGAGCAAAAGAAGAAGAAGGTGTGAGCTGGAGTCCTATCAAATATGTAGGTTGTGTCTTAAATTGAAGGTTTAGTAGAAACACTTCATGTATAGTTTTGTACTTTTCTTTTTGTCATTCATATATAAACAAATCTACTATATAAATTGGAAGTGGTCGGACGTTGTAGCTGTAGTCGGATAAACCTCGAAACGGCTTGATGGAATGCAGCGAAAATTTACACAGTTATGCAGAATGACCCGAGGAGGCGTTAGGTCGACATTCAAGCTACAATCTACTATGGTTACGGAGAAAATCGATGAAACAAGAATTTCCCATTCAAATTGAACTTAGAGTAATCTGTGAACGCAGAAGTAATTATTTCGAGAAACGTTGCAACCGAACGAAAACAGGAAGACTATATTTTGGTTCGTTAACAACTTCCCTGGCAATGGACGGGGAAAAAAGCGAGGATAATACGTCGTTATGTGGAGCATGAAGAACAATTTCATGCAAAGACAAGACCAAGTTTATGGTATAAAGGGAGTCGTTAGACTAATATTCTATTTAAAATAACAGAATGATTTCCAGCCCCGGAGTTTAAGAATGATGTAAATAAAATTGAAAACGAAAATGACAGAGGTTATTAAAATAGTAAAAGTAAATAGTGAAGATTTAGGCCAGTACATACGTTTGCCTCGACGGACACATACACACACACACACACACACACACACACACACACACACACACACACACACACACACACACACACACACACACACACACACACACACACACACACACACACACACACACACGAACGCACGCGCGTATGTATAAATCTTATGCATTTCTAAAGTATTTTCACTAAACTTAAGACATAGGTTACTTATGTACTCCGGATGGTCATGGGCACTGTCATTTTTCCAGATATTGATTATAGGGCTCCCCGGCAGATAACCCCTTTAACCACTTTAACCACTTCTTTGGAGTCGACTGAAGCACTGCAGTGCAATGCAACAAAACGTCATAACTTCTGGAGTTCACAACCGATTTTCACAAAACTTGACACATGGTCTACGTTTGTCCTACAGATGAATGTGAACTCTCAGAATTCGCACATATTGGGTAGGGGACCCCTGAAGGCAGGAACCCCCTTTTGGAAAAAGCCGATGATTTTGTAAAAGTATAGTTTTCGAAGCAGCACTGAAGTATTGACATAAATGGTATACACAATTGCTATTTAATATCCGAGCACGCCGGGTACCTCTGCTAGTATATATATATATATACGCATATATAGCGTAATTCCTTTTACGGGAAAATATTTGCTATTCTCATTTTTGATTTGTTTTCAGTATTCTTGTTTTTCTTCATTGGACAAACATTTATATGTTTCAAAACAATTTAATATAACACTTTTTGACTTTATTGCATGACGGTCTGTCAAATACTAAAATTCCGGGAAACAGTAGCAGCAATTATTCCTTTAAGCGCGGATTTGTTCACACCGTTTTAAAAATATTTTTGTTATGTCTTTTTCTTTTGACTGTTTTAGAAATCGTTAGGTTTTGAATATGTAAACCTTTAATTAATAAAGGCATTAGAATTGCCCCTTTTTACTTATAGTAAATTTAAAATGATATTTATCAATTTTATTCAAGATAAGTCATTACAAATAGATACAAACAAAAGTTCTTTACTACATAAAATATAAAACGAATAGAACACAGCACTGAAATTCCTATACCTTTAATTAGTCTATCAGTTTATTTTCAAAAAGAAATATAAATAAGTTGCTGATTCTGAATCACTCTAATGGAGGAAGAAAACAGAAAACTCCACACAAATATTAATCCAGATTCTATAATGAAGATGTAAAGGTTATGCATTCTGTAGAATTTCCACAGATGCAAGAGGTTTATATACATTTGTATAAGCAACTATAGTAAATAACCGAATAAAACTGATTTAGGTCGTGGTAATATTCTGAAATGGTTTCCCTCAAAGTATTATCACTTGTCATCCGATTTAATTCATTTTAGATCGACTTTCGAACGACCATGGAATGCATGATAGCTTCATAGCCGTCGTTGTTGACCTTGTATACGCCACCCCTTTGCTATATACTGCTCATTCTCCTTAATGGCTATACATGGGCAAAGGAACGAACAGACTTCTGCCAATTTTTTCTGCTTCTGTGAGACGGAATTGCTGTAGTTTGTGTTATTTTACCTTGTGTAATTTCTCAACACCATCCTTTACACTATATTGCCAGCAACTTACATTCTGAACCCACTCCTACAATAGTTCTGGAATTTCCTACTGGCTTTGGGGTATCGTAAATATTTTTATGTTCATCCTGTCCATATCCAATCACATTGCGTCTGTACTCCCTGATATGCATTCTGTTCCACAAAGGGGATCAGAAACCAGGGCACATGACGTCCTGACCTCACCTGGGACTTTAGGCATAAGTGT
This sequence comes from Eledone cirrhosa, assembly GCA_964016885.1. Classification (NCBI taxonomy): domain Eukaryota; kingdom Metazoa; phylum Mollusca; class Cephalopoda; order Octopoda; family Eledonidae; genus Eledone; species Eledone cirrhosa. The sequence continues at coordinate 383,871,575 of OZ024740.1, read as the reverse complement.
ATACCCAAGTGTGTAGAGAATGCGCTCGATCTGTTTGTTGGCTCCGTTCGTTACACTCACAGACCCGTATAGTTTACCAAAGGCAAATGTGGTCATGTTCTTCCAATAGTCCACGACTTCTGCTTATAGCTTGTATCTCATTTTGTATAACGAATACCCTTGTCTCCCTAGCGAGAGAGTTATGAGAAATGTTTAGTATTTCTCACACATGAATAACATGGTCAAGAATGATGGCGTGTTCCTTCGTTATGGTGATTTGTATCTTGCTATCAGTGCTAGAAATCAAAGAAGAATAACTAATTCCTGACTTGAATGCGCGTTTGCTCGGTGGCGATTGTGTGTGTGTATGTGTACCTCTGTGTATACCTATGCTTGCGTTTGTATGTGTGACAGTGTGTTTGCGTGCTGCCATTAGTGTTAATAAAGTCAGTATTATTGTAAATTTGTCTTTTTACATGTGTGACTTGTGATAAAAAAATCATGTTTTTCTGTTATTTGTTGAAGGCGTTCTTTTTGTTATTTTGTTAATGCTTATATTCTGTTTTCTTATTGTTAGTATTATTTGTTTCCCATGTTTCAGACTTATTTACGTACAAATACCTTTAGAAAAATGTAACAACATACACCCGCATTTGTTTATTCTAATGGAAATAACTTCTACATTGTTCAGCATGTTCAGTTTTGTATTAATTCAAATAAATAAAAATATTTTCAAGAATTCTGAAACGGTAAAACTCTCCAAAGTGTTAAGAGCTGTAAGGCGTTCTGGCAAGCTGGTATCGAATCATAATAATTGTTTCTACTTTTGGCACAAGGCCAACAATTACCCCAGTTTATTACTGGTACATTATTTTATCTTATGAAAGGCAAAGTTAACCTAGGCGGCATTTGAACTCAGATCATAAAGGGCCGTAACTCTATGCTGAAAAGCTTGATGCCCGGCTCTCTACCGATACTGCCAATCTACGGCCCATGTATCATAATAATGGTGTCTGATTTAAGCACAAAGCCAAACATTTTGTGGGAAGGGAAAGTCGTTGCTAGTACTTAATTCTATCGAATGAACGAAGAACAAAGCTATCCTCGGAGGAATTTGAAATCAGAATGTAAAGGCCCATAATTCTATGTCTTAAAGCGTAGTGTCCGACACCACACCGATACTGTAGAGGATGTTCTCTTGCTGCCATTAACGAACGTGGCGTAACACACACTTGGTATGATGATATTTTTGCTATCGTTAAAACTCTTCCTGCTGATGCTGCTGGAGATACTATTCACCCTTTAACTTTCTCTATTGATTTTGTTACATCCATCTTGTAGGATTTTGTTGTGATTGTTGATGTTAATATCGGTAGCGTTATTGTCTTTATTTCATTTAATATTGTTATTTATTCAACTGTTATTTTTTCGGCTAGCCTTAATATATTTTCCTGTGTCAGTGTCTGATTGCAATCTTTTTTAGGGTATTTTTAATTTTGGTAGTATTTTTTTATTATTTGTAGCGTTAATGTGTATTTCTTTGTCTTTATTTTCACTGTAGTTGTTAATAATGTCGCCGATGGCAGACTCTCTGTTGTAGTAGACTTACTGTTCTTGATGAAATTATTGCCGGCTATTGAAGCTGCAGTAGTGTTGGTAGTGGTGACAGTGGGGTTGGTTAGGGAGAAATGTGGTAGTAGAGAAAACAATCAACATTATCAACAGTGTAAAACAACAACATTAAACAATGGGGCGGTATTACCCATGGTTCGTTTAAGAAACCCACAGACACCAAACAGCGCCCCTTTTATCTCTGAATTGTGCAACTCAGGCCTTCCTCGCAAGATTTACGCAATAAATCACCCAGGCCTTCCTCGCAAGATTTACGCAACTTTAATAAATGTAGTAGGGGGCTACATGTCACTCGCTACCCCAGCTTCCTTTCCAAGTGGAATTAGAAAATATTTCAAGACTTAGCTGAAAAGGAAAATGTTCCTTTCAGTCGTTTTTTTCGCGACCGCTTTATAACCCCTTAAGTCACAGCCTCCAGGTAGAGAAAATTTAGCTGCCCTATCTGAGAAAAAGAAGGTGGTGTGGTAATCTTCAAGATGGAATTAAATCAAAGCCGGATCCCTCTTACACGCAATAATAGCTGTTCGACAAAACTCCATAAGTCCTTATATCGATGCAGCGCTTCCATATTCCAGTTCCAGCGGGATACTCTTCTACATCTCCAGCTTTCGAAGTAGTGGCTCACGAGTTAGTACATAGAGAAGCGAAGTGATAGGACATCCTTGACGGATCGAGCACGTGATCCGTAATGATTCTGGTATGTGGCCTTTAATTCTGACCACTGTGTAGATGCCGCTGTGCATTGAAGCGATCCAGCATTTGAAGACGAAACTGAAACAGGCTAACCTGTAGACAACTTCCAAAGATATGGGATACCCCGTCGTATCCTTTCGATTGATCTAAACTTTAATCCGTACCCTCTCTATGAAGTCGCATTTGAAGTAGATATTTTCTTGCGCTTCTTCGATGAGACGGTTGAGGTGAAAGACCAACCTCTATCCTAGCACCTTGCCCCGAATCTTAAGCTCTGTGTTAAGTAAGAATATGGGCCGGAAATAATTATGAATGGTGTCTGCCTTGTTCGAGATTTTCTTCATTAGCGCTGTTACTCACCGACCTACAAACCTCGCGATTCTCGCGATCTGCTGCCAGTTGCAGTATACATCAACGTGTACATCGGCGAAGATGTCTGACATATGTGCATAAAACTCTTAGGATAGACCATTCAGCTATGGCAATCTACGCCTCATGCATGCTCTTAGGGCGTCCTCGCTTTCCTGAATCTAGGCTCCGAAAAGAATAAGAAATAAAATAGAATCCTTCTCTGTAATGGATCTACACGCTAAGACATTGAAAATACAAACATAACCTATGTAAATTACAAAACCCAAATTAATAAAATTGGATTCAAACACATGGGCAATACTTATAAAATGTTTGCGAGGATAAGAAACAAAGAAAAACAAGAATACCAACAACAAAATGATTTACAATCACCAACACCACAATCACAACTTAACACAACAACAGCAGCGAGTAGAGTCCCAGATACTTTTGATTGTGATCACTCAGCTGTTGATTAACTGCTATTACGTAGTCTTCATCAATGATATATCACCAAGGATTTGTTGGAAGTTTTCCCCATCTCATTCCTCATGTTTTAGTTTAGTGACATCATAAATGCAATGTGAATTTATTACTTTTAAATTTGCTCAACTTAGAAATATTGTGTGTGATTTGTTTAGAAACAAATGTTCCTGGATTGAATATAGTCCGTTACAACACTAAGCTGAAGATCAGAGTTTAAAAAAACTTAATGTAAGTGTAGATATAAATATTGAGATAGCTTGTATCCGGTTGCAACGAACATTTATGACCGTGGAAATTTAACTACTATTTTTTTTATGTGAACTGTGCGTATGAATTATCTATCTTACTATACACTCTTTCATTATATATATATATGTATATCTAGTTAATAAATAAAACAAACAAAACACAGGAAGCAACTTTACGCAGTTATATTAGATTATATGTAAAAAGAGATAGCGAGTGAGAGGGGAGCGAGAGAATGTAAGAAAGAGTGTAACATTCTCTCGCTCCCCTCTCACTCGCTATCTCTTTTTACATATAATCTAATATAACTGCGTAAAGTTGCTTCCTGTGTTTTGTTTGTTTTATTTATTAACTAGATATACATATATATATATAATGACATATCCTGATATAATCTTGATATGGAATGTATACGACTTGGGCGTTGTGCTGACGTATAGATATCTTATTTTAACTCAAATCCTTAATTACGAAATTTGAATCACGTAATATTTATTGGCGGATGATGAATGAACGCAATTATAAAATGAATATAATTACAACCATTGACAAAATAAATACTTATATATATATATATATATATATATATATATATATACACACACACACAAGGGGGCGGGCTATATACTGAAATGTACGGTAAACTTCGGGTAAATTAAAATTACATCGTTATGCGGAAGGACCAATATCTGATTGTAATGCAACTATAAAATTGGGCAAATTAATCATAACGTAATTTATCTGAGTTTGCATGATAAATAAATTCAATTATGTTGTGAATGAAATTACATGCATTGACAAAAAGCATGAGATATTCTATGAAATTCCACGTTAGCGTTGCGAAATTGTTTCACTAGAAAGTGTGACACTGGGAAGCTGTGGTACTAGAAATCTGTGACACTCGATTGTTATGACATTCCATCACCAAATGGGATTTTTAGAAATATTTTAATTTAGAAATATATAACAGTGAAATATTTCTGTTCATCAACAACTTATGATTGCATCATTGCATCATTGCATCATGTCATTAAGGTAACCACCAATTAGGATATACATCATAATATGTTTGAATGATCTCCACAAATGAGGGACCAACAAGAATAATTTTAGCAGATATAGATAATTAAATCAGTAAGTATTCATTACTGGAAACCCACCGACATTGCTGCTGTAGATAAACTGAATTAATTATTTCCGAAATTCTCTTAAAACATTTGTATGCAATTTAACTTGATCAATCTCTTATCAATGTGATATGTAGTTTGCTACGTCAGTTGCAAGAATGCAAACATAGTGGCCAATTGTTGGATGTGATCATGTGCTGGCGTATCCATTCCAAAATATATATTCTGGAAGACATCTCATGGACGTCTAATTCATATTAAAGAGATATATTGTTTTAAATTATTTTCCATCTACTAAATTGTCGATGCCAGTTAAGAGAGATGTCTCAACTCGATCACTTGACATTCAATACATTTCCTTTGAAACATGCTGTATCGTTATAAAATGATGGACACAGTGGATAGCGTAGATTTCGATACATTATATATGAAAAGGCAAAAACGATGATAAAGTGTGAATGTCCTTTAGCCAGGGCACAACGATAAGAATAAAGAAAGACACTCATTGTTTCTTAAACATATTATTCCGGTAAGCTTGTTATTCGTTATACGGTGCTGATCGTAGTAGTTTAGATCACGAATTACATTATTTTGATTAGTAAAGATGACATTATAATACAGTATAAAAAAGTGGATATAGGTGATGATTATGCCTATTGCATGAAAATTAGTAATATGTACACTAACTAAAGTGCTGTTTTATGTCCAGTTTGCTTTAAAAAGCTCGGTACAGTTTAGAAATATAATTATCAATATACTCATTAGTTTGCTATTCTATTTTGCATTTAATTACACAAATATTTTAAGAACAAAAAAATTGTTTTGCTTTTGTTAATACGGAAAATAAGCACTAATTGTTTTCATTTGTAGAGAATGTCTAGACCTACAAAAAATATTATTGTATTAAGGGCAGACAATAAAAATAAACAGTTATAAATGTATACGTTGTTGTTTTGAGGCAGCGTGAAATTAAATGAATTCGGATATTTCAAATACAATATCGAATGTTTGCAAGCAAACAACGTACTGTAAATGAAATACAAAAGAAAAAACAAAATGTCGACTAAATGTATTAGCTAAAATTGCCTGTGAGGAATTATAATATATTCAATATAATAAGGATGAGTTAAAAAGAAAAATGATAATT